>CAJVGC010000496.1:26526-55907 GCA_910822075.1 Senecio squalidus
AATTTCCTTATAAAACCTAGATTTCTTCCGGTACGAGTTAGAATCACGGTTTAGGTGGGTGATATTCATGTTTCATAATCCCGTAGGTCAAAATAGCGTGAAGAATGTCTGAAGAAGAATATTAGAAGCCATTTCATCCATAAAAAACTCAACCAAACAAAAAATACCATTTTAAAATCAACACCCTAATTCTAAAAACCCATAGGTAATTTTAAACCCTAATTTTCTAAAAACCTTACCATACATTACAATTTCTAGTCCATACTCCCACAGTACCCTAATAAAATTTATAATTACCGAAATCAACAATCCAAACCACGTTATACCCATTAAAACCCTCGTTTCCTTATAAAACCTAGGTTTCATCCGGTACGAGTTAGAATCACGGTTTAGGTGGGTGATATTCATGTTTCATAATCCCGTAGGTCCAAATAGCATTAAGAATGTCCGAAGAAGGATATTAGAAGCCATTTCATCCATGAAAAACTCAATCAAACAAAAAGTACCCTTTTAAAATCAAAACCCTAATTTTAAAAACCCATAGGTACTTTTAAACCCTAATTTTTTAAAAACCTTACCATACAGTACAATTTCTAGTCCATACTCCCACACTACCCTAATAAACTTTATAATAAACGAAATCAACAATCCAAACCATGTTATACCCATTAATACCCTAATTTCCTCATAAAACCTAGATTTCTTCCGGTACGAGTTAGAATCACGGTTTATGTTGGGTTATAACTTAGACAAAATAGTTTAACTTCTAAACAATACACTTAACAACAAGAATTATAACTTAAACGATTAATGCGGAAGACATTAAGGAGTTACTACGGAAGACAAGTTAGTGCGGCTGTCCAATCAAGTTACTACTGCTCATAGAGTTGCTACGGAAGAAGTCAAGTTGATGCGGTCATATCAAGGTAATACGGAAGACCAACTTGCCGTGAAAGAATAATCTAATTAGAGTTATAATTAGATTATGTTTATGTTTCCTTTTGTATTTTGATATAGTTTCCTTATTCTAGATAATGATAGTTTTAGATAAGGATAGATGATGTTTCCTAGTTTATCTAGGTCGGCCTCAAGGTCTATAAATAGATAGATCCTTGTATCGATAAAAACACGTTGTATTGATATTCTGAATTAATATACAATTGAGGCTTATAATTCGACAATACTATTTCTTCATTCTTATTCATATTCTATTGTTAGACAACTCATAGATATTGAAGTGTTCATCCGCTGCTGAACTTCTTCAATAGATCAAGATCTTAACGAAGGAATACTATTAGATTACATTAGCTAATCCGATCCTGACAAGTGGTATCAGAGCATAGGAGGTGCTTTAGATCTATTGATCAACGAGTTGATAATCCTCATACGCATGAATCACTAAGAACATCATGACTGAAATTGCAATCGGCAAAGTTCCCGTTCTGAACAGCAACGAATTCGACTTATGGAAGCTACGAATTAAGCAACACATCTTACTGTCCGACTATACAGTTTGGGATGTGATAATCAATGGAAACAACATTGTCTGACTTGGAAAGAAGAGAAAAGCAAACCGAAACAAGGCTCTTAGTATTCTTTTAATTGCTATACCCAACGAATACCAATCGCAATTTGAAGAATATCAAGATGCAAAATCGCTATGGGAAGCTTTGGAGAAAAGATTCAGCGGAACAAAGAATACCAAGAAGAACAAGAAAGCTCTTCTTAAACAGGAATATGAAAACTTCAATTCCCTGAATGGCGAACGAATGACTCAGACGTTTGATCGATACAAAAAGCTCACAGGAGAGATGATCAGCGCAGGAATCAAGTATGAGAAAGATGATCTAAATCGAAAATTCATAAGAGCTCTAAGTAAGGAATGGAAAATCTACACTGTTCCTATAGACAAGGAGACACTTTGGAAACTTTGGAGCTTGACGATCTTTACAACGATCTAAGAGTTTTTGAAGTAGAGGTGGAAGCAGAAAAATCCAGCAGTAGCAGTCACAGTATTAACAATGTTAATACTGCCCTTGTTACAACTTCTGGAGGACCAAAACATGAAATTGGTGAAGAGATTTCATTCGAAGCCTTCATCTCACAATGCTCAAGTCTCACAAGTGAAGACGTAAAACAGATGCATCAAGGCGACTGTGATGAGATTGACCTAAAGTTGCAATCTGCCATGCTGGCTTTACGTGCAAGAAGATTTGTAAACAGAACAGGAAGAAGGTTATATCCAAGAAACAATGAACAAAGACGGTCAGCTGCTAGGGTAATTGATAACTTAGAAAATCAGATCAAGTCACACAAAATTAATGAACAAAGTTATCAAGAGAAAATTAGCTTAATTGAATAGCAGAGAGAGGATTTACTACTTAAACTTAAGATAGCTAGGGAAGAAATCAAAAGATTAGAAAAGGAACATGATAAAGTTGAGTTAGATGTAGGGAAACTAGAACATGCTTCAAAATCAGTCAATGACCTAATCCAACATCAAATACATGGTAGGTAAAAGTTGGCTTAGGTTACAAAGAAGTTGCCCCTCCATTTAACCAAAACTATATCCCTCCATCCATAGATGAACCTAAGATTCCTATCTCTCAGACACCTCCAAAAGAATCATTCAATGTTGATCCAATCAACTATGATGAAGTTCTAATAGAGGACCTTGTTGAAGAGAGTAAACTAACTATTGTTAAAGATACTGATATTCCTTTGGAAAATCACTTAATCACAGTAGAAGGTGTTACTCAACACTCTTCACAAAGTCTAGTGTCCATGCCCCCCAATGACCCTCGAAAGAAAGTAAAAACACCTATTGAAATCAAGACCAAACCGGCCTCTAAAGAGAACAAAAAGACTTGGAAACATATAGGTAAAAGAGGAAATCAACGAAATATAAACCAAGTAAAAGCCCAAAAAGGTCAAATTGTAACAAATTCAGTAAAGGGATGTTTTATATGTGGAAAACTGAATCACTATGCAAAAGTGTGCTATCATAATCCTCAAAATCAAAAGCAAGTGACTCAAAAACCACATCATGGGTTGGGATTTACAAAACAGGTTGGACACAAACACAAAAGCATGAACAGTAGTAACAAAATAAAAATTGTTACTACCAATCCAAAAAGATAAAGTGTTAACCCAAACATATTTTCTAACAGTAGGAATACAGTTAATGCTGCTAGACAAAAGTTTGTTTCTACTGCCAAACTTAATACGACCAAATATAATAGTATTAATACTGCTCGGTTTAATACTGTGAAAAATAATCGTGTTAATGTGGCTCATGTTAATACTGCCAAAGGTAACTTAGTTCCTAAGGTACGTGTTAACAAGGTAAAACAAAACCATGTCAAACTAGTCTCTCTTCCTACTGTTAAACCAAAACTAGTTAACACTAAAATTGTTCAAAAAGTTAAACAAGTGTGGCAACCAAAGGTCAAAGTAACTCAACCACCTGTTCCTCTTGATTTCTCAAAACTAGTTCAAAGGAAGGTGAGTTACTTTGATGAGATGGGCAAACCCAAGTCCGCTTTGGTTTGGGTTCCCACCAGAAACTAACTCCTATTGTTAATGTGCAGGTTCAACCAACAAAAGAAAGTGAGAACAGTTGGCATGTAGATAGTGGCTGTTCCAGGCACATGACAGGAAACATGTCATGTCTTTAGGACTTTAAAAAGTTCAATGGAGGCTATGTTGCATTTGGAGGCAATCCAAAAGGAGGAAGGATTTCTGGGAAAGGAACAATCAGCAATGATATACTACACTTCAAAGATGTGTACTATGTGTAACAGCTACAGTATAATTTGTTGAGTGTCTCTCAAGTCTGTGATGAGAAACACACAACAATATTTAGTGCCGCTGAATGCATCATCATGAAGCCTGGATATGTCATAGATGAGAGTATGATCTTACTCAGAACACCAAGAAGAGACAATGTTTATTGTCTAGACATGTCGAAGGTTCACATCAACTCATCTTAGGCATGCTTTCTCTCAAAAGCAACCTTAGATGAATCCACCATGTGGCATAGGCGAATGTGCCACATGAACCTGAAGAACATCAACAAATTGGTCACATCAGGTTTGGTTAGAGGTCTTCCCAACAAGCAATTTAACCTTGATGACAACTGCTTAGCTTGTTTGAAGGGGAAGCAACACAAGTCTTCCCACAAGACAAAGTAGATCAACACTAACACCACACCTTTACATTTACTCCATATGGATCTTTTTGGTCCGACTAATGTAAAGAGTATTGCAATGAAGTCCTACTGCCTTGTCATCACTGATGACTTTTCAAGATACACGTGGGTGTATTTTCTGAGAACCAAGGATGAAACAATCTAGTTACTCATCACCTTCATCACCAAGATTGAACTTCATATTAACCTCAAAGTCAAGAAAATTCGATGTGATAATGGCACGGAATTCAAAAACCAGGTGATGAATAACTTCTGTGACAAGAACGGAATAGAGAGGCAATTCAGTGCTGCTAGAACTCCTCAACAAAATGGAGTTGCTGAAAGAAGAAATAGGACACTGATCGAAGCAGCTAGAAGCATGTTGGCAGACTCCAACCTACCTATCTTTTTCTAGGCAGAAGCAGTTAACACTGCCTGCTATGTTCAGAATAGGGTACTTCTAGTCAAGTCTCACAACAAAACACCGTATGAACTCCTCCATAAGAAACAACCTTTGATCAGTTTCCTAAGAGCTTTTGGATGTCCTTGTACAGTCTTAAACTCTAAAGACTATCTTGGAAAGTTTGAAAGCAAAGCTGATGAAGGAACTTTCGTTGGATATTCTTCACAAAGAAAGGCATATCTGGTGTATAATCACAAAACAAAGATTATTGAAGAAAGCTCCAATGTCACCTTCAATGAACATACATACACCAAGAAAGGTCAATGACCAGATTGGGTGTTCGATTTGGATGCCCTAACCAAATCATTGAACTCTAACTTTGAGTTTCAATCTCCTTCAGTCCCTACGGATCATGTTACTACGGCACCCTCTATTCCTACTGATCCACTTACTACGAAGCCAGTTCCTACGGCTCCTATTATTGGTACTGCCAGATTGGATGTTATGGAGTACATCAATCTTCCTGTTTCCGTGGAGGATCCCATTCAACTGTTTGATCCTATCTCACCAGAAGATCCAGAACCTTCACATCAAGAGGCAGCACCTACCAATGAAGATGAAGCAGTACCACCACCCTCACCAACTGCTAAGGATGATACAACACGCCCCAATGGTGTTCCCCACTTAGTAGAGGAGGATGAAAATGGAGTTGAACATATTGTTACTGAAGAATATGACCCATACACTGATGTCATACCCAATTCAGTTACTACTCCTCGATCTACTGCTTATTATCCTAGCAATGAGATGCCCGATATGAATGATACAAACTTGGGCGTTGAACTAAGAATTGAGAAGATCCCATCTTCTCGTGTTGCCAAGAACCATCCACTTTCTCAAATAATTGGTGAACTAGAAGTCAAACTAAGTCCAAGAAGAAACCTATGGAAGCTCTTCTTAACACATGTCTGTTTGCCTGCTTTCTTTCTCAAATGGAACCAAAGAAAATACAGGAGGCATTACTGGATCCACATTGGATAGAGGCATGTCCAGCTGAGCTACTACAATTCAAGATTCAAGGAGTATGGGAATTAGTGGAAGTCCCATTAAGCAAGAAGGTGATAGGCACACGATGGATCTTCAGAAACAAGAAGGAGGAAAAAGGCATTGTGATCAAGAACAAAGATAGACTTGTTGCTCAAGGCTACACACAAGAGGAGGGAATTGATTATGAAGAGGTCTTTGCTCCAGTAGCTAGGATTGAAGCCATTCGATAGTTTCTAGCTTTTGCCTCCTGCATGGGATTCAAAGTCTACCAAATGGATGTCAAGAGTGCATTTCTTTATGGCGTCATTGAGGAAGAGGTCTATGTCAAACAGCCTCTTGGTTTTGAAGACCCTCAACACCCACATAAGGTGTATAAACTGGTCAAAGCTCTATATGGCCTTCTTCAAGCGCCAAGAGCTTGGTATGACACACTTTTAGATTACCTTGTTCAAAACAACTTTCAACGAGGAACTATTGAGAAAACCCTCTTCTTCAAGAAATCTAACTCAGATATTCTTCTTGTTCAAATCTATGTTGATGATATCATCTTTGGCTCCACCAAAGATGTTTTGTGCAAAGAGTTTGAGCAACTAATGCACACTAAGTTTCAAATGAGTTCAATGGGGGAACTCACTTTCTTTTTGGGTCTCCAGGTCAAGCAGAAGGACAATGGCATGTTTATTAGCCAATCCAAATATGTCAAGGACATCCTCACAAAATTTGGATTCATGGATGCCAAGGTTGCAAGCACTCCAGTTGAAACTCACAAACAACTGACGGCTGATCTTGAGGGGGAGGATGTGGATATACATAATTATCGATCTATCATTGGCTCCTTAATGTATCTCACAAGACCCAAGATGTCAAGATATCAAACAAGACCCAAGATGTCACACCTACTTGCAGTTTGTGTTTGTGCAAGATATCAAACAAGACCCAAGATGTCACACCTACTTGCAGTCAAGAGAATCTTTCGTTACCTAAAGGGCAACCCTAACTTAGGCTTATGGTATCCTAAAGACTCTCCCTTTGATTTAATTGCTTATACTGATAGTGATTATGGTGGTGGAAACTTTGACAGGAAATTAACAACGGGAGGCTGCCAATTTATTGGTTCAAGACTGGTGTCATGGCAATGCAAGAAGAAAACAATGGTGTCCAACTCTTCCACAGAAGCTGAATACATTGCTGCTGCTAGTTGCTGTGCTCAAGTGTTATGGATACAAAATCAAATGATGGATTATGGCAATTCATTCATGAACACACCAATCTTCATTGACAACCAAAGCACAATAAGCATCATCAACAATCCAGTCAAACACTCAAAGACAAAGCACATAGAGATACGCTTCTACTTCATAAGAGATTGTAACGAAAAGAAATTGATCCATGTTGAGAAATTCACACTGACAATCAGCTTGCTGACCTTCTCATAAAAGCATTTGATGTGGGAAGATTCACATTCTTGATTACAAGTATTGTAATGATCAATATGGATGATATCAATATCCTTTATCTCTTAGTATTTCTATTTTCTAAAAGTCCCTTAGAAAAGCAGTAGTAACCTTATGATAAGAATCAAGTGCCTTACTTTTTAGTATTGTACTATGTTACTACTGCAACGTTAACAGTAAAGACAAATTATGACCAAAGTATGATTAGTACGGCCAAAAGTATCAGTATTAAGGGAAGGTTTAACTACTACTGCCCTGAATCTAATAATTTGGACGGAATGGTTAATACGGCCAAGTAATGTGTTACTACGGACCTCTGGATTAATACTGCCAGTAATTCACATTACTACGGACAGTCCAGTTAATACGGCTCATAGACCATTACTACAGACAATTAATCAACTTACTACGGTCATTATTTGTTAATACTGCAAATTACCATATTAAAAGGTTTCTTAAACAATAAGTATATGTAGGTCCCAGTGGTCCGATCTACAGGATTAAACCAAGTAATCACGAGGCGGAATCTCGTAATCAGTATATCATACAAGTTATAATCGAATGCAGTAAATAATAACAAACACGAAATACCCGAATTCTGACTATCTTATTGATTGAATCACTCAATTACAACAAATAGCCTTCACAGAATTCTCCCCTCTCAGTCTGTCTCTAACCATTAACCATTCACTGACTGATTAACCCTAAACCTAAACTCAATGTCCCTTTATATAGAGACATGTTCACAGGCTTGGGCCACTAATGGGCTCATGGACTATGCAAAGTCCATTAACACCCATAACAGACTAAATAGCCCACTTAACAATACAATGTTATTGGGCCATTACATACTCAAATAAACTACAACTAAAGACTTAATTAATCTAGAACAACGGTCACATATATTGCACCAACAAACTCCCCATTGACTGTTGCTTCTAGATTCCGTTATACGCTCAAAGTCTTTATAGTTTTGTACTTCTTGTGTTCCTTGCAGGTTCTTCTAACTCATCATTGTCTTGAATAACTCCCCCTGAATTGTTACAATAATTCAGTCTTCTCCGTTTAAGCTTGTGAAGATTCAGTCTTCTCCGTTGTCGCTTATGAAGAGTTAGTCTTCTCCGTTAATGCTTGTGAAGAGTTAGGCAGCTCCCTTTGTTGTTGTGAACTTTATAGTCTTTTATCAAAGTCTTCATCACTAGTTGACTCAACTAAGTTCATCATTTTTGCTTGTATTCTTCGAGCTTCCATAAATGACCACAAATAGTTCATCACTTTTGCTTGTATTCTTCGAGCTTCCATAAATGACCACAAAACTCCCTCTGAGCTGTCTGACGATGAACAACGTCTCAAACAGCAGTTTTCAAGAGTAGAGTCTCGTACGCGCTTCATAACCTGCAAACAAAAGTTAGGAAATTTTTTTTTTTTTTTTTTTTTTTTAAGATACCGACACGAAATTTTGAGCTTTTCATGTCGAGTGTAATATTTTTTTTTTTTTTTTTTTTTTTTTAAGAGATCGACATGAAAGTTTTGAGGTTTTCATGTCGATTCTATTTTTCATAAAAAGAAATTACAAACTTACAAAAATATCAGCTAAAACTAGCAATGATCAGTTATGGTGGGGAACACATGCCATAACACGTTTTGATTGTCCTCTTTCGTTTACGTAGACAAACTCCTTGAAGAAACCATCATCTTTAGTAACAACAGCTTGAACTTTAGAATTCAGGTGGTTTCTCGGTGGACGAAAAAATCTCGATTGCTGATAAAATGAATGTACTTTCTGACTCGGGCAGTATGGATTAGAACTTCTGAAAGACGGTCGAAAGGGACGCGATTGAGATGAACGATCATTAGAAACACCCGTGTGTTCCTGTTTCTTAATCCACTTTTAAGGCACCTGTTTCCGTACAGGTGAATTTGATCGAGCCATTGATTTCCGAACAGGCTGCACCTGTTTCCGTACAGGTGAGTGTGAATGAGCCATTTGTTTAGTCTTCGGTGAAAACGATCTGCTAGCTTCCTCTTTCTTCGGAGAAGGCGATCTGTTGGCTTGCTGTTGCTTCTTCTTTGGACATACCGAGGCTACGTGACCATGTTCACGGTATTTAAAACACTTTAAATCATCCGTAGGTTGTTTGGGTTTTGAGTTTTCAGCTAATGTACTCATTTCTGTTTTCGAAACACTTGACTCAGTTGAAGTACTTGACTCAGTCTGATCATCCCTTGTAGAGGTAGATTCACAGGAAGATTCAACATTGTTTTCCTTCACGTCACATTCAGTTTTAAGAAAACTGTAATTGTGATTAAAAGGCGGAGGTGTTTCATTGTATCCCAAACCAGTGCGATTTCCAGTTGGCCTTTGACGACTCAAGATAGAATTTAAGGTACTAGAAGAAGTGCGGAACTGTTCGATCTTCCTTTCCTGCTCGGTTAATCTGATTTCACAATTATTTAATTCTTGGACTTTCTCAGCAAACTTTTTCTTTTCGTTTTCAAGACATTCATATAAGTTATCAATTTGACGTGTTAAGGCCCCAACATTTGACGAAAGTTCCTGGCGGTCCTTCTCGTTTTGATAATATTTCTTAGCAAAATCATCTTTTTGACAAGTTTTAATTGATAAGTTTTGCTCAAGTTCAGTTTGTCGAGATTCCAAATGAGATACTGACTTAGCCAGTTATCATTTTGTAGAGTTAAAATAGTGTGAGATTTACATAACTCCTTCACCAATTTAAAATCAAGAAGTACCTTTGACTTGTCAGTGTTGAGGACAGCCATTTTAGCAATGAAGTTCTCATTGGATAGATCCATTGTGCAGCTACAAACCTTTGATTCTACATTCTGAATATTCTCTTCATTTGAGCTAATTTCACTTGGAGTACTAGAATCACCTTCAGTACTACAGGCTTCACTGCGAACTTCCTCAATAGATGTCATGAGTGCTTGATTCGTTATTGCGTTTCCAGTTAAACTTATTGACTCATATTCTCTACATCTTTCAATGATCTGTGCTAGAGTTAACGTTCGTTGCGCTTGTCTATTTTCAAATTCATCCCTTATTAAGTTTACAAATGTCTCCCACCGCTTAGGCAAAGCATCCAAGAATCGCTTTATTTCTCATTTTCATTAACTACTACACCGTGTCTGGAGAAGTGTGTAAGTAGATAAGAGTATCTGTTGACTGTATCTTCAAATGTTTCGTTGATTTCGGCTCTGAATGTAGAAAATTGTCGTTTAAGGAAGTTTACTCTACTTTTTCTTTGCGTTGCAGTTCCAGCGTACTGAGTTTCAATAGCCTTCCAGAGTGCATTTGCAGTGATAAACGTTTGACAGATATGTGTCATTTCGATCGCTAAGGCCAATTTCATACTTGCCCAAGCTTTATTTTCAGCGTCATAAACTCTACGTTGTTCAGTTGTGAGTTCATTGTGTGGAACTTGTACAGATATACCGCCTGCGCAATTATTTGTTGGAGCCACATGTGCTGTTTCGATATTTAACCACATTTGAATATCATTATAACGACAAAAGGATTCAAATTTATCTGCCCAATCGTAATAAAGAGACTCGTCACTTAATTTAGGTGGACTATCGGATTTTAAAGAATCCATTTCTTTATTATTTGTTAAATTAATTAAGTCCATCGTCCAAACAATAAGTCTAATTAATCAGTCCAATTAATTTGATCGAAATCAGTCCAAATTAATCTAATAATTTAAGTCCAATTAAGTTTTAATTTAAGCCCAATTAAGTTCAGAACCCAATTGAGCCCAATTAAGTCCAAATAGCCCAAGAATGAATTTCAAAGCCCAATTTAATAAACAGCTACAGCCAAACAAACATCAAGAGTATGAATTCAATTACGAATATGTTGACGGACAGAAATCAATCGATCAATACCCCCTTTTATTTTGACGACGAACCAGCCACGAAGTTGTTTTTGAATTCAAACAAACATCAACTTTCTTAAGACTTACTAACAGTCACGAACATCTGAGAAAAACGACGAACATATAACCACGAACATCATCAATCAATCACGAACATAAAATCAACCTGTTACGAAGATGTTTCAAAATTAACAAAATCAAAAACTTTGCGGAAATGAGATGTTCGTCCCCAATTTCAAACGAACATGAGATGTTCGTCAATAATTTCAAACGAACTAGAGGTGTTCGTCCCCACCGCGAACATGTATCGTCGGCCAGGAAGATGCAATTAGACACTCCACGAACAAACACTTACCTGTCACGAAAAGATGTTCGCCGCCGCTGCCTAATTTAGACGAAGATGATGTTCGTGTATCGCCGCCAACCAAAGATGATTTGCAGGTTACGAAGATGATGATTGATGTTCGCCGCCTGAGATAGAAGATGAAACGAAGATGGTTGCTATACGAAGATGACAAGGGATGTTCGCCGCCTCCGATTTCATCCCAAATGAATTTTGTATCTGCGCTGCTGTCTATCTTTTTCTTTCTAATTAATTTCGATCTTCAATTTTGGCCGCTGTCCACTTTTTAATTCAATCCCCTTTTTCAATCCTTTTGTTTTGACTTTGTCTGTATGTGTAGTTTTAATTGAAACAAAGATCCCCCTCTTTTTTTTTGTCTTCAATCGCTCCCACAAAACTTTTTCACACGGGTGTTTGTTTTCTGAATTTTGGACTGGCCCAAGACTTCGTAACAGCCCAATATCCAAAGAAAAATACCACAAAGAAAATTAATATGCCAAAAACCGATTAACGAACGAATAACCTTTTTATGCAGCCGCCATAGACCCTAAATTAATACCTAATTTTTTTAAGTCTGCAGCCGCCAAAAATAAAATAAAAAATAAGAACCCTAATTCTCAGACTGCAGCCGTCAGAAAACTGAAGAACCCTAATTCCAAAAATCGATTAAAACCTGATATAATCCTGAACCAAATCTCGATAGAGAGCAAACAATGCGTTTGCTCTGATACCAATTGTAGGTCCCAGTGGTCCGATCTACAGGATTAAACCAACTAATCACGAGGCGGAATCTCGTAATCAGTATATCATACAAGTTATAATCGAATGCAGTAAATAATAACAAACACGAAATACCCGAATTCTGACTATCTTATTGATTGAATCACTCAATTGCAACAAATAGCCTTCACAGTATTCTCCCCTCTCAGTCTGTCTCTAACCATTAACCATTCACTGACTGATTAACCCTAAACCTAAACTCAATGTCCCTTTATATAGAGACATGTTTACAGGCTTGGGCCACTAATGGGCTCATGGATTATGCAAAGTCCATTAACACCCATAACAGACTAAATAGCCCACTTAACAATACAATGTTATTGGGCCATTACATACTCAAATAAACTATAACCAAAGACTTAATTAATCTAGAACAACGGTCACGGATATTGCACCAACAGTATACCTTAATTAATGGTGATTTGACAAGTCAAAATACAACTTGTAACCAACTTTTACACGTGGCGCTTTCCGATTGGACCTATTTTTAAAAATTCAGGCGCGAGGTACAGCTACTACTGACCCGTGGCACCTTTCAATTGGGTCGTTACATTTAAATCATTACCCGCGTCTAATCGAAGTCGTCAAGTGGTAGGGGTTCTTTTAACCGTTTAAAGACTTACCTTTTCTTAAGAACCCTAAAACTTCCAAAAAGTTACCGTTAGAATAAAAAATTATCAATCTCTACTACTATATAATGCATTTGAGTTTTTGTTGACTTTAAGTTTTAAGTTTTAAGAGGTTGACTTTAAGAGGTACAACATACATTACACAACTTACAATCCTAAATAGCACACCCCTACACACAACATACTCAATACAAAACCCTAAAAATAAACTTTCATATCCATTTACCGATTTTTCGTTTTTCTCTCTAAACCTCGGCCTCCCCCTGTTCTCTCTCTAAATTCTTGTCGGATCTTGGTGGCTTTTAGCGGATCTTGACGGATCTTGGTGGCTTTTAGCGGATCTTGACGGATCTTGGTGGCTTTTAAAGTGACATCAATTGTTGACGGTTTGAAACGATTGTATAACGAAAAACTAAAGCCATTGGAACTTGCTTATCGTTTTGATGATTTTGCATCTCCTCCGTTGGTGAGAGATCTAATGATATAATTTGCCTTTTTTGCTTATTTCACTTTTTCTGCACTGCTTTTTTTACAAATCTGGGATATATGCAGACAAATAGCGACTTTGATGCAAAACCGATGGTAATGCTTCTTGGTCAGTACTCAACTAGGAAGACAACGTTTATTAAGCATCTTCTTATAACTACCCAGGTCAGTTTATACTAAATTTTTCGATCTAGAATTTTTAATTTTTTTTTAATTTTTTTTAATTTTTTAATTTTTTTGTTTTATCATATGCTTTATATAATTTTTCGTGTTTACATGGACAGGATCCCACATTGGACCAGAGCCTACTACAGATAGATTTATTGTCGTTATGGTAAATATTGGAGTATAAATTTTTTCTATTTAGCTTAAACAGAAATTTAGCGAATCTTTTGTTTCACTTGTTTATGTTGTGTAGGGTGGACCTGATGAGAGAAGTGTACCTGGAAACACTATTGCTGTACAAGCAGATATGCGGTTTAATGCCCTCTCGACTTTTGGAGGCGCATTTCTGTCAAAATTTGAATGTTCTCAAATGGCACATCCCGTAAGCTCATAATATAGATTTTATAATTAGTTCTTCATTGCACTCAAGTGTATTTAATCAGTTTAACAAACATACCCTTAAATCACATTTCCAGCTTCTGGAGCATATCACGTTTGTTGACACTCCTGGAGTTCTATCTGGAGAGAAACAACGCACACAGAGAAGTTACGACTTCACTGGTGTGATTAAGTGGTTTACGGAAAAATGTGATCTTATTCTTCTTCTGTTTGACCCTCACAAACTTGATATAACTGACGAGTTCAAGCGTGTGATATCATCTTTACGTGGTCAAGATGATAAGATCCGTGTTGTTCTTAAAAAAGCAGACCAAGTTGATACTCAACAAGTAAGAAGTGCAAACAGAATGTGTATTTGTCGTTTTTTCACTTTCATTTGAATCTTAAACATTTTAATTTACTTTTTCCTTTCTTCTGTTTTTTTTTAAGTTGATGCGAGTTTATGGTGCGTTGATGTGGTCACTTGGAAAGGTACTCAACACACCTGAAGTAGCACGTGTTTACATCGGGTATGCTTTTTTAATTATTTCATATTGTTTGATTTCTGTAATCATTTCATGCTCACTAAAATACACGATGTCAACAGATCATTTAACGATAAACCGATAAATGAAGAGAAAATTGATAGCATGGGAAAAGAGCTTTTTGAGAAAGAACAAGACGACCTCCTTGTTGACTTGATAGACATCCCAAGAAAGGCTTGTGATCATCAGGTATATGTTTTGTTTACCTTAGAGTTTAATTCCAATATCAGATGTATATCGTTAAGCATATGTCTTGCGTAGTTAATTTGACTTAAATTGGATATGGTGTATGGTGCTCATTAAAAATTAATGGTATCGGTAACAAGTTTCCTTTGTTTTTTACTTGTTGATGCAGGATTAAGCAAGCACATGGAAGGAATGACAAACGATGTCGAAAAGTCAAATGAAATGGTATTTATCTTTCTTAAAACCTTTATTTCTGTCTCTAACACGCACACTCTTCTGTTTTTCGATATTCGATAATCGATCAGAAAGCCATGCATTCCGGTTTCTGCAACGAGTTCGGTCGAAAAAAGAGGGTAATGCTTGTTCTATGTATTTCCTTTTCTAATCTGTTGATTCTGTGTCTATGTGATTCATTTTTTAATGTTTTCTTTAGACAAACAGATTCGTTCAATCGCAGCAGAGTAAGCTTGAGGTCCGACGTCCGCAGGTGCTTTCTCAAGGTATATTCATTCTTGTTGTTATTAGTTTCGGAAAATAAATTATTGTTGATTGTGAAATTGTTTCATTTTGATATTTTAAGTACTTATTTGCTTATTGCATATTTCATATTTTAAAACACATAACGCAGTTTAAAGTATTCGAGTAAAACTTTTACGTATGTGCAGAAAGTGATAGACTTTTACGTATTTCATTTTGATATTTTTAAGTACTTATTTGCTTATTTGATATTTTTAAGTACTTATTTGCTTATTTCATTTTGATATTTTAAGTACTTATTTGCTTATTGCATATTTCATTTTGATATTTTTGGATCGGATTCTTCGGAGTACGAGAAGGTGATAGACTTTTACGTATGTGCAGAAAGTGACGTATTTGTACCAGCAATATCTGGGTTGTTTTATGCAAACGTTTTCGGTAAAAGAATACGTTTAGGTAAGACTCAAGTATCGGTCCCTGATGATTCTGCTCTGGCTTCGGCTACCACAGGGAAGTATATTTCTCGTTATGTATCAAAGAAGAACCACATGGCGTATTCATGTTTCTGCTAAAAACAGAACAGAAGAGAAGAGAAACAGAACCCTTTCCATTGTATACTGTAACGGGTTTGTAGAATCCATAGTTTGATCATATTGTTTGTTTTGTTTGGTTTGATTAATTTTGATATACTTATGAAACAAGCTGTAAAACGTTGCGTTAAGTTTATTTAGCTCGTGTGAACATTCTTATACTCTTCTTTCTTATCATGTTGCTAACAGAAGAAAACCGCCTTTTAACTAAACAGCTATGAAGTTGGGATATCTTTTTCGAAATAGACATCTGATCTCTCAACAATTAATAAGTAGGGATCTATATTTAATGAAATATACCAAAATTAAATCAGATAATGACATTGAAACTAAGAATTACTGGAGTGAGAGCTATGTGCTGAAGGTATCATTAAAACACAACTTTCGACTTAAACTCGGATCATATGATTATGTCTTATTTAGTATGGTGAAGTTTGAATTTAGAACAATGTTGTATTTAGTTGAAACTGTTTGTATGGATGTTAGATTTCGAAGCAATTCAATGTTGGTTTGTTAATGGTCTTCAACATGTTTATTGAGCAATGCAATATTGGTACAACAACCTTATATTATACCATACTAAATTGTAGTAAATAACAAAAAAAAAAGCAAATGTATCGAACTTCAATTTCATTTCTTTAGCCATGGATTGATCAACAAATCTTCTTTTCCGAAATTAACTTCATTGTGTATCGAGAAGTTTTACGTGAAGAATGAAGTACATGTTTAGTCTGAATAGATTAGAGAGATTGTTGGTTCAATGCTATTCTTTTGTTTCGATTTTGAAATTTTATTTTTTACATTTTCAATATAAATCCAATACAATTTTATATTATATATGTTTCTATATTCATATCACATGACGACTGAAAAACAACCGAAAGTGTTATACTTAACATATGGATCACGAGACGGATTAAAAACTACTGAAAACTGTAGCCGCAAAACCATTTTACGAAATCAACTTCATCGCCGCCGCCGCATCGCGCGGGTACTAGACTAGTTTTCTTTAATATTGTGACTAATTGTTTGCCTTATTGTTCATCATTCTCTTAATCATTCATCAAATCACAACAATCGCGGAATTACAAATTCACAAAACCCATAACATGGTAGCTTTCTTGAACAAAACTGATGACAACGCTGATTTCCACCTAATAATCGATTTCTTGAATCGATCAAAGATCAAAACGGCACTAACCATTAATCCTGAAATCGATGAAACTCACATTAGGGATTTTTGGACATCCGCTGAACTCGACCCTGAAGAGGCGGTCCCTGTTATTAATGCCGGGGTGGATGGCAAAGCAATAAAAGTTTCGGAGAAAACTGTGCGCAGACACTTACAACTGCGTGATGCGGCATGTATAATTCAACTCCCTTATGACATCATGGTGGAAAATTTTACAAAACTGGGATACCAGGGGGACCTAAACATTCCGACCTTTCATAAGGCAAAACTGGCCCACCAATGGAAATTTATGTTGCATACTTTGCAACAATGCATATCCCAAAAAAGGACAGGATGGCATGAAGGTAGCTCTTCTCTAGCTACTGCCATGATATGTTTGGCCACAAACCGAACATACAACTTTTCTTACTTAATCTTTGAGGGAATGCGGTGGAACCTTTTAAACCCAAAACACAAATTTTTAATGTATCCACGCTTTCTCCAACATATTTTTAACTGTGAACTTAAAGATCTTACTAGATCTGAAAAATGTTTTTTCTCTCATGCTCATACAAAGAAGGTTTTTAGAAATATGAGAAAAGTTAATAAGGGAAGTTCCTCTAATGTGACACCATTGTTCTCTACAATGATGGTGATCACAGTTCCTCCAGCTGAAGGAAAAGTGACTGCACCTCTGTCCCAACCCCCAGCCGCAACCATCAGTACTACTGCAATATCTGTGGGCACTAGTGCCATATCTGTAGCAGGTACTGAGGGTGTTATCCTTGAGGTTACAACTGCAGTTGCTACTGCTAGTGTACCTCCAGTTGCTACTGTGAGTTCTACTCCAGTTGCTACTGCACCAGTTACTACTTCTAGAGTAACTACCCCCACAGTTTCATCACTTCACAAACCATCCAAAGTTGCTTCCCAAAGAACCAAGAGGGTTACTCAGCCTCTTGTGTCTCAAACTATCCCCCATAATCACACTCAAAAATCATTACCTGAAACATCTTCAGGAATGACACAATCTTTAGGGGAAAACATTGAGCATACCCCCTTGCTCACTGAGTTGGTCCATAAGGAGGGGGTGACCATGTAGGGAGGGCTGATACTACTGCAGCATTCACTTCTTATAGTGAAGCTCAGGACAATATCAACATATTTAAGACCCAAACTACGGCAACCCCATCCATTGGTGAGGACTTGTTCTCATTATTGGAAGGTGGTCCCTGGCGCCAATAGACCATGGGAGAGATACCTGCTTCTGCTAGGCAGGAGAGATTCTCTTTTCCCTATGATCAACCACCTGTTGGTACTCAACAGGAAAGGGGTGAGGGTAGCTATGTTCACAACTTGGAATTGATGGATTTGTACCGAAACTTAATGATGAAGGTGGAAAAACAAGGTGAAACACTTTCTACTCTAACATCTTTGGTGCAACAGTTGCTAGCTCAACAGGCCTTATTATCAGCCCAATTACTGCCCAAAAGAATCACCACACGCAGTGTTGGAACTTCACCCAGGCCATCAAGCTCTTCATATTCTGATGACTCTCCTCCAGCTGATAAAAAGGGGGAGAAAGAACACATACATATTTTTTCATCTGAAGAGAGCAGGGGTGAAGAAAAAGAGGAGTGAAGACACTGTGATTACTGCAACCTCCAAACAATATGAAGATATGGAGATTGACAGTACACTTAAGGGGGAGAATGAGACAGAAGATATGGTAGTGGATGAAGAAGAGGAGAAAATTGTGATAGATGCATCACCTGAAAAGGAACAAATGGTTGAGGGGGAGCAAGCAGAAGTGAAGCAAATGGTTGAAGAAACAGTAGAAGGAGAACAAGAAATGGAAATAGAAGCTGAAGATACAGCAGTTTCTACCAACCCTGATGTTTCTACTGACCCAATGGTTACTACGGACTCATTTGATGCGGACCCAGTTAATATGGATGTTGAAATGGTTGCTGCGGATACCATTACTACTGTTAGCAGTCCAGTTGCTGCGGATACTCAACCACAGTTGTTCACAACCACTCCTCCAACGTTTTATCAACCTTCACACACCTTCCAAGTCATTCCTTCTGAAGCTACAATACTTACAACCGCAACATCTGAAGCTCCTATGTCTACCTTTGATCAAAGAGTTGCTGCGGATGAGTTAATCCAACAAGAAATGACAAGAACAACTGTCATGTCTGATGAAGACACTATAGCATCACAACTTCTCAAGATCAAAGAAGAAAAGCAGAAACTAGAAAGAGAGAAAGCTGAAGCTGAAAGGAAGAAGATGATTGTTGCGTCAGTTGCTAGACAAAAAGCAGCAGCTGCTGTTGATGCTCAGTCCACAGCAGGTTCATTAACTTTACCTGAACAACCTGCTAGTGTTTCTGTGTCTACAGGTAGATGGGGATATGTTACTGTGGATAGAAAGCTTCAAAGAGTCAACATTGATGCTCCAAAACACAAAGACAAAGGCAAAGTTGTAGTTGTGGAGAAATCAAAGGAAGAAAAGAAGGAAGAAGAAAGGCTTGCCAGGGAGAAGGCCGCAGAAGAAAGAGATTACAAAAAGCTACTAGCAGAGGAGGAAAGGGAAAGACTAAGACAAGAGCAAGCCAAGGCTGAATTATTGCAAAGATTGGCTGCTGAAGATGAACAGGCTGAAAGGGAAAGGCAAAGAAAGATAGCTGAGGAGGATGAACTTCATGCTAGACTAAATACATCTCCTACTCCATCTGAAAAGGAGAAGCTAAGAAAAATTGTTGAGGAGGATGCAATTCGTGCTAAAGAGATGGAAAATGAGGAGATTTTGAATGCTCTGTATCGTCAAGGTCTGGAAAGATCAGATGCTGAGTTTGCCATGAAGATGCTTGAAGATGACAAAATCATTCTCCAAAAGCAAGTCAAAGCCAAAGCCAAGCCTGAGAAGAAGAAAATGTCTAAATCCACAAAGGCCAAGCTAGCTGAAGATAGGCAGAAATACACCACCTATCTCAAGAATAAAGGCTACAGTGGTAGGACTTTGGGTCCTATGAAATTAACCAACATCTTGGATCTTGTGGAAAAGGAGAAGAAGAATGAAGCTAAAAGGAAAGTTGCACTTGCCAGAATTCAAGAAAAGAAGAAGCAAGATGAAGAGAAAGTCCTGAAAGCTGCTATTGAGACTGGCAGGAAGATCATACATGAGCAAGAGCCTGTTAGTACTGCTCCTGCTACGGATGAACCTGGTGAGAAGAACAAAAGGAAGAAGCTAGCATCCAAGAGGGTACATGGTCTAGCTAAGAAACAGAGAGTAGAAACTTCTACTGCTCCAAGTGCATCTCAAGAAAGTCCAAACATTCCTTTTATGAATGTTAAACAAGAACCTGGTGTGGAAGAAAAAGCTCTTACAAATCCTGAAGCAAATTATTCTTCATACATCAATCATGAAGAAGGACTAAGGTTTACTCCCATAGCTGTGAAGCCTCCTATGATCATCCAGTGGAAATTTCTTGGTGGGCAAATGGGAACGGAATATGAAGTTACTAGGCAAGACAAATCGAAGAAAGTACTTCTAGCTTTCCATTGGGCAATAAGAGACTTTGACAGAGATGACTTAGAGAGAATGTACCAAATTGGCAAAGCTAAATATTCTCATCAAAGAGGAGCATGCTCAGGTACGGATCTTGCAATGGAAGTTTTATGTGGTTTGTTCGAACCAGAATATTTGAAGAGAAGTTCAGTAATCAAGAAAGGAAGTCCATCAAATCCAATAGTCAAATGGTTTGTGTATGAACGAAGTGGCGTTTACTCACTAGTCAGAAAGGAGGGAGCCATGGAGTTTTACTTGGTGGATAAAAGGTATCCACATGGATTGAATACATTGGACGAGATGATAGAAGTCAAACTTAATGGACTCCATGATTCAAGAATAGCTCATGAACTTATTTGGAGAATTCTGGAACAACTCATAGACGAGAAAGCAAAAGGAAAAGACTCTGATTGGCAAAGCAGAAAAATGTAATTAACTTTATTAGTTAAACATGTTTTGTAAATGAAGTAGTTAATGCGGTTGGAGCATGAAACTTGTACTTTTGATTAGTTATAAAAGTTCAAGGTTAGGGGGAGATTGTTGGGTTATAACTTAGACAAAATAGTTTAACTTCTAAACAATACGCTTAACAACAAGAATAGTAACTTAAACGATTAATGTGGAAGACATTAAGAAGTTACTACGGAAGACAAGTTAGTGCGGCTGTCCAATCAAGTTACTACTGCTCATAGAGTTGCTACGGAAGAAGTCAAGTAGATGCGGTCATATCAAGGTAATACGGAAGACCAACTTGTCGTGCAAGAATAATCTAATTAGAGTTATAATTAGATTATGTTTATGTTTCCTTTTGTATTCAGATATAGTTTCCTTATTCTAGATAATGATAGTTTTAGATAAGGATAGATGATGTTTCCTAGTTTATCTAGGTCAACCTCAAGGTCTATAAATAGATAGATCCTTGTATTGATAAAAACATGTTGTATTGATATTCTGAATTAATATACAATTGAGGCTTATAATTCGACAATACTATTTGTTCATTCTTATTCATATTCTATTGTTCGACAACTCATAAGTATTGAAGTGTTCATCCGCTGCTGAACTTATTCAATAGATCAAGATTTAACGAAGGAATACTATTAGATTACATTAGCTAATCCGATCCTGACAGTTTAGGTGGGTGATATTCGTGTTTGATAATCCTGTAGGTCAAAATAGCGTGAAGAATGTCTGAAGAAGGATATTAGAAGCCATTTCATCCATAAAAAACTCAATCAAAAAAAAAATACCCTTTTAAAATCAAAACCCTTATTCTAAAAACCCTTAGGTACTTTTAAACCCTAATTTTCTAAAAACCTTACCATACATTACAATTTCTAGTCCATACTCCCACACTACCCTAATAAACTTTATAATCACCGAAATCAACAATCCAAACCACGTTATACCCATTAAAACCCGCATTTCCTTATAAAACCTAGGTTTCATCCGGTACGAGTTAGAATCACGGTTTAAGTGGGTGATGTTCATGTTTCATAATCCCGTAGGTCACAATAGCATTAAGAATGTCCGAAGAAGGATATTAGAAGCCATTTCATCCATGAAAAACTCAATCAAACAAAAAATACTCTTTTAAAATCAAAACCCTAATTCTAAAAACCCATAGGTACTTTTAAACCCTAATTTTCTAAAAACCTTACCATACATTACAATTTGTAGTCCATACTCCCACACTACCCTAATACACTTTATAATTACCGAAATCAACAATCCAAACCACGTTATACCCATTAAAACCCTCGTTTCCTTATAAAACCTAGGTTTCATCCGGTACGAGTTAGAATCACGGTTTAGGTGGGTCATATTCATGTTTCGTAATCCCGTAGGTCACAATAACATTAAGAATGTCCGAAGAAGGATATTAGAAGCCATTTCATCCATGAAAAACTCAATCAAACAAAAAATACCTGTGACGTCCCGTCTATTTGAGGTACTTGAGTTACCGTTATTATTTTAATATTATTCGCAATTGTTTTGACCCTTGTATTTCGCTTTGTTTTACTCACGATTTATTATTGAGAATCGGGTTTTATGTGATTATTTTGATTCGTCCCTTGTGACGTAAGATTATGTTGTCTAGTGCCAAATAGTTAGTATGCTCATGGAAATAAGTTAGGAGGTTTATGCCAAATTGTCGGTTAACGTATCCCTATCCTTAAGAAATCGTGCTTTGCTCGTGTTTATGTTTTTACCGAGAAGTATGTATTTCCATTTTGGAATTTAAATCGAATCATATAATGAATTACAATACCAAGAATACCTATATTGAACTTGTCTAAGTTCATATGAAAAACAATCGGGAACTCTAAACAAACGAACGTGCGTAACCATAACTTATAACGAAAAAAAAAAATGGAATTTGCTGTTTGGAGACCTAGTTGCGCCGCAATAGATTCTCTTGCGCCGCAAGAGGGTGCAGATCAGCAACTTGTGTTTTTCAAACTTTTGCAATTTCTCCTAAACGGGCCTAAGTTATTTATTCCGGGTTTGTACTTGTCTTAAGGCCATTTTGGGTCCAGTAACAAGACACTAACACCCCCAATTGTTCCCCCATTTCATTTCATAATTCACACACATAGCATACACTTCTCTCTCTTTTTCTTTGAAGCCAAACACACACAAACACAAACACTCCTCCCCTTTTTCTTCTTGTACCTGTGAATCCAGAGTTTAAACCACATATTTCACCACCATAAATTGTTGTTTTCATCAAGAGGAGTAAGGTTTGGTCATCCATTTGGAGATTTACTTGGGTTATTTCGTTTTCGGGTCGAAATCACCGTCTCACATCAAGGATCTTCATCACATCTAGCTTGATCTTCACATCTTCACTTTCTTTGGGGTATATTAACTTAAACTTTCTGTATTTTATAAGTTTTATTCATTGCATGTAACATCTAATTAAAGAAAATGAGTTTTATAAGAGTTTGATGGTAAAATATGTATGAAAATCAAGTTTTTGTAAAAATGTGTATGGATCTTGATTAAATGATGGTAAAAGCTTTACAAAATGGTTATTTGAAAGTGTTTTTGAACATATTATAACTTGCATGTCCAAATCTACCATCAAAAGACGATTTACTAAACACGAAAGACATTTTCGGTGGGAATCTGCCCAGGAGTTGCGCCGCAACTCTCCCTGTTGCGCCGCAACCTGGGGACAGATTGCCCGTTTTCGTTTTGTTTCGCTGATTTTCGTAACCGTAAGCTCGTTATCTTAAGAACCAGTATTAACGAATGGTGTATTGTGTTTTGGAGATAGAAATCTCATCACCACACCATCAAAGGATTTTGTCTCGGGTTCTTAGCTTGCTAAAATTGCGGTTGTTATCGGTAAGAATTGACTTTCTTCCAAATTTCTCATTTTTCATATGTTCGGTTTTAGCCTTGAAAAATGGTTAGGAATAAATATTAGACCAACACATGTTATAACTATCGGAATTTGGACAACTTTGGACTAAAAGACGTTAAAATGTGAATTTAACCATAAGTAACGTATTTAACTTATATCATATTATATATTATGAAAGACTTATTTACTCTTGAAAATACAATTTTGACAAGCGGGAAAGTGTACGGATTTTGGACAAATAATTTTTGATGCGGAAGCGCTGCCGGATTTTCCATTCACGACTCTTCACGACATTAAAACACTTAAATACTTAAAAGTAACATATTATACAATAACATCGTCTTTGGACTCAAGGACGCCAACGCAACCAAAAATGTCATAATACTACTTAAAAATTGGACAAATTAAACCTCCTTGCGATATATTAAAAACTTCGCCTCAACTTGATCATTGTTTTATGTCATCAAAATATGTTTTGCGGCAAACTTTATAAATGGTTTTGAAAAGGTATTTTACTCTAAACATTTTGGTATGAAAAACACTTCAAATTATCCAAATTGTCAAATTGGACTTTTAAATTGATTTTGACTTTAATAAGTCAACATAAATGACATTTGACTTCATAAGTCAACATCTGTGACTTTGACTTTTATAAAGTCAACATTCCTTACGTTTGACTTTGACCAAGTCAACATTATTTCCGTTGACCTTGGTCGATCTATTGAAGCTTGACGACGATATTCTATTAACCGATACTCCTAGTAATCATTTTCGATTCGGATTATCATTCCTTTCCAGTTGACGATTATGACGTGGAATGCCGATATCTCTCCGGACGGTCCTGTTTGACGCGGAACATCGCCTTCTAAATACGTCACCTCATTTAAACATATTAATATTTGGATTTAACCGACAAGGCTAAACCGGACCTAGACTTATAGAGATACTGAGACTTTGCTGTTCATTGTTTTAAGGCACTTAGGCGGTGGAGTTGTAGCTCTGTGTTTGGTGTACCCGATATTTGTTTGCTGAAGCTTTATCTGTGAGTTATTCGTAGCCCTTGTCTTAAATATTTTTGGGCTGGAAAGCGTATTTTATAAAATTGTCTGCTTGTATGCGGGACTTTGTTGATTATCTTGTTTACCTAGTTGAATAGGTCTGCTTTAGATTAGGAGTCTTTATTGCCTTGGTGGCACCCCTAATACACTCGTTAAGCTTTATGCCCAACGGTTTCATATTTATAGCTATATGGGTTATTGTACCTAACCCTCATCGCTCGGTAGGATGCTCCTATGGGTGGATGTTATGACCGGTATATTATTCGATTACCTTTGGATTGACTCACCTTAGAAGAGGGGACTTTATTGTGTGGTAAGGATCGAGGTGTATGACTAATCTAAGCATGTGAAAACAAGATACGATATGATGATGATGTTATGATTTGAAATATGATTTTGAAATTTATCGAAACTTGTCGATGGGTCAACTTTTACTTATAAATTGCGAATAATTCACCAACATGTTGTTGATGTCGTTTTAACGCTTTGCAGGAAATTGAGGATTTCCGTTGATCATGCCATAGTTTGTTTTTGGATCGCTTGCTTTTGGGGAAATTTGAATTGAATTGTTTATTGTAATTTCCATGACGATCCGTTGTTTATTTCTTTTGGAATTGTATTTATACTTGGCGTCTTATCGCCTTTGACTTATGGATGTATTTGGTAACATTTGGCATGATCTATTTAATTGGATGTTTTGTTTATCGGTTATATTGTTGTAATCTTGACTCTTGATATTATAACTGTAACATTCCGTGTTTCCGCTATAAGCGGGGTGTGACAGAAGTTGGTATCAGAGCCAAAGGTTATAGCGAACCGAGTGATTTTAATTGAGTAAATCACTTGGACTATGACCATAGGCTTTTTAAATCGATTTTCTCTGATTGCAATGTGTGCACTATTTTTCATACGTGTTTATTTCGCGTTGTTATTGTGGCGTTTGGCCTTGTTTTTGCACACATTTGCTGATCGAGTTTCTTTCCTTTTTATTTTAGGACGATGGCGCCTAAGAGGAGAGTTGCGACACGAAGTTCTGCTAGACGTGCTACTGCGAACGCGAGGGCTAATACTGCGAATCAGAATGCGAGAGCGAATACGTCTAATGCAAGAAGGAACAATGTGGAGAGCGATGCGAATCCTGACATGGCTCAGATGATTGCTCAGCAGCTAGCGGCAATGATGCCCGAGCTTGTAGCTCAGCTGAAGGAGGGCACTACTCAAGGGAATGGTTCGGGTTCTGGAAATCCTGAGCCGATTGTTAATAATGAGGGCCCTGAGATTGAGATCACTGGAGCAGGTAGAGCAGAGGGCTCAGCTCGACGCGCTGGTTGCACGCTAAAGACTTTTATGAGCTGTAAGGCCCCGGAGTATAAGGGCAATGAGGGAGCAACTGGAACGCTCCAATGGATGGAGAAGCTGGAATCCATCTTTGATGCTGTTGGATGTGCGGACGAGGATCGAGTCCGATTTGCGGCATTTGTGTTCCAAGGTACGGCTCTGACATGGTGGAATTCGATCGTGAATGTGCGAGGCCGAGCTGAGATCAGCAAGATGACTTGGGAGCAGTTAAAGGAGTTAATGATTATTGAGTATGTTCCTGAGTCTGAAATTCAAAAGTTGGAGGACGAGTTGTGGAATTTGACCATGGTTGGGTCAGATATCCAGGGGTACACTTCGCGTTTTCACGCTTTATCCCAGCTAGTGCCACACTTGGTCCGACCGGAGCTTAAGCGTATAGGTCGCTACACTCACGGATTACCCCCAGCAATCCGTAAGAGTGTCCTTTCCAGCAAGCCGAGCACCTTTCAGAGCGCGGTGGAAATTGCGATTACGTTGACTCAGAATGCGGTCAGGGATGGTGCAAAACTCCGGAGCGAAACGAGGTGGTGGAAACCGATTTGATGACTCAAGGAAGAAGTCGAGGAGGCAGGATGCTCCTCAGAGGACGCAGGCATTTGCTGCAGTGGCTCCAGGTCCCCAGGGCAGGTATCCGAAATGTGATCGGTGTGGTAATCACCACTCCAGAGAGATTGCTTGCTGGGAGTGCGGAAAGTGTAAGAAACTGGGCCACACTGATAGGTTCTGCAAGACCATGAGGGGTAAGTGTTATGAATGCGGTTCTCCAGATCATCATAAGGACAGATGTCCTAAGTTAGCTACAGCTGGTAATGCTCCTCGGGGCAGGGCGTTTGTTATGGGAGCTAAGGAAGCACAGCAGGATCCACATGTCGTCACGGGTACTTTTCTTATCTGTGGTCGACCTGCGTTTATCTTATTTGACTCTGGTGCGGATAGAAGTTTTATATCTGATGAATTTAGGACTATGATTCCCTGTAAGTCTGTACCTTTAGTACCTTCCTTTTGGCTGATGGCGAGTTTTTGCATGCGACTGAGTTACTCTCCGACTGTAGTGTTAGTTTCGACGACCACTCTTTTCCTATCGACTTAATTCCTATTAGGTTAGGTAGTTTCGACGTGATTATCGGCATGGATTGGCTAGAGACTCACCGAGCGGAGATCGTATGTTTCGAGAAGATGATCCGTATTCCGTTACCGCATGGAGAGCCGCTATTAGTTCAAGGGAATAAGGCAGGGAAGCGCCTTAAGATTGTCTCGTGTATGAAAGTCCGGGAGTACATTAAACGGGATTGTTCACTCTTTCTTGCACACCTTGTGAAGAAGGATAACACAGAGAAGCTGGAAGAGAAGCCAGTAGTGTGTGATTTTCCCGATGTGTTCCCAGAGGATTTACCTGGCTTACCACCTAGACGTGAGGTAGAGTTTAGGATCGACTTAATTCCCGGAGCAGCGCCAGTGGCAAAGGCTCCTTATCGGTTAGCACCTTCGGAGATGTTAGAGCTCAGGAGTTAGTGGATAAAGGTTTCATTAGACCGAGTTTCTCTCCGTGGGGCGCGCCGGTACTCTTTGTAAAGAAGAAGGATGGTTCGATGAGATTGTGTATAGATTATCGAGAGCTGAATAAGCTGACAGTAAAGAACCGCTATCCTTTACCTCGTATAGACGATTTGTTTGATCAGCTGCAAGGTTCATGTTTCTTTTCTAAGATTGATCTACGGTCCGGTTACCATCAGTTGAGAGTGCAGGAGGAGGACGTTCCGAAGACTGCTTTTCGGACGCGATACGGTCATTATGAATTTTTAGTTATGCCATTCGGTCTTACGAATGCGCCTGCAGCGTTTATGGAAATGATGAACCGTATCTGCCGTCCTTACCTCGATAAGTTTGTGATAGTGTTCATCGATGATATTCTGATTTATTCTCGTAGCCGTGAGGAGCACGAGGAACACTTGAGAATAGTGTTGGAGTTGCTCAGGAAGGAACAACTTTACGCTAAGTTCTCGAAGTGCGAATTTTAGTTATCTGAGGTCCAATTTCTTGGCCACGTGGTTAGCAAGGAAGGCATCCACGTTGATCCTGCCAAGATTAAGGCCGTCAGAGATTGGGTTGCTCCTAAGACACCCACTGATATCCGTTCATTTTTGGGTCTGGCAGGTTATTATCGTCGTTTTATTGAGAACTTTTCGAAGATAGCCTCGCCTATGACGAAGTTGACCCAGAAGAACGAGGAGTTTATTTGGGGTGCCGAGCAGGAGGAAGCTTTTCAGTTGTTGAAGAAGCGGTTGTGTGACGCTCCTATCTTGAGTCTTCCCGAGGGTACCGAAAATTTTGTTGTATATTGCGATGCGTCGCATAAGGGACTCGGGTGCGTACTGATGCAGAACGGGAAAGTGATTGCCTACGCTTCTCGTCAGTTAAAGATTCATGAGAAGAACTACACGACCCATGATTTGGAATTAGGCGCGGTGGTTTTTGCTTTAAAGATTTGGCGCCACTATCTGTACGGTACTAAGTGTAAGGTGTTTACTGATCATAAGTCGTTACAGCACATCTTTGACCAAAAGATGTTGAACATGAGACAACGCCGATGGGTGGAATTGCTGAACGATTATGATTGCGAGATTCGTTATCATCCGGGAAAAGCGAATGTTGTCGCCGATGCGTTAAGTCGCAAGGAATCGGTTAAGCCGGTGAGAGTTCGTGCTATGATGGTTTCTATTCAGTCGAGTTTGAAGACTCGTATTATTCAGGCTCAGCAGGAGGCTCTCACCAAGGATTGTCTGAAGGATGAAGGATTATTTGGTTTGGCACGTCAGTTGGAGCCGAAAGACGACGGAGTATTGTATTTCTTGGATCGTATTTGGGTTCCCGTCGGTCTTAGGCAGTTAATTTTGGATGAAGGTCACAAGTCGAATTATTCTGTTCATCCCGGAGCGGATAAGATGTACCGCGACCTGAAAGATTTTTACTGGTGGCCTGGAATGAAGAGGGCGATTGCCGAGTATGTAGGCAAATGTTTGACCTGTTCTAAGGTTAAGGCTCAGAATCAGAAGCCTTCTGGCCTTCTTCAGCAGCCGGAAATCCCGCAGTGGAAGTGGGAAAATATTACGATGGATTTTGTAACGAAGCTTCCTAGGTCTTCGGGAGGTTATGATACTATTTGGGTCATTGTTGATCGACTAACTAAGTCAGCGCATTTTCTGCCTATTCGAGAAGATTACCGAATAGAGAAGTTGTCTAGGTTATATATTGATGAGATCGTGGCCAGACATGGAATTCTT
>CAJVGC010000496.1:56007-87930 GCA_910822075.1 Senecio squalidus
TCACCACACTAGATGCTGGCACTTCACCAAAACCATCCAGCTCATCCTCTTCAGATGACTCCCCAGCAGATGAAAACAAGGGGGAGAAAGAAATAAATGTGTTATCATCTGGAGAGAGCAAAGGTGATGAAGAAAAAGGAAGCACATATACTGTCATTACTGCCACCTCCAATCAAGATGAACAAATGGAGGCAGGGAGTACGTTTGAGGGGGAGACAGATTTTGATACTAACATGATGGCAGATGAAGAAGGTGACAAAATGGAAGTTGATCCTCAACTTGAGGGGGAGCAGCAGCAAGAAGTGAAGCAAATGGTTGAAGAAACAATAGACGAGATGGAAGCTGAAACTTCATCAAAAGCAGCTACTGAAACAGATGCTGCGGATCAAGTTGATACTGAAATGGTTGCTGCGGACTCGATTGCTGCGGATCAAGTTACTACTGATCCTATGGTGACAAGCCCAGTTAATGCGGACTCAGTTGCTGCGGAACCAGTTACTACGGACCCAATGGTAATTAGCCCAGTTACTACGGAGCCAGTTACTACGGACCCCATGGTCACCAGTCCAAGAACAGAGGATGCAGAGGAAGATCATTCCTACCTGTTCACAACCATTCCTCCCACGTTCGATCTGAAGCTACAACTCCTTTTCAAGCAATCCAATCTGAAGCTACAACTCCTTCCACCACTGTAACAGAAACTCCTTCTACTATTGATCAACAAGAAGCTGCAAATGTTCTTATAAGAACAGAAATGTCAAGAGCAAGTGTGATGGCTGATGAAGACACTATAGCCTCACAGCTGCTTAAGATCAAAGAGGAGAAAGCAGAAGAGGAAAGAAAGAAGATGTTAGCTGAGAGAGTTGCAAAACAGAGAGCATCAGCTGCATTGGGTGAAAAACCAATTCAAACCTCTTTAAGGTTACCTGAACAATCTACTGGTTTGTCTGTTTCTATTCCTACAGGTAGATTTGGGTACATTATAGTGGATCAGAAAAAGAAGAAAGTACAGAGGGTTGACCTTGATGCTCCAGAAGAAAAAGGAAAAGGCAAAGCCATTGCAATGGAGAAATCAAAAACTGAAGAAGAAAGGAGCAAACAGGAAGCCTTTAATTTTCAAGGTATGACTGCTGAAGAACTTGAAGTGCTCAGACAAGAGCAAGAAAAAGCAGAGTTATTGAACAGAATGGCTGCTGAGAAGAAAGAAGAGGAAGAAAGGGAAAGAAAGAGGAAGATAGCTGAAGCAGATGAACTTCATGCTAAGCTAAACAAATCTCCTACTCCAGCTGAAAGAGAAAAATTGGCCAGAATTGCTGAGGAGGATGCAATTCATGCACAAAACCTCCTTGATGCTGAGAAAGAAGAAATGGCTAGAATTGCTGAAGAGGATGCAGTTAAGGCTAAGCAGATGGTCAATGAAGACATTTTGGACAGACTAGTTGCAAAAGGTTTGGTCAAATCAGATGAGCGTCTTGCACAGAAGATGCATGAAGAAGAACTAGAACAACTCAAAGCCAAAGCCAAGCCTGAGAAGAAGAAAGTGTCCAAATCCAAGCCTACTCAAAGAAAGCTAGCTGAAGATAGGGAGAAGTACACTAAGTACCTCAAAAGCAAAGGGTACAGTGGCAGATCCTTAGGTCCTATGAAGTTAACCAACATGCTGGACCTTGTGAAGGAAGAAAGACAGAAGGAAACAGACAGGGAAGCTGCTCTTGCTAAGATTCAAGAGAAAAGGAAGAAAGATGCTGAAAAAGCTCTTGAAGCTGCCCTGAAAACTGGAAGGAAAGTGTTCATTCAATCTGAACCTATTCCTGAAGTAAAGAAGTCAGAAGAGAAGCCTAAGAGAAAGAAGCTGCAATCAAAGAGGATTCCAGTTCCTCCAAGTAAAAGACAAAAGATGAGTGATGCTGCTTCTGCTTCTCAAGAAAGCCCAGATATTCCATTCATGGATGTCAAACCAGAACCTGAAGATATGGAACAAGACCCTCCTAGTACTACTCAAGGGGGAGACTATTCTGCATACATCAATCACGTTGAAGGTTTGAAGTTTACTCCATTGGCTGTGAAACCTCCAGTTATCATTGATTGGAAGTATATTGGAGGGTACACCAAGACTGAGTATGAAGTGACCAGACAAGACAAATCAAAGAAGGTACTTCATGCTTTTTATGATGCCATTAGATTCTTTGACAGAGAAGACCTGGAAAGAATGTATCATATAGGCAAGTCAAAATACTCTAATCAACAAGGAGTACCAGGAATTGATCTGGCAATGGACATTTTATGCGGACTATTTGAACCTGGTTACAAGAAAAAGAGTTCAGTCTTCAAGAAGGAAGGACCAAACAATCCAATTCTCAATTGGTACATCTATGAAAGAAGTGGAACATACTCCATTATAAGAAGACATGGAGCAAGAGAATTCTACTTGGTGGATGTTAAATATCCACATTCTTTGAAGACATTGGATGAGCTGGTTGAGTTAAAGCTGAATGGACCACAAGACTCAAGACTCGCTCATGAACTCATTTGGAGAATTTTGTGTCAACGCGTAGAAGAAAAGTCCAAGGGAAAGTCTGACTGGAAAAACAAGTAGTTGTAATTAACATACAATACTTAGTACTGTTTTGTAAAAAGTTAGTACTGTTGAAGTATATAACTTGTACTTTTGATGTGTCATAAAAGGGGGAGATTGTTGGGTTATAACTTAGACAAAATAGTTTAACCATGAACAATTCACTTAAAAAACGAGAATAGTAACTCAAACAATTAATACGGAAGATATTAAGAGTTACTACGGAAGACAAGTTAGTACGGCTGTTCAACATGTTACTACGGCTAGACAGTTACTACGGTGATATTGATATTGATTACAAGTTACTACGGGAAAAGTCAAGATACGGAAGAAGTCAAGTCAAGACACGGAAGACAAATCTTATCTTGCAAGTATAATCTAAGTTATACAATTATAATTAGATTATGTTTCCTTTTGTAATAGATAGAGTTTCCTTAATCTAGATAACGATAGTTTTAGATAAGGATAGAAGTTGTTTCCTAGTTTATCTAGGTTTGCCTCAAGGTCTATAAATATAGATCCTTGTACAGAGATAGAAACACGTTGTATTAGTATTATTGTTAATGCAATTGAGGCTTATAATTCGACAATCTTTTTGTTTATTCTTATTCATTATTCATTGTTCGATAACTCGTAATATTGAAGTGTTCATCCGCTGCTGAACTTCTTCAATAGATCACGATCTAACGAAGGCGAACTTATTAGTTTACATAGACTAATACGATCCTGACATAGGAGCTTCAGATGTTGCGGTTGTAAGTATTGTAGCTTCAGAAGGAATGACTTGGAAGGTGTGTGAAGCTTGATAAAACGTTGGAGGAGTGGTTGTGAACAACTGTGGTTGAGTATCCGCAGCAACTGGACTGCTAACAGTAGTAATGGTATCCGCAGCAACCATTTCAACATCCATATTAACTGGGTCCGCAGCAAATGAGTCCGTAGTAACCATTGGGTCAGTAGAAACATCAGGGTTGGTAGAACTTCTGTATCTTCAGCTTCTATTTCCATTTCTTGTTCTCCTTCTACTGTTTCTTCAACCATTTGCTTCACTTCTGCTTGCTCCCCCTCAACCATTTGTTCCTTCTCAGGTGGTGCATCTATCACAATTTTCTCCTCTTCTTCATCCACTACCATATCTTCTGTCTCATTCTCCCCCTTAAGTGTACTGTCAATCTCCATATCTTCAGATTGTTTGGAGGTTGCAGTAATCACAGTGTCTTCACTCCTCTTTTTCTTCACCCCTGCTCTCTTCAGATGAAAAAATATGTATGTGTTCTTTCTCCCCCTTTTTATCAGCTGGAGGAGAGTCATCAGAATATGAAGAGCTTGATGGCCTGGGTGAAGTTCCAACACTGCGTGTGGTGATTCTTTTGGGCAGTAATTGGGCTGATAATAAGGCCTGTTGAGCTAGCAACTGTTGCACCAAAGATGTTAGAGTAGAAAGTGTTTCACCTTGTTTTTCCACCTTCATCATTAAGTTTCGGTACAAATCCATCAATTCCAAGTTGTGAACATAGCTACCCTCACCCCTTTCCTGTTGAGTACCAACAGGTGGTTGATCATAGGGAAAAGAGAATCTCTCCTGCCTAGCAGAAGCAGGTATCTCTCCCATGGCCTATTGGCGCCAGGGACCACCTTCCAATAATGAGAACAAGTCCTCACCAATGGATGGGGTTGCCGTAGTTTGGGTCTTAAATATGTTGATATTGTCCTGAGCTTCACTATAAGAAGTGAATGCTGCAGTAGTATCAGCCCTCCCTACATGGTCACCCCCTCCTTATGGACCAACTCAGTGAGCAAGGGGGTATGCTCAATGTTTTCCCCTAAAGATTGTGTCATTCCTGAAGATGTTTCAGGTAATGATTTTTGAGTGTGATTATGGGGGATAGTTTGAGACACAAGAGGCTGAGTAACCCTCTTGGTTCTTTGGGAAGCAACTTTGGATGGTTTGTGAAGTGATGAAACTGTGGGGGTAGTTACTCTAGAAGTAGTAACTGGTGCAGTAGCAACTGGAGTAGAACTCACAGTAGCAACTGGAGGTACACTAGCAGTAGCAACTGCAGTTGTAACCTCAAGGATAACACCCTCAGTACCTGCTACAGATATGGCACTAGTGCCCACACCACAGATATTGCAGTAGTACTGATGGTTGCGGCTGGGGGTTGGGACAGAGGTGCAGTCACTTTTCCTTCAGCTGGAGGAACTGTGATCACCATCATTGTAGAGAACAATGGTGTCACATTAGAGGAACTTCCCTTATTAACTTTTCTCATATTTCTAAAAACCTTCTTTGTATGAGCATGAGAGAAAAAACATTTTTCAGATCTAGTAAGATCTTTAAGTTCACAGTTAAAAATATGTTGGAGAAAGCGTGGATACATTAAAAATTTGTGTTTTGGGTTTAAAAGGTTCCACCGCATTCCCTCAAAGATTAAGTAAGAAAAGTTGTATGTTCGGTTTGTGGCCAAACATATCATGGCAGTAGCTAGAGAAGAGCTACCTTCATGCCATCCTGTCCTTTTTTGGGATATGCATTGTTGCAAAGTATGCAACATAAATTTCCATTGGTGGGCCAGTTTTGCCTTATGAAAGGTCGGAATGTTTAGGTCCCCCTGGTATCCCAGCTTTGTAAAATTTTCCACCATGATGTCATAAGGGAGTTGAATTATACATGCCGCATCACGCAGTTGTAAGTGTCTGCGCACAGTTTTCTCCGAAACTTTTATTGCTTTGCCATCCACCCCGGCATTAATAACAGGGACCGCCTCTTCAGGGTCGAGTTCAGCGGATGTCCAAAAATCCCTAATGTGAGTTTCATCGATTTCAGGATTAATGGTTAGTGCCGTTTTGATCTTTTATCGATTCAAGAAATCGATTATTAGGTGGAAATCAGCGTTGTCATCAGTTTTGTTCAAGAAAGCTACCATGTTATGGGTTTTGTGAATTTGTAATTCCGCGATTGTTGTGATTTGATGAATGATTAAGAGAATGATGAACAATAAGGCAAACAATTAGTAACAATATTAAAGAAAATTGATAATTTTTGATTCTAACGGTAACTTTTTGGAAGTTTTAGGGTTCTTAAGAAAAGGTAAGTCTTTAAACGGTTAAAAGAACCCCTATTTATACTAAAATTTTGTAACCACTTGACGACTTCGATTAGACGCGGGTAATGATTTAAATGTAACGACCCAATTGAAAGGTGCCACGGGTCAGTAGTAGCTGTACCTCGCGCCTGAATTTTAAAAAATAGGTCCAATCGGAAAGCGCCACGTGTAAAAGTTGGTTACAAGTTGTATTTTGACTTGTCAAATCACCATTAATTAAGGTATACTGTTGGTGCAATATCCGTGACCGTTGTTCTAGATTAATTAAGTCTTTGGTTATAGTTTATTTGAGTATGTAATGGCCCAATAACATTGTATTGTTAAGTGGGCTATTTAGTCTGTTATGGGTGTTAATGGACTTTGCATAATCCATGAGCCCATTAGTGGCCCAAGCCTGTGAACATGTCTCTATATAAAGGGACATTGAGTTTAGGTTTAGGGTTAATCAGTCAGTGAATGGTTAATGGTTAGAGACAGACTGAGAGGGGAGAATACTGTGAAGGCTATTTGTTGTAATTGAGTGATTCAATCAATAAGATAGTCAGAATTCGGGTATTTCGTGTTTGTTATTATTTACTGCATTCGATTATAACTTGTATGATATACTGATTACGAGATTCCGCCTCGTGATTAGTTGGTTTAATCCTGTAGATCGGACCACTGGGACCTACAATTGGTATCAGAGCAAACGCATTGTTTGCTCTCTATCGAGATTTGGTTCATGATTATATCAGGTTTTAATCGATTTTTGGAATTAGGGTTCTTCAGTTTTCTGACGGCTGCAGTTTGAGAATTAGGGTTCTTATTTTTTATTTTATTTTTGGCGGCTGCAGACTTAAAAAAATTTGGTATTAATTTAGGGTCTATGGCGGCTGCATAAAAAGGTTATTCGTTCGTTAATCGGTTTTTGGCATATTAATTTTCTTCGTGGTATTTTTCTTTGGCTATTGGGCTGTTACGAAGTCTTGGGCCAGTCCAAAATTCAGAAAACAAACACCCGTGTGAAAAAGTTTTGTGGGAGCGATTGAAGACAAAAAAAAGGGGGGATCTTTGTTTCAATTAAAACTACACATACAGACAAAGTCATAACAAAAGGATTGAAAAAGGGGATTGAATTAAAAAGTGGACAGCGGCCAAAATTGAAGATCGAAATTAATTAGAAAGAAAAAGATAGACAGCGGCGCAGATACAAAATTCATTTGGGATGAAATCGGAGGCGGCGAACATCCCTTGTCATCTTCGTATAGCAACCATCTTCGTTTCATCTTCTATCTCAGGCGGCGAACATCAATCATCATCTTCGTAACCTGCAAATCATCTTTGGTTGGCGGCGATACACGAACATCATCTTCGTCTAAATTAGGCAGCGGCGGCGAACATCTTTTCGTGACAGGTAAGTGTTTGTTCGTGGAGTGTCTAATTGCATCTTCGTGGCCGACGATACATGTTCGCGGTGGGGACGAACACCTCTAGTTCGTTTGAAATTATTGACGAACATCTCATGTTCGTTTGAAATTGGGGACGAACATCTCATTTCCGCAAAGTTTTTGATTTTGTTAATTTTGAAACATCTTCGTCACAGGTTGATTTTATGTTCGTGATTGATTGATGATGTTCGTGGTTATATGTTCGTCGTTTTTCTCAGATGTTCGTGACTGTTAGTAAGTCTTAAGAAAGTTGATGTTTGTTTGAATTCAAAAACAACTTCGTGGCTGGTTCGTCGTCAAAATAAAAGGGGGTATTGATCGATTGATTTCTGTCCGTCAACATATTCGTAATTGAATTCATACTCTTGATGTTTGTTTGGCTGTAGCTGTTTATTAAATTGGGCTTTGAAATTCATTCTTGGGCTATTTGGACTTAATTGGGCTCAATTGGGTTCTGAACTTAATTGGGCTTAAATTAAAACTTAATTGGACTTAAATTATTAGATTAATTTGGACTGATTTCGATCAAATTAATTGGACTGATTAATTGGACTTATTGCTTGGACGATGGACTTAATTAATTTAACAAATAATAAAGAAATGGATTCTTTAAAATCCGATAGTCCACCTAAATTAAGTGACGAGTCTCTTTATTACGATTGGGCAGATAAATTTGAATCCTTTTGTCGTTATAATGATATTCAAATGTGGTTAAATATCGAAACAACATATGTGGCTCCAACAAATAATTGCGCAGGCGGTATATCTGTACAAGTTCCACACAATGAACTCACAACTGAACAACGTAGAGTTTATGACGCTGAAAATAAAGCTTGGGCAAGTCTGAAATTGGCCTTAGCGATCGAAATGACACATATCTGTCAAACGTTTATCACTGCAAATGCACTCTGGAAGGCTATTGAAACTCAGTACGCTGGAACTGCAACGCAAAGAAAAAGTAGAGTAAACTTCCTTAAACGACAATTTTCTACATTCAGAGCCGAAATCAACGAAACATTTGAAGATACAGTCAACAGATACTCTTATCTACTTACACACTTCTCCAGACACGGTGTAGTAGTTAATGAAAATGAGAAATAAAGCGATTCTTGGATGCTTTGCCTAAGCGGTGGGAGACATATGTAAACTTAATAAGGGATGAATTTGAAAATAGACAAGCGCAACGAACGTTAACTCTGGCACAGATCATTGAAAGATTTAGAGAATATGAGTCAATAAGTTTAACTGGAAACGCAATAACGGATCAAGCACTCATGACATCTATTGAGGAAGTTCGCAGTGAAGCCGGTAGTACTGAAGGTGATTCTAGTACTCCAAGTGAAATTAGCTCAAATAAAGAGAATATTCAGAATGTTGAATCAAAGGTTTGTAGCTGCACAATGGATCTATCCAATGAGAACTTCATTGCTAAAATGGCTGTCCTCAACACTGACATGTCAAAGGTACTTCTTGATTTTAAATTGGTGAAGGAGTTATGTAAATCTCACACTATTTTAACTCTACAAAATGATAACTGGCTAAGTCAGTATCTCATTTGGAATCTCGACAAACTGAACTTGAGCAAAACTTATCAATAAAAACTTGTCAAAAAGATGATTTTGCTAAGAAATATTATCAAATCGAGAAGGACCGCCAGTAACTTTCGTCAAATGTTGGGGCCTTAACACGTCAAATTGATAACTTATATGAATGTCTTGAAAACGAAAAGAAAAATTTTGCTGAGAAAGTCCAAGAATTAAATAATTGTGAAATCAGATTAACCGAGCAGGAAAGGAAGATCGAACAGTTTCACACTTCTTCTAGTACCTTAAATTCTATCTTGAGTCGTCAAAGGCCAACTGGAAATCGCACTGGTTTGGGATACAATGAAACACCTCCGCCTTTTAATCACAATTACAGTTTTCTTAAAACTGAATGTGACGTGAAGGAAAACAATGTTGAATCTTCCTGTGAATCTACCTCTACAAGGGATGATCAGACTGAGTTAAGTACTTCAACTGAGTCAGATGATTTAAAGGTGTTTTAAATGCCGTGAAAACCATGGTCACGTAGCCTCGGTATGTCAAAGAAGGAAGCAACAGCAAGCCAAAAGACGCCTTCTCCGAAGAAAGGAGCAAGATAGCAGATCGTTTTCACCGAAGACTAAACAAATGGCTCATTCACATCACCTGTACGGAAAAGGTTCAGCTGTTCGGAAATAAATGTCTCCGATCAAATTAACCTGTACGGAAACAGGTGCCTTAAAGAGTGGATTAAGAAACAGGAACACCACGGGTGTTCTACTGCATCGTTCATCTAATCGCGTCCCTTTCGGACCGTTCTTTCAGAAGTTCTAATCCATACTGCCCGAAGTCAGAAAGTACCTTTCATTTTATCAAGCAATCGAGATTTTTTCGTCCACCGAGAAACCACCTGAATTCTAAAGTTCAAGCTGTTGTTACTAAAGATGATGGTTTCTTCAAGGAGTTTGTCTACGTAAAGGAAAGAGGACAATCAAAACGTGTTATGGCATGGGTTCCCCACCATAACTGATCATTGCTAGTTTTAGCTCATATTTTTGTAACTTTGTAATTTCTTTTTATGAAAAATAGAATCGACATGAAAACCTCAAAACTTTCATGTCGATCTCTTAAAAAACAAAAAAAAAAAAAAAAAAAAAAAAAAAAAAAAAAAAATATTACACTCGACATGAAAAGCTCAAAATTTCGTGTCGGTATCTTAAAAAAAAAAAAAAAAAAAAAAATATTTTACTAACGTTTGTTTGCAGGTTATGAAGCGCGTACGAGACTCTACTCTTGAAAACTGATGTTTGAGACGTTGTTCATCGTCAGACAGCTCAGGGGGAGTTTTGTGGTCATTTATGGAAGCTCGAAGAATACAAGCAAAAGTGATGAACTATTTTTTGGTCATTTATGGAAGCTCAAAGAATACAAGCAAAAATGATGAACTTAGTTGAGTCAACTAGTGATGAAGACTTTGATAAAAGACTATAAAGTTCACAACAACAAAGGGAGCTGCCTAACTCTTCACAAGCATTAACGGAGAAGACTAACTCTTCATAAGCAACAACGGAGAAGACTGAATCTTCACAAGCTTAAACGGAGAAGACTGAATTATTGTAACAATTCAGGGGGAGTTATTCAAGACAATGATGAGTTAGAAGAACCTGCAAGGAACACAAGAAGTACAAGACTATAAAGACTTTGAGCGTATAACGGAATCTAGAAGCAACAGTCAAGGGGGAGTTTGTTGGTGCAATATATGTGACCGTTGTTCTAAATTAATTAAGTCTTTAGTTGTAGTTTATTTGAGTATGTAATGGCACAATAACATTGTATTGTTAAGTGGGCTATTTAGTCTGTTATGGGTGTTAATGGACTTTGCATAGTCCATGAGCCCATTAGTGTTATGGGTGTTAATGGACTTTGCATAGTCCATGAGCCCATTAGTGGCCCAAGCCTGTGAACATGTCTCTATATAAAGGGACATTGAGTTTAGGTTTAGGGTTAATCAGTCAGTGAATGGTTAATGGTTAGAGACAGACTGAGAGGGGAGAATTCTGTGAAGGCTATTTGTTGTAATTGAGTGATTCAATCAATAAGATAGTCAGAATTCGGGTATTTCGTGTTTGTTATTATTTACTGCATTCGATTATAACTTGTATGATATACTGATTACGAGATTCCGCCTCGTGATTAGTTGGTTTAATCCTGTAGATCGGACCACTGGGACCTACATATACTTATTGTTTAAGAAACCTTTTAATATGGTAATTTGCAGTATTAACAAATAATGACCGTAGTAAGTTGATTAATTGTCTGTAGTAATGGTCTATGAGCCGTATTAACTGGACTGTCCGTAGTAATGTGAATTACTGGCAGTATTAATCCAGAGGTCCGTAGTAACACATTACTTGGTCGTATTAACCATTCCGTCCAAATTATTAGATTCAGGGCAGTAGTAGTTAAACCTTCCCTTAATACTGATACTTTTGGTCGTACTAATCATACTTTGGTCATAATTTGTCTTTACTGTTAATGTTGCAGTAGTAACATAGTACAATACTAAAAAGTAAGGCACTTGATTCTTATCATAAGGTTACTACTGCTTTTCTAAGGGACTTTTAGAAAATAGAAATACTAAGAGATAAAGGATATTGATATCATCCATATTGATCATTACAATACTTGTAATCAAGAATGTGAATCTTCCCACATCAAATGCTTTTGTGAGAAGGTCAGCAAGCTGATTGTCAGTGTGAATTTCTCAACATGGATCAATTTCTTTTCGTTACAATCTCTTATGAAGTGGAAGCGTATCTCTATGTGCTTTGTCTTTGAGTGTTTGACTGGATTGTTGATGATGCTTATTGTGCTTTGGTTGTCAATGAAGATTGGTGTGTTCATGAATGAATAGCCATAATCCATCATTTGATTTTGTATCCATAACACTTGAGCACAACAACTAGCAGCAGCAATGTATTCAGCTTCTGTGGAAGAGTTGGACACCGTTGTTTTCTTCTTGCATTGCCATGACACCAGTCTTGAACCAATAAATTGGCAGCCTCCCGTTGTTAATTTCCTGTCTAAGTTTCCACCACCATAATCACTATCAGTATAAGCAATTAAATCAAAGGGAGAGTCTTTAGGATACCATAAGCCTAAGTTAGGGTTGCCCTTTAGGTAACGAAAGATTCTCTTGACTGCAATTAGGTGTGACATCTTGGGTCTTGTTTGATATCTTGCACAAACACAAACTCCAAACATGATGTCTGGTCTTGAAGCTGTGAGATACATTAAGGAGCCAATGATAGATCGATAATTATGTATATCCACATCCTCCCCCTCAAGATCAGCCGTCAGTTGTTTGTGAGTTTCAACTGGAGTGCTTGCAACCTTGGCATCCATGAATCCAAATTTTGTGAGGATGTCCTTGACATATTTGGATTGGCTAATAAACATGCCATTGTCCTTCTGCTTGACCTGGAGACCCAAAAAGAAAGTGAGTTCCCCCATTGAACTCATTTGAAACTTAGTGTGCATTAGTTGCTCAAACTCTTTGCACAAAACATCTTTGGTGGAGCCAAAGATGATATCATCAACATAGATTTGAACAAGAAGAATATCTGAGTTAGATTTCTTGAAGAAGAGGGTTTTCTCAATAGTTCCTCGTTGAAAGTTGTTTTGAACAAGGTAATCTAAAAGTGTGTCATACCAAGCTCTTGGCGCTTGAAGAAGGGCATATAGAGCTTTGACCAGTTTATACACCTTATGTGGGTGTTGAGGGTCTTCAAAACCAGGAGGCTGTTTGACATAGACCTCTTCCTCAATGACGCCATAAAGAAATGCACTCTTGACATCCATTTGGTAGACTTTGAATCCCATGCAGGAGGCAAAAGCTAGAAACTATCGAATGGCTTCAATCCTAGCTACTGGAGCAAAGACCTCTTCATAATCAATTCCCTCCTCTTGTGTGTAGCCTTGAGCAACAAGTCTAGCTTTGTTCTTGATCACAATGCCTTTTTCCTCCTTCTTGTTTCTGAAGATCCATCGTGTGCCTATCACCTTCTTGCTCAATGGGACTTCCACTAATTCCCATACTCCTTGAATCTTGAATTGTAGTAGCTCAGCTCGACATGCCTCTATCCAATATGGATCCAGTAATGCCTCCTGTATTTTCTTTGGTTCCATTTGAGAAAGAAAGCAGGCAAACAGACATGTGTTAAGAAGAGCTTCCATAGGTTTCTTCTTGGACTTAGTTTGACTTCTAGTCTCCATAGAGAAGTCAAGTTCACCAATTATTTGAGAAGGTGGATGGTTCTTGGCAACACCAGAAGATGGGATCTTCTCAATTCTTAGTTCAACGCCCAAGTTTGTATCATTCATATCGGGCATCTCATTGCTAGGATAATAAGCAGTAGATCGAGGAGTAGTAACTGAATTGGGTATGACATCAGTGTATGGCTCATATTCTTCAGTAACAATATGTTCAACTCCATTTTCATCCTCCTCTACTAAGTGGGGAACACCATTGGGGCGTGTTGTATCATCCTTAGCAGTTGGTGAGGGTGGTGGTACTGCTTCATCTTCATTGGTAGGTGCTGCCTCTTGATGTGAAGGTTCTGGATCTTCTGGTGAGATAGGATCAAACAGTTGAATGGGATCCTCCACGGAAACAGGAAGATTGATGTACTCCATTACATCCAATCTGGCAGTACCAATAATAGGAGCCGTAGGAACTGGCTTCGTAGTAAGTGGATCAGTAGGAATAGAGGGTGCCGTAGTAACATGATCCGTAGGGACTGAAGGAGATTGAAACTCAAAGTTAGAGTTCAATGATTTGGTTAGGGTATCCAAATCGAACACCCAATCTGGTCCTTGACCTTTCTTGGTGTATGTATGTTCATTGAAGGTGACATTGGAGCTTTCTTCAATAATCTTTGTTTTGTGATTATACACCCGATATGCCTTGCTTTGTGAAGAATATCCAAAGAAAGTTCCTTCATCAGCTTTGCTTTCAAACTTTCCAAGATAGTCTTTAGAGTTTAAGACTGTACAAGGACATCCAAAAGCTCTTAGGAAACTGATCAAAGGTTGTTTCTTATGGAGGAGTTCATACGGTGTTTTGTTGTGAGACTTGACTAGAAGTACCCTATTCTGAACATAGCAGGCAGTGTTAACTGCTTCTGCCTAGAAAAAGATAGGTAGGTTGGAGTCTGCCAACATGCTTCTAGCTGCTTCGATCAGTGTCCTATTTCTTCGTTCAGCAACTCCATTCTGTTGAGGAGTTCTAGCAGCACTGAATTGCCTCTCTATTCCGTTCTTGTCACAGAAGTTATTCATCACCTGGTTTTTGAATTCCGTGCCATTATCACATCGAATTTTCTTGACTTTGAGGTTAATATGATGTTCAATCTTGGTGATGAAGGTGATGAGTAACTGGATTGTTTCATCCTTGGTTCTCAGAAAATACACCCACGTGTATCTTGAAAAGTCATCAGTGATGACAAGGCAGTAGGACTTCATTGCAATACTCTTTACATTAGTCGGACCAAAAAGATCCATATGGAGTAAATGTAAAGGTGTGGTGTTAGTGTTGATCTCCTTTGTCTTGTGGGAAGACTTGTGTTGCTTCCCCTTCAAACAAGCTAAGCAGTTGTCATCAAGGTGAAACTACTTGTTGGGAAGACCTCTAACCAAACCTGATGTGACCAATTTGTTGATGTTCTTCAGGTTCATGTGGCACATTCGCCTATGCCACATGGTGGATTCATCCAAGGTTGCTTTTCAGAGAAAGCATGCCTCAGATGAGTTGATGTGAACCTTCGACATGTCTAGACAATAAACATTGTCTCTTCTTGGTGTTCTGAGTAAGATCATACTCTCTTTAATGACATATCCAGGCTTCATGATGATGCATTCAGCGGCACTAAATATTGTTGTGTGTTTCTCATCACAGACTTGAGAGACACTCAACAAATTATACTGTAGCTGTTGCACATAGTACACATCTTTGAAGTGTAGTATACCATTGCTGATTGTTCCTTTCCCAGAAATCCTTCCTCCTTTTGGATTGCCTCCAAATGCAACATAGCCTCCATTGAACTTTTCAAAGTCCTAAAGACATGACATGTTGCCTGTCATGTGCCTGGAACAGCCACTATCTACATGCCAACTGTTCTCACTTTCTTTTGTTGGTTGAACCTGCACATTAACAATAGGAGTTAGTTTCTGGTGGGAACCCAAACCAAAGCGGACTTGGGTTTGCCCATCTCATCAAAGTAACTCACCTTCCTTTGAACTAGTTTTGAGAAATCAAGAGGAACAGGTGGTTGAGTTACTTTGACCTTTGGTTGCCACACTTGTTTAACTTTTTGAACAATTTTAGTGTTAACGAGTTTTGGTTTAACAGTAGGAATAGAGACTGGTTTGACATGGTTTTGTTTTACCTTGTTAACACGTACCTTAGGAACTAAGTTACCTTTGGCAGTATTAACATGAGCCACATTAACACGATTATTTTTCACAGTATTAAACCGAGCAATATTAATACTATTATATTTGGCCGTATTAAGTTTGGCTGTAGAAACAAACTTTTGTCTAGCAGCATTAACTGTATTCCTACTGTTAGAAAATATGTTTGGGTTAACACTTTTTCTTTTTGGATTGGTAGTAACAATTTTTATTTTGTTACTACTGTTCATGCTTTTGTGTTTGTGTCCAACCTGTTTTGTAAATCCCAACCCATGATGTGGTTTTTGAGTCACTTGCTTTTGATTTTGAGGATTATGATAGCACACTTTTGCATAGTGATTCAGTTTTCCACATATAAAACATCCCTTCACTGAATTTTTTACAATTTGACCTTTTTGGGCTTTTACTTGGTTCATATTTCGTTGATTTCCTCTTTTACCTATATGTTTCCAAGTCTTTTCTTTCTCCTTAGGGGCCGGTTTGGTCTTGATTTCAGCAGGTGTTTTTACTTTATTGAGAGAGTCATTGGGGGGCATGGACACTAGACTTTGTGAAGAATGTTGAGTAACACCTTCTATTGTAATTAAGTGATTTTCCAAAGGAATATCAGTATCTTTAACAATAGTTAGTTTACTCTCTTCAACAAGGTCCTCTATTAGAACTTCATCATAGTTGATTGGATCAACATTGAATGATTCTTTTGGAGGTGTCTGAGAGATAGGAATCTTAGGTTCATCTATGGATGGAGGGATATAGTTTTGGTTAAATGGAGGGGCACCTTCTTTGTAACCTAAGCCAACTTTTACCTACCATGTATTTGATGTTGGATTAGGTCATTGACTGATTTTGAAGCATGTTCTAGTTTCCCTACATCTAACTCAACTTTATCATGTTCCTTTTCTAATCTTTTGATTTCTTCCCTAGCTATCTTAAGTTTAAGTAGTAAATCCTCTCTCTGCCATTCAATTAAGCTAATTTTCTCTTGATAACTTTGTTCATTAATTTTGTGTGACTTGATCTGATTTTCTAAGTTATCAATTACCCTAGCAGCTGACCGTCTTTGTTCATTGTTTCTTGGATTGAACCTTCTTCCTGTTCTGTTTACAAATCTTCTTGCACGTAAAGCCAGCATGGCAGATTGCAACTTTAGGTCAATCTCATCACAGTCGCCTTGATGCATCTGTTTTTACGTCTTCACTTGTGAGACTTGAGCATTGTGAGATGAAGGCTTCGAATGAAATCTCTTCACCAATTTCATGTTTTGGTCCTCCAGAAGTTGTAACAAGGGCAGTATTAACATTGTTAATACTGTGACTGCTACTGCTGGATTTTTCCGCTTCCACCTCTACTTCAAAAACTCTTAGATCGTTGTAAAGATCGTCAAGCTCCAAAGTTTCCAAAGTGTCTCCTTGTCTATAGGAACAGTGTAGATTTTCCATTCCTTACTTAGAGCTCTTATGAATTTTCGATTTAGATCATCTTTCTCATATTTTATTCCTGCGCTGATCATCTCTCATGTGAGCTTTTTGTATCGATCAAACGTCTGAGTCATTCGTTCGCCATTCAAGGAATTGAAGTTTTCATATTCCTGTTTAAGAAGAGCTTTCTTGTTCTTCTTGGTATTCTTTGTTCCGCTGAATCTTTTCTCCAAAGCTTCCCATAGCGATTTTGCATCTTGATATTCTTCAAATTGCGATTGGTATTCGTTGGGGATAGCAATTAAAAGAATACTAAGAGCCTTGATTTCGGTTTGCTTTTCTCTTCTTTCCAAGTCAGACAATGTTGTTGCCATTGATTATCACATCCCAAACTGTATAGTCAGACAGTAAGATGTGTTGCTTAATTCGTAGCTTCCATAAGTCGAATTCGTTGCTGTTCAGAACGGGAACTTTGCCGATTGCAATTTCAGTCATGATGTTCTTAGTGATTCATGCGTATGAGGATTATCAACTCGTTGATCAATGGATCTAAAGCACCTCCTATGCTCTGATACCACTTGTCAGGATCGGATTAGCTAATGTAATCTAATAGTATTCCTTCGTTAAGATCTTGATCTATTGAAGAAGTTCAGCAGCGGATGAACACTTCAATATCTATGAGTTGTCGAACAATAGAATATGAATAAGAATGAACAAATAGTATTGTCGAATTATAAGCCTCAATTGTATATTAATTCAGAATATCAATACAACGTGTTTTTATCAATACAAGGATCTATCTATTTATAGACCTTGAGGCCGACCTAGATAAACTAGGAAACATCATCTATCCTTATCTAAAACTATCATTATCTAGAATAAGGAAACTATATCTAAATACAAAAGGAAACATAAACATAATCTAATTATAACTCTAATTAGATTATTCTTGCACGGCAAGTTGGTCTTCCGTATTACCTTGATATGACCGCATCAACTTGACTTCTTCCGTAGCAACTCTATGAGCAGTAGTAACTTGATTGGACATGCGCACTAACTTGTCTTCCGTAGTAACTCCTTAATGTCTTCCGCAGTAATCGTTTAAGTTATAATTCTTGTTGTTAAGTGTATTGTTTAGAAGTTAAACTATTTTGTCTAAGTTATAACCCAACATAAACCGTGATTCTAACTCGTACCGGAAGAAATCTAGGTTTTATGAGGAAATTAGGGTATTAATGGGTATAACATGGTTTGGATTGTTGATTTCGGTTATTATAAGGTTTATTAGGGTAGTGTGGGAGTATGGACTAGAAATTGTACTGTATGGTAAGGTTTTTAAAAAATTAGGGTTTAAAAGTACCTATGGGTTTTTAAACTAGGGTTTTGATTTTAAAAGGGTATTTTTTGTTTGATTGAGTTTTTCATGGATGAAATGGCTTCTAATATCCTTCTTCGGACATTCTTAATGCTATTTGGACCTACGGGATTATGAAACATGAATATCACCCACCTAAACCGTGATTCTAACTCGTACCGGATGAAACCTAGGTTTTATAAGGAAACGAGGGTTTTAATGGGTATAACGTGGTTTGGATTGTTGATTTCGGTAATTATAAATTTTATTAGGGTACTGTGGGAGTAAGGACTAGAAATTGTAATGTATGGTAAGGTTTTTAGAAAATTAGGGTTTAAAATTACCTATGGGTTTTTAGAATTAGGGTGTTGATTTTAAAATGGTATTTTTTGTTTGGTTGAGTTTTTTATGGATGAAATGGCTTCTAATATCCTTCTTCAGACATTCTTCACTTTATTTTGACCTACGGGATTATGAAACATGAATATCACCCACCTAAACCGTGATTCTAACTCGTACCGGAAGAAATCTAGGTTTTATAAGGAAATTAGGGTATTAACAGGTATAACGTGGTTTGGATTGTTGATTTCGGTTATTATAAAGTTTATTAGGGTAGTGTTGGAGTATGGACTAGAAATTGTAATGTATGGTAAGGTTATGAAACATGAATATCACCAACCTAAACCGTGATTCTAACTCGTACCGGATGAAACCTAGGTTTTATAAGGAAACGAGGATTTTAAAGGGTATAACGTGGTTTGGATTGTTGATTTCGGTTATTATAAAGTTTATTAGGGTAGTGTGGGAGTATGGACTAGAAATTGTAATGTATGGTAAGGTTTTTAGAAAATTAGGGTTTAAAAGTACCTATGGGTTTTTAGAATTAGGGTTTTGATTTTAAAAGGGTATTTTTTGTTTGATTGAGTTTTTTATGGATGAAATGGCTTCTAATATCCTTCTTCGGACATTCTTAATGCTATTGTGACCTACGGGATTATGAAACATGAATATCACCAACCTAAACCGTGATTCTAACTCGTACCGGATGAAACCTAGGTTTTATAAGGAAACTGAGGATTTTAATGGGTATAACGTGGTTTGGATTGTTGATTTCGGTAATTATAAAGTTTATTAGGGTAGTGTGGGAGTATGGACTAGAAATTGTAATGTATGGTAAGGTTTTTAGAAAATTAGGGTTTAGAAGTACCTATGGGTTTTTAGAATTAGGGTTTTGATTTTAAAAGGGTATTTTTTGTTTGATTGAGTTTTCATGGATGAAATGGATTCTAATATCCTTCTTCGGACATTCTTCACGCTATTTGGACCTACGGGATTATGAAACATGAATATCACCCACCTAAACCGTTATTCTAACTCGTACCGGATGAAACCTAGGTTTTATAAGGAAACGAGGGTTTTTAATGGGTATAACGTGGTTTGGATTGTTGATTTCGGTAATTATAAAGTTTATTAGGGTAGTGTGGGAGTATGGACTAGAAATTGTAATGTATGGTAAGGTTTTTAGAAAATTAGGGTTTAAAAGTACCTATGGGTTTTTGAAATTAGGGTTTTGATTTTAAAATGGTATTTTTTGTTTGATTGAGTTTTTTATGGATGAAATGGCTTCTAATATCCTTCTTCAGACATTCTTCACGCTATTTTGACCTCAGGATTATGAAACATGAATATCACCCACCTAAACCGTGATTCTAACTCGTACCGGAAGAAATCTAGGTTTTATAAGGAAATTAGGGTATTAACGGGTATAACGTGGTTTGGATTGTTGATTTCGGTAATTATAAAGTTTATTAGGGTAGTGTGGGAGTATGGACTAGAAATTGTAATGTATGGTAAGGTTTTTAGAAAATTAGGGTTTAAAAGTACCTATGGGTTTTTAGAATTAGGGTTTTGATTTTAAAAGGGTATTTTTTGTTTGATTGAGTTTTTTATGGATGAAATGGCTTCTATCATCCTTCTTCGGACATTCTTAATGCTATTGTGACCTACGGGATTAAGAACCATGAATATCACCCACCTTAACCTTGAATCTAACTCGTACCGGATGAAATATAGGTTTTTTAAGGAAATGAGGGTTTTAATGGGTATAACGTGGTTTGGATTGTTGATTTCGGTTATTATAAAGTTTATTAGGGTAGTGTGGGAGTATGGACTAGAAATTGTAATGTATGGTAAGGTTTTTAGAAAATTAGGGTTTAAAAGTACCTATGGGTTTTTAGAATTAGGGTTTTGATTTTAAAAGGGTATTTTTTTGTTTGATTGAGTTTTTCATGGATAAAATGGCTTCTAATATCCTTCTTCAGACATTCTTCACGCTATTTTGACCTACGGGATTATGAAACATGAATATCACCCACCTAAACCGTGATTCTAACTCGTACCGGATAAAACCTAGGTTTTATAAAGAAATGAGGGTTTTTCTGGGTATAACGTGGTTTGGATTGTTGATTTCGGTAATTATAAAGTTTATTAGGGTAGTGTGGGAGTATGGACTAGAAATTGTAATGTATGGTAGAAAATTAGGGTTTAAAAGTACCTATTGGTTTTTAGAATTAGGGTTTTGATTTTAAAAGTGTATTTTTTGTTTGGTTGAGTTTTTCATGGATGAAATGGCTTCTAATATCCTTCTTCGGACATTCTTAATGCTATTTGGACCTACGGCATTATGAAACATGAATATCACCCACCTAAACCGTTATTCTAACTCGTACCGGATGAAACCTAGGTTTTATAAGGAAACGAGGGTTTTAATGGGTATAACGTGGTTTGGATTGTTGATTTCGGTAATTATAAAGTTTATTAGAGTAGTGTGGGAGTATGGACTAGAAATGGTAATGTATGGTAAGGTTTTTAGAAAATTAGGGTTTAAAATTACCTATGGGTTTTTAGAATTAGGGTTTTGATTTTAAAAGGGTATTTTTTGTTTGATTGAGTTTTTCATGGATGAAATGGCTTCTAATATCCTTCTTCGGACATTCTTAATACTATTTTGGACCTACGTGTGACGTCCCGTCAATTTGAAGTACTTATGTTACCGTTATTATTTATATTTTATTCGCAATTGATTTCGACCCTTGTATTTCGCTTTGTTTTGCTCACGTTTTGCCGTTATTGATTATCGGGTTTTCTGTATTTGTTGATTCGTCCACCGGGACGTATAGTATTATTCTATCTAAGTGCCAAATAGTTAGTATTCTCATAAATATAAGTTAGAAGGTTTATGCCAAATTTGTCGGTTATCGGATCCTTTATCCTCGAGATATCGTGCTTTTGTTCTTGTGTGCTCTTTTACCGAAATCGTGCGAATCTCGAAATCGAAAGTGAAAATAAAATATTAAATGAACCCAATATAAAGTAAATCAAAGTATGAACAATTCTAAGTTCAACGCAAAAAGAATCGGGAGTTTTCGATGAACGAAACTCCCAAACGGTCAAAAACAAGTCTGCAGAGCCTGCCGACCAGCCAGCAGCTGGCAGGGATTCAGCCGGCGGCTGAATCCAGCCAGCCGACGGCTGGAATGGTCTGGACAGGCCTTGGTGACTCATTTTTGCATGTAATTTGATTCGGGACACGTGGCTAAGTCCCATTCGACCCCCATACTGCCAGAAACACTGCCCAAGTGATAATATCAATCTTGTTTATCATTTTTCTTTCATTTTTCATAATCACAAAACACACACAAGTGTGTATTCCCTCTCAAACTCTCTACACTTTTCTTCATTTCCTCCATTGTTGCAGCAAAATCCCAGCCATTATCCACCATTTAAACATCATAAACATAACAATAATCAAGTATATTCATCATAAGGAGCATGGAGTGGTGATTATCCGGGTTATTCTTGAAGTTCTTCATCTTTTTCGGGTCTAAATCTTCATCAAAACCTTCATCAATCAAGCTAGATCATCTTGTTTTCGATTTTCTTGGGGTATAATAACTTTCTTCCACTGATTTTATTTCATTTTTATACTTGCATGTTGAATCTAACATCAAATAAAGGTTTTATAAAGTTTTTATGGTGTTATAACTAAGAACATAAGTTTTATAAACTTCTTACAAAAATCTTGATATAAAAAGTTGTTATTTGAAGAAATAAATGGATATTATTAAGGGGTTATGACTTGCATGTCGAGATCTACTGAAAATATACTTGAAAACGCTTAAAAACGATAAAATAACAAAAATCTGGAGCTGTCTGTCAGCCTCCAGCCGACGGCTGGATTATCTCAGCCGGCGGCTGGATTTTCTCAGCCGGCGGCTGGATTATCTCAGCCGGCGGCTGGATCAGTCTGTCCGTTCAAATCTTCCGTTTTGCTAATTTCGGTGGTTGTCTTGTGTTTTGGAGGCGGATATTCTCATCACTACGCCACTGAAGTTGTTGATTCCAGATTCTTGTCAAATCAAGCGAGTGTTATCGGTATAACTTGTTACTCTTGTGAATCTTGTGATTTCGTTATATTCGTTAATTCGGTTTTAGCCTTGAAAACGGTTAGGATAAATTATTAGACCAACACTCGTCGTATTTTATCGGATTGGACTGATTTTTGGACAAATATATTAAAGAGTAATATAATCAAAGTATCGTATTTAACTTATTATCGTATATTGTATTATGAGAATGGTTTTGTTGTTAAGCGGGGAAAGTGATTGAAATTTGGACGAATATTTTATGACGCGGAAGCGCTGCCGAAATTCCAACTCACAACTTTTTACGACATTAAAACACTTATATAAATATATTGTGTACAAAAGTAACATATTTTACAATAACATTGTCTTTGGACTCAAAGACACCAACGCAATCACAAATGTCATAATATTACTTAAAACGGACATTTTAAACATCTTTGCGATACTTTAAACTTCGTCTCAATTTAATCATCGTTTTAAGTCATCAAAGTATGTCTTGCGGCAAATTTTATAAAATGGTTTTGAAAGACATTTTACTCAAAACATTTTAGTATGAAAACACTTCAAATTATTCAAAGTGTCAATTGGACCTTTAAATTGATTTTGACTTTAATAAGTCAACTTGATTGACATTTGACTTTCATAAGTCAACATAATTGACCTTGACTTCTACAAGTCAACATCTTAATCTTGGTCATTATATTGAACATTGGTATTAATATTCCTTTCGACTTGGAGTTATCACTCGTTTCCAACGGTCGTTGTGGACGTGAAAGATCGATATCTTGCCGATCGGCCCTTCTCTGGCGCGGAACATCGTCTTCTTAATCCGTCATCCTTATTCGACTTATTAATCGTTGGAATGTTATATTAAACTTAATCTTAACCGACAAGGCTAAACCGAACTATACTTGTAGAGATACTGAGACTATATTATTGCTGTTTAGGGCACTTAGACGGTGGAGTTGTAGCTCCGTGATTGTTTATCTGGGATTTGCTGAAGCTTGTATTGTGAGTTATTCGTAGCCCTTGTCTTACTATTTTTGGGCTGTAAAGCGTATTTTAAAACTGTCTGCGTATGCGGAATCTTATTAATCATCTTGTAGTGTATTTTAAAACTGTCTGCGTATGCGGAATGTTATTAATCATCTTGTAGCGTATTTTAAAACTGTTTGCGTATGCGAAATGTTATGATTATCTTGTTTACCTAGTAGAATAGGTCTGCCTTAGATTGGGTGTCTTATACACTCGTTAAGCTTCGTGCCCAACGGTTACATATATATAGCTATATGGGTTATATCGCCTGACCCTCATCCCTCAGTAGGTATCTATGTGTGGATGTTATGACCGTACTTGATTTATGGTTGCCTTTGGTTGACACTGCCTTAGGAATTGCGTCTTTAGGACTGGCAAGGTTCGATGTATAACTAATCTAAGCATGGTATCCTCACTAGGGTTGAAAACAAGATATGGTTTGAAATGAAAAGATTTGAGATATGGTATTTGAAATTATAATGTTTATTGAAACTTGTCGATGGGTCACTTTATTTTAAAATTGCGAATAATTCACCAACATGTTGTTGATGTCGTTTTAACGCTTTGCAGGAAATTGAGGATTTCCGTTGATCATGCCATAGTTTATTTTCGGATCGCTTGCTTTTGGGAAATTTGAATTTATATTGTTTATTGTAATTTCCATGACGATCCGTTTGTTTATCTCTTTTGGAGTTGTATTTGTACTTGGCGTCTCATCGCCTTTGACTTTATGATGTATTTTGAAACAATTGGCATGATCTATTTAATTTGATGTTTTGTTTATCGGTTATATTGTTGTAATCTTGACTCTTGATATTATAACTGGAACATCTCGCGTTTCCGCTTCCAAGCGGGGTGTGACAGAAGTTGGTATCAGAGCCAAAGGTTATAGCGAACCGGGTGATTTTAACTGAGTAAATCACTTGGACTATGACCATAGGCTTTTTAAATCGATTTACTCTGATTGCAATGTGTGCACTATTTTTCATACGTGTTTAATTTCGCGTTGTGTTTTGGCATTCGGCCTTGTTTTTGTGTTGCACACATTTGCTGATCGAGTCTTTTCCTCTTTTATTTTAGGACGATGGAGCCTACGAGGAGAGTTACGACACGAAGTTCCGAGCGACGTGCTTCTGCGAATGCGAGAGCGAATACCGCGAATTCGAACGCGAGGGCTAATACCGCGAATTCGAACGCGAGAAATAATGCTTCGAACGCGAGAGCTAATACGTCCAATGCAAGAAGGAACAATGTGGAGAACGATACGAATCCTGACATGGCACAGATGATTGCTCAACAGATAGCGGCAATGATGCCCGAGCTTGTAGCTCAACTAAGGGAGGGCACAACCCAAGGAACTGGTGGTGGTTCGGGTTCTGGAAATCCCGAGCCGATTGTCAACAACGAGGGTCCTGAGCCGGTTGCTAATAATGAAGGACCCGAAGTCGTGATTACTGGATCAGGTAGAGCAGAGGGCTCGACCCAACGCGCTGGGTGCACGCTGAAGACTTTTATGAGCTGTAAGGCCCCAGAGTACAGAGGCATTGAGGGAGCGACTGGAACGCTCCAGTGGATGGAAAAGATGGAATCTATTTTCGATGCTATTGACTGTGCGGACAAGGATCGAGTCCGATTTGCTGCGTTTGTATTCCAAGGAACGGCTCTGACGTGGTGGAATTCAATCGTGAATGTGCGAGGCCGAGCTGAGATCAACAAGATGACTTGGGAGCAACTAAAGGAGTTGATGATTATTGAGTATGTTCCTGAATCCGAGATTCAGAAATTGGAGGATGAGTTGTGGAACTTGACCATGGTTGGGTCAGACATCCAAGGGTACACTTCGCGTTTTCACGCTCTGTCCCAGCTAGTGCCGCACTTGGTCCGACCGGAGCTTAAACGTATAGGTCGCTACACGCACGGATTACCCCCAGCAATTCGTAAGAGTGTACTATCCAGCAAACCGAGCACATTTCAGAGTGCGGTGGAAATTGCGATTACTTTGACTCAGAATGCGGTCCGGGATGGTGAGTTACCCCCGATGATTGTTAAGCAAAACTCTGAAGGGAAACGGGGTGGTGAAGACCGTTATGGGGACTCGCAGAAGAAAGCTAGGAGGCAGGATGCTCCTCAGGCGGTGCAAGCATACGCGGCGGTGGCCCCAAATGCCAGGGGTGGGCCTCCAAAGTGTGATCAGTGTGGTAGTCACCACGCCAGGGAGGTGGCTTGTTGGAAATGCGATAAATGTAAGAAACTTGGTCACACAGGGCGGTATTGTAAGACCATGAAGGGAAAATGTTATGAATGTGGATCTCCTGAGCATCTTAAGGCCAACTGTCCCGAGTTAGCTCAAGCCGGTACATATACTCCTCCTATCTAAGTTCAACCTGCATTTATCCTATTTGATATTTGATGCTTAATCTTATTATCGTCGGGTTGCACACTTTTCTTTCTCTTCCGTGTATTTCCATTTTCCTTTTTACGCCTTTGTTGCGTTGGAACCGAAGGGAGCTCCTATCTGCAAAGAAGTCGGCGAGACTAGGTTGTCCTACGAGTGTGATTCTGAGGAGTTCGTATTCAAATTTTAATCCATCACCTTGCTTCGACTTGCTAATAATCATTTCGTGCACTTTTAAACCTTAGAGGATTAATTCCGCAATTGCATGGTTCATTATGAACTACGCGTAATTTGGCCAACTACGCCTAGTTTTGAATAAATTATGCAAGACCGGAACGTAATTCCTATTGTTAACAGTTTTTGAGTCAATATCTCTCAATTCTACTGATCTCCAATTTTATTCCATCATTCGAAGAATTTCATATTTGATGCGTTTAGGACTATGTTTCCTTGTACGTCTTTACCCTTAGCGTCTTCCTTCGAAATAGAGTTATCCGTTGGTAGATTCGACGTTATTATGAGCATGGGTTGGTTGTCGACGCACCGTGCAGAGATTATATGATTCGAGAAGAATATCTGCATACCTTTATCGCTGGAGAGACTGTTGTTAGATCAGGAGGCCCTCACCGAGGATTATATCATTTGGATTATCATGGATCGGCTGACTAAGACAGCACTTTTCCTGCCTATTCGAGAAGATTACCGAATAGAGAAACCTTTTAGATTGCTTATTGACGAGATTTTTCCGTCATTCTTGATCGCTACGCGCGTACGTTTTAGACTTTGGCGGAAGTTGGGATCGACATTTTCTGTTAGCCGGGCTTTCATACTACAATAGTTACCGCCCCATCCTTTTTTCCTTCTATCGATGCTCTTTATTAATTTCGAGGACGAAATTCTTTTAACTGGGGGAGGCTGTGACGTCCCGTCAATTTGAAGTACTTATGTTACCGTTATTATTTATATTTTATTCGCAATTGATTTCGACCCTTGTATTTCGCTTTGTTTTGCTCACGTTTTGCCGTTATTGATTATCGGGTTTTCTGTATTTGTTGATTCGTCCACCGGGACGTATAGTATTATTCTATCTAAGTGCCAAATAGTTAGTATTCTCATAAATATAAGTTAGAAGGTTTATGCCAAATTTGTCGGTTATCGGATCCTTTATCCTCGAGATATCGTGCTTTTGTTCTTGTGTGCTCTTTTACCGAAATCGTGCGAATCTCGAAATCGAAAGTGAAAATAAAATATTAAATGAACCCAATATAAAGTAAATCAAAGTATGAACAATTCTAAGTTCAACGCAAAAAGAATCGGGAGTTTTCGATGAACGAAACTCCCAAACGGTCAAAAACAAGTCTGCAGAGCCTGCCGACCAGCCAGCAGCTGGCAGGGATTCAGCCGGCGGCTGAATCCAGCCAGCCGACGGCTGGAATGGTCTGGACAGGCCTTGGTGACTCATTTTTGCATGTAATTTGATTCGGGACACGTGGCTAAGTCCCATTCGACCCACATACTGCTAGAAACACTGCCCAAGTGATAATATCAATCTTGTTTATCATTTTTCTTTCATTTTTCATAATCACAAAACACACACAAGTGTGTATTCCCTCTCAAACTCTCTACACTTTTCTTCATTTCCTCCATTGTTGCAGTAAAATCCCAGCCATTATCCACCATTTAAACATCATAAACATAACAATAATCAAGTATATTCATCATAAGGAGCATGGAGTGGTGATTATCCGGGTTATTCTTGAAGTTCTTCATCTTTTTCGGGTCTAAATCTTCATCAAAACCTTCATCAATCAAGCTAGATCATCTTGTTTTCGATTTTCTTGGGGTATAATAACTTTCTTCCACTGATTTTATTTCATTTTTATACTTGCATGTTGAATCTAACATCAAATAAAGGTTTTATAAAGTTTTTATGGTGTTATAAGTAAGAACATAAGTTTTATAAACTTCTTACAAAAATCTTGATATAAAAAGTTGTTATTTGAAGAAATAAATGGATATTATTAAGGGGTTATGACTTGCATGTCGAGATCTACTGAAAATATACTTGAAAACGCTTAAAAACGATAAAATAACAAAAATCTGGAGCTGTCTGTCAGCCTCCAGCCGACGGCTGGATTATCTCAGCCGGCGGCTGGATTTTCTCAGCCGGCGGCTGGATTATCTCAGCCGGCGGCTGGATCAGTCTGTCCGTTCAAATCTTCCGTTTTGCTAATTTTCGGTGGTTGTCTTGTGTTTTGGAGGCGGATATTCTCATCACTACGCCACTGAAGTTGTTGATTCCAGATTCTTGTCAAATCAAGCGAGTGTTATCGGTATAACTTGTTACTCTTGTGAATCTTGTGATTTCGTTATATTCGTTAATTCGGTTTTAGCCTTGAAAACGGTTAGGATAAATTATTAGACCAACACTCGTCGTATTTTATCGGATTGGACTGATTTTTGGACAAATATATTAAAGAGTAATATAATCAAAGTATCGTATATAACTTATTATCGTATATTGTATTATGAGAATGGTTTTGTTGTTAAGCGGGGAAAGTGATTGAAATTTGGACGAATATTTTATGACGCGGAAGCGCTGCCGAAATTCCAACTCACTACTTTTTACGACATTAAAACACTTATATAAATATATTGTGTACAAAAGTAACATATTTTACAATAACATTGTCATTGGACTCAAAGACACCAACGCAATCACAAATGTCATAATATTACTTAAAACGGACATTTTAAACATCTTTGCGATACTTTAAACTTCGTCTCAATTTAATCATCGTTTTAAGTCATCAAAGTATGTCTTGCGGCAAATTTTATAAAATGGTTTTGAAAGACATTTTACTCAAAACATTTTAGTATGAAAACACTTCAAATTGTTCAAAGTGTCAATTTGGACCTTTAAATTGATTTTGACTTTAATAAGTCAACTTGATTGACATTTGACTTTCATAAGTCAACATAATTGACCTTGACTTCTACAAGTCAACATCTTAATCTTGGTCATTATATTGAACATTGGTATTAATATTCCTTTCGACTTGGAGTTATCACTCGTTTCCAACGGTCGTTGTGGACGTGAAAGATCGATATCTTGCCGATCGGCCCTTCTCTGGCGCGGAACATCGTCTTCTTAATCCGTCATCCTTATTCGACTTATTAATCGTTGGAATGTTATATTAAACTTAATCTTAACCGACAAGGCTAAACCGAACTATACTTGTAGAGATACTGAGACTATATTATTGCTGTTTAGGGCACTTAGACGGTGGAGTTGTAGCTCCGTGATTGTTTATCTGGGATTTGCTGAAGCTTGTATTGTGAGTTATTCGTAGCCCTTGTCTTACTATTTTTGGGCTGTAAAGCGTATTTTAAAACTGTCTGCGTATGCGGAATCTTATTAATCATCTTGTAATGTATTTTAAAACTGTCTGCGTATGCGGAATGTTATTAATCATCTTGTAGCGTATTTTAACACTGTTTGCGTATGCGAAATGTTATGATTATCTTGTTTACCTAGTAGAATAGGTCTGCCTTAGATTGGGTGTCTTATACACTCGTTAAGCTTCGTGCCCAACGGTTACATATATATAGCTATATGGGTTATATCGCCTGACCCTCATCCCTCAGTAGGTATCTATGTGTGGATGTTATGACCGTACTTGATTTATGGTTGCCTTTGGTTGACACTGCCTTAGGAATTGCGTCTTTAGGACTGGCAAGGTTCGATGTATAACTAATCTAAGCATGGTATCCTCACTAGGGTTGAAAACAAGATATGGTTTGAAATGAAAAGATTTGAGATATGGTATTTGAAATTATAATGTTTATTGAAACTTGTCGATGGGTCACTTTATTTTAAAATTGCGAATAATTCACCAACATGTTGTTGATGTCGTTTTAACGCTTTGCAGGAATTTGAGGATTTCCGTTGATCATGCCATAGTTTATTTTCGGATCGCTTGCTTTTGGGAAATTTGAATTTATATTGTTTATTGTAATTTCCATGACGATCCGTTTGTTTATCTCTTTTGGAGTTGTATTTGTACTTGGCGTCTCATCGCCTTTGACTTTATGATGTATTTTGAAACAATTGGCATGATCTATTTAATTTGATGTTTTGTTTATCGGTTATATTGTTGTAATCTTGACTCTTGATATTATAACTGGAACATCTCGCGTTTCCGCTTCCAAGCGGGGTGTGACAATTTTGATCTACGGGATTATGAAACATGAATATCACACACCTAAACCGTTATTCTAACTCGTACCGGATGAAATCTAGGTTTTATAAGGAAATGAGGGTTTTAATGGGTATAACGTGGTTTGGATTGTTGATTTCGGTAATTATAAAGTTTATTAGGGTAGTGTGGGAGTATGGACTAGAAATTGTAATGTATGGTAAGGTTTTTAGAAAATTAGGGTTTAAAAGTACCTATGGGTTTTTAGAATTAGGGTTTTGATTTTAAAAGGGTATTTTTGGTTTGATTGAGTTTTTTATGGATGAAATGGCTTCTAATATCCTTCTTCGGACATTCTTAATGCAATTGTGACCTACGGGATTAAGAACCATGAATATCACCCACCTTAACCGTGAATCTAACTCGTACCGGATGAAATATAGGTTTTTATAAGGAAATGAGGGTTTTAAGGGTATAACGTGGTTTGGATTGTTGATTTCGGTTATTATAAAGTTTATTAGGGTAGTGTGGGAGTATGGACTAGAAATTGTAATGTATGGTAAGGTTTTTAGAAAATTAGGGTTTAAAAGTACCTATGGGTTTTTAGAATTAGGGTTTTGATTTTAAAAGGGTATTTTTTTGTTTGATTGAGTTTTTATGGATGAAATGGCTTCTAATATCCTTCTTCAGACATTCTTCACGCTATTTTGACCTACGGGATTATGAAACATGAATATCACCCACCTAAACCGTGATTCTAACTCGTACCGGATGAAATCTAGGTTTATAAGGAAATTAGGGTATTAATGGGTATAACGTGGTTTGGATTGTTGATTTCGGTAATTATAAAGTTTATTAGGGTAGTGTGGGAGTATGGACTAGAAATTGTAATGTATGGTAAGGTTTTTAGAAAATTAGGGTTTAAAAGTACCTATGGGTTTTTAGAATTAGGGTTTTGATTTTAAAAGGGTATTTTTTGTTTGATTGAGTTTTTATGGATGAAATGGCTTCTAATATCCTTCTTCAGACATTCTTAACGCTATTTTGACCAACGGAATTATGAAACATGAATATCACCCACCTAAACCGTGATTCTAACTCGTACCGGATGAAATCTAGGTTTTATAAGGAAATGAGGGTTTTAATGGGTATAACGTGGTTTGGATTGTTGATTTCGGTAATTATAAAGTTTATTAGGGTTGTGTGGGAGTATGGACTAGAAATTGTAATGTATGGTAAGGTTTTTAGAAAATTAGGGTTTAAAAGTACCTATGGGTTTTTAGAATTAGGGTTTTGATTTTAAAAGGGTATTTTTTGTTTGATTGAGTTTTTTATGGATGAAATGGCTTCTAATATCCTTCTTCAGACATTCTTCACGCTATTTTGACCTACGGGATTATGAAACATGAATATCACCCACCTAAACCGTGATTCTAACTCGTACCGGATGAAATCTAGGTTTTATAAGGAAATGAGGGTTTATTTGGTATAACGTGGTTTGGATTGTTGATTTCGGTAATTATAAAGTTTATTAGGGTAGTGTGGGAGTATGGACTAGAAATTGTAATGTATGGTAAGGTTTTTAGAAAATTAGGGTTTAAAAGTACCTATGGGTTTTTAGAATTAGGGTTTTGATTTTAAAAGGGTATTTTTTGTTTGATTGAGTTTTTTATGGATGAAATGGCTTCTAATATCCTTCTTCAGACATTCTTAACGCTATTTTGACCTACGGGATTATGAAACATGAATATCACCCACCTAAACCGTGATTCTAACTCGTACCGGATGAAATCTAGGTTTTATAAGGAAATGAGGGTTTTAATGGGTATAACGTGGTTTGGATTGTTGATTTCGGTAATTATAAAGTTTATTAGGGTAGTGTGGGTGTATGGACTAGAAATTGTAATGTATGGGGTAGTTTTTAGAAAATTAGGGTTTAAAGTACTATGGGTTTTGAATTAGGGTTTTGATTTTAAAATGGTATTTTTTGTT
>CAJVGC010000496.1:88030-124793 GCA_910822075.1 Senecio squalidus
AGAATCACGGTTTAGATGGGGGTATCATGTTCATAATCTCACTGGTCAAATAGCGTTAAGAATGTCTGAAGAGGATATTAGAAGCAATTTCATCCATAAAAAACTCAATCAAACAAAAAATACCCTTTTAAAATCAAACCCCAAATTCTAAAAACCCATAGGTACTTTTAAACCATAATTTTCTAAAAACCTTACCATACATTACAATTACTAGTCCATACTCCCACACTACACTAATAAACTTTATAATTACCGAAATCAACAATCCAAACCACGTTATACCCATTAATATCCTTATAAAACCTAGATTTCATCCGGTACGAGTTAGAATCACGGTTTAGGTGGGTGATATTCATGTTTATAATCCCGTAGGTCAAAATAGCGTTAAGAATGTCTGAAGAAGGATATTAGAAGCCATTTCATCCATAAAAAACTCAATCAAACAAAAAATACCCTTTTAAAATCAAAACCCTAATTCTAAAAACCCATAGGTACTTTTAAACCCTAATTTTCTAAAACCTTACCATACATTACAATTTCTAGTCCATACTCCCACACAACCCTAATAAACTTTATAATTACCGAAATCAACAATCCAAACCACGTTATACCCATTAAAACCCTCATTTCCTTATAAAACCTAGATTTCATCCTGTACGAGTTAGAATCACGGTTTAGATGGGTGATATTCATGTTTCATAATCCCGTTGGTCAAAATAGCGTTAAGAATGTCTGAAGAAGGACTATTAGAAGCCATTTCATCCATAAAAACTCAATCAAACAAAAAATACCCTCTTAAAATAAAAACCCTAATTCTAAAAACCCATAGGTACTTTTAAACCATAATTTTCTAAAAACCTTACCATACATTACAATTACTAGTCCATACTCCCACACTACACTATTAATCTTTATAATTACCGAAATCAACAATCCAAACCACGTTATACCCATTAATACCCTGATTTCCTTATAAAACCTAGATTACATCCGGTACGAGTTAGAATCACGGTTTAGGTGGGTGATATTCATGTTTTTTAATCCCGTAGGTCAAAATAGCGTTAAGAATGTCTGAAGAAGGATATTAGAAGCCATTTCATCCATAAAAAACTCAATAAAACAAAAAATACCCTTTTAAAATCAAAACCCTAATTCTAAAAACCCATAGGTACTTTTAAACCCTAATTTTCTAAAAACCTTACCATACATTACAATTTCTAGTCCATACTCCCACACTACCCTAATAAACTTTATAATTACCGAAATCAACAATCCAAACCACGTTATACCCATTAAAACCCTCATTTCCTTATAAAACCTAGATTTCATCCGGTACGAGTTAGAATCACGGTTTAGGTGGGTGATATTCATGTTTCATAATCCCGTAGGTCAAAATAGCGTTAAGAATGTCTGAAGAAGGATATTAGAAGCCATTTCATCCATAAAAAACTCAATCAAACAAAAAATACCCTTTTAAAATCAAAACCCTAATTCTAAAACCCATAGGTACTTTTAAACCCTAATTTTCTAAAAACCTTACCATACATTACAATTTCTAGTCCATACTCCCACACTACCCTAATAAACTTTATAATTACCGAAATCAACAATCCAAACCACGTTATAAAAATTAAAAATCCTGGTTTCTTTATAAAACCTAGATTTCATCCGGTACGAGTTAGAATCACGGTTTAGGTGGGTGATATTCATGTTTCATAATCCCGTAGGTCAAATAGCATTAAGAATGTCTGAAGAAGGATATTAGAAGCCATTTCATCCATAAAAAACTCAATCAAACAAAAATACCCTTTTAAAATCAAAACCCTAATTCTAAAAACCCATAGGTACTTTTAAACCCTAATTTTCTAAAAACCTTACCATACATTACAATTTCTAGTCCATACTCCACACCACCCTAATAAACTTTATAATTACCGAAATCAACAATCCAAACCACGTTATACCCATTAAAACCCTCATTTCCTTATAAAACCTAGATTTCATCCGGTACGAGTTAGAATCACGGTTTAGATGGGTGATATTCATGTTTCATAATCCCGTAGGTCAAAATAGCGTTAAGAATGTCTGAAGAAGGATATTAGAAGCCATTTCATCCATAAAAAACTCAATCAAACAAAAAATACCCTTTTAAAATCAAAACCCTAATTCTAAAAACCCATAGGTACTTTTAAACCATAATTTTCTAAAAACCTTACCATACATTACAATTACTAGTCCATACTCCCACACTACACTATTAAACTTTATAATTACCGAAATCAACAATCCAAACCACGTTATACCCATTAATACCCTATTTCCTTATAAAACCTAGATTTCATCCGGTACGAGTTAGAATCACGGTTTAGGTGGGTGATATTCATGTTTCATAATCCCGTAGGTCAAAATAGCGTTAAGAATGTCTGAAGAAGGATATTAGAAGCCATTTCATCCATAAAAAACTCAATCAAACAAAAAATACCCTTTTAAAATCAAAACCCTAATTCTAAAAACCCATAGGTACTTTTAAACCCTAATTTTCTAAAAACCTTACCATACATTACAATTCTAGTCCATACTCCCACACTACCCTAATAAACTTTATAATTACCGAAATCAACAATCCAAACCACGTTATACCCATTAATACCCTAATTTCCTTATAAAACCTAGATTTCATCCGGTACGAGTTAGAATCACGGTTTAGGTGGGTGATATTCATGTTTTATAATCCCGTAGGTCAAATAGCGTTAAGAATGTCTGAAGAAGGATATTAGAAGCCATTTCATCCATAAAAAACTCAATCAAACAAAAAATACCCTTTTAAAATCAAAACCCTAATTCTAAAAACCCATAGGTACTTTTAAACCCTAATTTTCTAAAAACCTTACCATACATTACAATTTCTAGTCCATACTCCCACACTACCCTAATAAACTTTATAATTACCGAAATCAACAATCCAAACCACGTTATACCCATTAATACCCTATTTCCTTATAAAACCTAGATTTCATCCGGTACGAGTTAGAATCACGGTTTAGGTGGGTGATATTCATGTTTCATAATCCCGTAGGTCAAAATAGCGTTAAGAATGTCTGAAGAAGGATATTAGAAGCCATTTCATCCATAAAAAACTCAATCAAACAAAAAATACCCTTTTAAAATCAAAACCCTAATTCTAAAAACCCATAGGTACTTTTAAACCTAATTTTCTAAAAACCTTACCATACATTACAATTACTAGTCCATACTCCCACACTACACTAATAAACTTTATAATTACCGAAATCAACAATCCAAACCACGTTATACCCATTAATACCCTAATTTCCTTATAAAACCTAGATTTCATCCGGTACGAGTTAGAATCACGGTTTAGGTGGGTGATATTCATGTTTTATAATCCCGTAGGTCAAAATAGCGTTAAGAATGTCTGAAGAAGGATATTAGAAGCCATTTCATCCATAAAAAACTCAATCAAACAAAAAATACCCTTTTAAAATCAAAACCCTAATTCTAAAAACCCATAGGTACTTTTAAACCCTAATTTTCTAGAAACCTTACCATACATTACAATTTCTAGTCCATACTCCTACACAACCCTAATAAACTTTATAATTTCCGAAATCAACAATCCAAACCATGTTATACCCATTAAAACCCTCATTTCCTTATAAAACCTAGATTTCATCCGGTACGAGTTAGAATCACGGTTTATGTCACACCCCGCTAATAGCGGAAACACGGAATGTTCCAGTTATAATATCAAGAGTCAAGATTACAACAATATAACCGATAAACAAAACATCAAATTAAATAGATCATGCCAAATGTTACAAAGTACATCATAAAGTCAAAGACGATAAGACGCCAAGTACAAATTCAATTCCAAAAGAAATAAACAAACGGATCGTCATGGAAATTACAATAAACAATTAAAATTCAAATTTCCCAAAAGCAAGTGATCCGAAAATAAACTATGGCATGATCAACGGAAATCCTCAATTTCCTGCAAAGCGTTAAAACGACATCAACAACATGTTGGTGAATTATTCCCAATTTTAAGTAAAAAGTGACCCATCGACAAGTTTCAATAAACATTATAATTTCAAACATCATATCTTGTTATACAATCCAATAGTGAGAGGTACCATGCCTAGACTATCATACACTGAACCTGACCACGTAAATTAACCCCTATCCTAAGGGGTATCAATCCAAAGGCAACCAATTATGAAATACGGCCATAACACCCACTCCTAGGTACGTCCTAGCGAGCGATGAGGGTTCGGTCAAACCCAAACAGATCTGTATATATGAAACCGCGGGCAAAAGCTTAACCAAGTGTATAAGGGGAGACTCCTCGAGCCTAATGATACTTAATCTAAGGCAGACCTAAATCACTGGGTAAACAAGATAATCAATAACATTCCGCATACGCAGACAGTTTTAAAATACGCTTTACAGCCCAAAAATAGTAAGACAAGGGCTACGAATAACTCACAAAACAATCTTCAGCAAATCTCGGGTAAATACAATCACAGAGTTACAACTCCACCGTCTAAGTGCCCTAAAACAGTAAATAATATAGTCTCAGTATCTCTATAAGTATAGTTCGGTTTAGCCTTGTCGGTTGAGATTTAAATTAATATAATTATTCCAACGATTAATAAGTCTAATGAGGATGACGGATTAAGAAGACGATGTTCCGCGCCAGAAAAGGGCCGATCGGCAAGATATCGATCTTTCACGTCAACAGCGACCGTTGGAAACAAGTGATAACTCCGAGTCGAGAAGAATATTAATACCAATGTTCGTTATGTTGACCAAGATCAAAGAGGTTGACTTTATAAAAGTCAAAGGTCAATTATGTTGACTTATAAAAGTCAAATGTCAAACATGTTGACTTGTTAAAGTCAAAATCAATTTAAAAGTCAATTTGACACTTTGAATAATTTGAAGTCTTTTCTTACCAAAATGTTTAGAGCAAAATGCCTTTTAAAACCATTTTCTAAAGCTTGTCGTAAAACATATTTGACAATTTAAAACGATGGTCAAGATTTGTGGCGAAGTTTAATATATCGCCAAAAAGGTTGAAAATGTCCGTTTTAAGTAATGTTATGACATTTAGGATTGCGTTGGCGTCCTAGAGTCCAAAGACGATGTTATTGTATATATGTTACTTTTAAGTATTTAAGTGTTTTAATGTCGTGAAGAGTCGTGAATGAAAAATCCGGCAGCGTTTCCGCATCAAAAATTATTTGTCCAAAATCCGTACACTTTCCCGCTTGATAACAAGTTACACTTTGAATCTTTTTCATAATACATAATACAATAATGAGTTAATTATGATACTTTTGGTTAGATTACATTTTAATATATTTCGTCCATTCTCAATCCAAATCCGATAATATAACAAGTGTTGGTCTAGTATTTACTCCTAACCGTTTTCAAGGCTAAAACCGAATAATGATGGATAATGAAAATGAAAGATTCTCAAGGGTAGCAATTTATACCGTTAACACCCGCAAGATTTGACAAGAATAGAATCCGGAATCAAAGACCTTGGTGGCGTGGTACTGAGGACAAATCTTCCTCCCAAACAAAATACACACACTGGTTAATAAGGATTCATAATATAACAAGTTTAAGGTGCAAATTTAGCGGATTTACAAAGTTTCCAAAAATCTGGACAACGACCGCCTCGCGGTGGAGTGACTGCGCCGCGGTCGTATTTTCACCACGACCGCCTCGCGGTGGAGGCACCGTGGCGCGGTCACGACATCAGATTTTTTTCAATTTTTACAAAAATCGTTTTATGTTGGAAAATCATCTTTTGATGAAATAAATTTTTACATGCAAGTTATGGAATCATCAAAACACTTTCAAACAACCATTTTGTAAAGCTTTTCCATCAATTAAGTAAGGATTTATGTAGGTGTTTGTAAACCTTGCTTTTCTTAGATTATCAACCACAAAAACTTTATAAAAACTCATTTCCACATGTTAGATCATTCATGCAATGAATAAAACTTAGAAAATGTAGTAGAGATTAGTTATTATACCCCAAAGAAAAATGAATAGGTGATGATCTAACAAGATTTGATGGAGATCCTTGATGTTGAAGGTGATTTCGACCCGAAAACGTTAGAGATAATCGAATTGTCACACCCCGCTTATAGCGGAAACACGGAATGTTACAGTTATAATATCAAGAGTCAAGATTACAACAATATAACCGATAAACAAAACATCCAATTAAATAGATCATGCCAAATGTTACCAAATACATCCATAAGTCAAAGGCGATAAGACGCCAAGTATAAATACAATTCCAAAAGAAATAAACAACGGATCGTCATGGAAATTACAATAAACAATTCAATTCAAATTTCCCCAAAAGCAAGCGATCCAAAAACAAACTATGGCATGATCAACGGAAATCCTCAATTTCCTGCAAAGCGTTAAAACGACATCAACAACATGTTGGTGAATTATTCGCAATTTATAAGTAAAAGTTGACCCATCGACAAGTTTCGATAAATTTCAAAATCATATTTCAAATCATAACATCATCATCATATCGTATCTTGTTTTCAACCCTAGTGAGGTTACCATGCTTAGATTAGTCATACACCTCGATCCTTACCACACAATAAAGTCCCCTCTTCTAAGGTGAGTCAATCCAAAGGTAATCGAATAATATACCGGTCATAACATCCACCCATAGGAGCATCCTACCGAGCGATGAGGGTTAGGTACAATAACCCATATAGCTATAAATATGAAACCGTTGGGCATAAAGCTTAACGAGTGTATTAGGGGTGCCACCAAGGCAATAAAGACTCCTAATCTAAGCAGACCAATTCAACTAGGTAAACAAGATAATCAACAAAGTCCCGCATACAAGCAGACAATTTTATAAAATACGCTTTACAGCCCAAAAATATTTAAGACAAGGGCTACGAATAACTCACAGATAAAGCTTCAGCAAACAAATATCGGGTACACCAAACACAGAGCTACAACTCCACCGCCTAAGTGCCTTAAAACAATGAACAACAAAGTCTCAGTATCTCTATAAGTCTAGGTCCGGTTTAGCCTTGTCGGTTAAGATTAAGTTAATTAAGATAATCCAAATATTAATAAGTTTAAATGAGGTGACGTATTTAGAAGGCGATGTTCCGCGTCAAACAGGACCGTCCGGAGAGATATCGGCATTCCACGTCATAATCGTCAACTGGAAAGGAATGATAATCCGAATCGAAAATGATTACTAGGAGTATCGGTTAATAGAATATCGTCGTCAAGCTTCAATAGATCGACCAAGGTCAACGGAAATAATGTTGACTTGGTCAAAGTCAAACGTAAGGAATGTTGACTTTATAAAAGTCAAAGTCACAGATGTTGACTTATGAAGTCAAATGTCATTTATGTTGACTTATTAAAGTCAAAATCAATTTAAAAGTCCAATTTGACAATTTGGATAATTTGAAGTGTTTTTCATACCAAAATGTTTAGAGTAAAATACCTTTTCAAAACCATTTATAAAGTTTGCCGCAAAACATATTTTGATGACATAAAACAATGATCAAGTTGAGGCGAAGTTTTTAATATATCGCAAGGAGGTTTAATTTGTCCAATTTTTAAGTAGTATTATGACATTTTTGGTTGCGTTGGCGTCCTTGAGTCCAAAGACGATGTTATTGTATAATATGTTACTTTTAAGTATTTAAGTGTTTTAATGTCGTGAAGAGTCGTGAATGGAAAATCCGGCAGCGCTTCCGCATCAAAAATTATTTGTCCAAAATCCGTACACTTTCCCGCTTGTCAAAATTGTATTTTCAAGAGTAAATAAGTCTTTCATAATATATAATATGATATAAGTTAAATACGTTACTTATGGTTAAATTCACATTTTAACGTCTTTTAGTCCAAAGTTGTCCAAATTCCGATAGTTATAACATGAGTTGGTCTAATATTTATTCCTAACCATTTTTCAAGGCTAAAACCGAACATATGAAAAATGAGAAATTTGGAAGAAAGTCAATTCTTACCGATAACAACCGCAATTTTAGCAAGCTAAGAACCCGAGACAAAATTCTTTGATGGTGTGGTGATGAGATTTCTATCTCCAAAACACAATACACCATTCGTTAATACTGGTTCTTAAGATAACGAGCTTACGGTTACGAAAATCAGCGAAACAAAACGAAAACGGGCAATCTGTCCCCAGGTTGCGGCGCAACAGGGAGAGTTGCGGCGCAACTCCTGGGCAGATTCCCACCGAAAATGTCTTTCGTGTTTAGTAAATCGTCTTTTGATGGTAGATTTGGACATGCAAGTTATAATATGTTCAAAAACACTTTCAAATAACCATTTTGTAAAGCTTTTACCATCATTTAATCAAGATCCATACACATTTTTACAAAAACTTGATTTTCATACATATTTTACCATCAAACTCTTATAAAACTCATTTTCTTTAATTAGATGTTACATGCAATGAATAAAACTTATAAAATACAGAAAGTTTAAGTTAATATACCCCAAAGAAAGTGAAGATGTGAAGATCAAGCTAGATGTGATGAAGATCCTTGATGTGAGACGGTGATTTCGACCCGAAAACGAAATAACCCAAGTAAATCTCCAAATGGATGACCAAACCTTACTCCTCTTGATGAAAACAACAATTTATGGTGGTGAAATATGTGGTTTAAACTCTGGATTCACAGGTACAAGAAGAAAAAGGGGAGGAGTGTTTGTGTTTGTGTGTGTTTGGCTTCAAAGAAAAAGAGAGAGAAGTGTATGCTATGTGTGTGAATTATGAAATGAAATGGGGGAACAATTGGGGGTGTTAGTGTCTTGTTACTGGACCCAAAATGGCCTTAAGACAAGTACAAACCCGGAATAAATAACTTAGGCCCGTTTAGGAGAAATTGCAAAAGTTTGAAAAACACAAGTTGCTGATCTCCACCCTCTTGCGGCGCAAGAGAATCTATTGCGGCGCAACTAGGTCTCCAAACAGCAAATTCCATTTTTTTTTTCGTTATAAGTTATGGTTACGCACGTTCGTTTGTTTAGAGTTCCCGATTGTTTTTCATATGAACTTAGACAAGTTCAATATAGGTATTCTTGGTATTGTAATTCATTATATGATTCGATTTAAATTCCAAAATGGAAATACATACTTCTCGGTAAAAACATAAACACGAGCAAAGCACGATTTCTTATGGATAGGGATACGTTAACCGACAATTTGGCATAAACCTCCTAACTTATTTCCATGAGCATACTAACTATTTGGCACTTAGATAAATATCAACTTACGTCTCAAGGGACGAATCAAAATAATCACATAAAACCCGATTCTCAATAATAAATCGTGAGTAAAACAAAGCGAAATACAAGGGTCAAAACAATTGCGAATAATATTAAAATAATAACGGTAACTCAAGTACCTCAAATAGACGGGACGTCACACGAATGCCTCCAAAAGGATGAATATACCTCACTCTCCTTGAAGAAACTAACAATTTATGGTGGTGAAATTTGGTGTTAATTTGTTGAAAATCACAGCCACAAGAAGGAGTTTGTAGGTGTGTTTGTGTGTTTGTGTGTTATGCTTCAAAGGGGGGAGAGAGTGTTTGAGACTTTGTGTGTAAATGAAATGAAATGTGAGTTGGTAAGACACAAATGGGAGGTATAAACCTGGTCAAATTGAGGCTTTGCCACGTTTTTAAGTATGTGTCACATGGACATTACATGCAAGTTATGACTCACAACTTAACAAAAAGGAGCTGTCCAGGGAGTGGACCGCGGCGCGGCCAGCTCACCGCGGCGCGCCCAGTCCATTTCCTGGATTTCTCCGCTTTTTGTTCGTGATGTCGTTAAGTATATGCATTCGTTTAGGATTCCCGATTATTTTACAAATGAACTTAGGAAAGTTCATTATATGATTTTATTGGTATTATGATTCATTTAATGATAACTTTTGAGTTTTGGATTCGAGAAAGGCACGATTTCGGTAAAAGACAAAACAAGCGCAAAAGCACGATATCTCAAGTGTAAAGGATCCGTTAACCGACAAATTTGGCATAAACCTTCTAACTTATAATTATGAGAGTACTAACTAATTGGCACTTAGATAAAATAAAATTATTACGTCTTAGGGGACGACTTAGCAAATACAGAAAATCCGATACTCAATAACAGTAAATCGTGAGCAAAACAAAGCGAAATACAAGGGTCAAAACAATTGCGAATATTATTAAAATAATGACGGTAACACAAGTACTTCAAATTGACGGGACGTCACAGCCTCCCCCAGTTAAAAGAATTTCGTCCTCGAAATTACTAATGAGCATCACTACTATAAAAGAGATGGGGATAATTCCGCTGCATTTCTCCTCCCGTTCCTCAGGTAAGATAAAAATTTCGGCTCCAAACTTAGAGTTCCATCGTACCTTCACAATTGGGATCTGACTCCGCCGTAAACGCTTGACAACTCGGTCAACGATTTCCACCGGCTCCTCTATCACGTGAAACGAATTATCCAAGCGTAGTTTCTCCCAGGGAACAATCAAAGGCTCGCCAGCAAGGCATTTCTTGAGATGCGATACGTGAAGTATGTTGTGCACACCGCACAACTCAGGTGGCAACTCAAGATGGCATGCCACTGGGCCAACACGAGACAAGGCTCTAAAAGGACCCTTAAACGTGGACTTAACTTGCTGCGCTTCTCGAAACAAAACACACCCTTCCACGGAGAAACTTTCAATAACGCCACCTCGCCGACCTTGAATTCAAAAGGGTTCCGACGCAAATCCGCGTAATTCTCCTAACGATTCCTAGCGGCAATAAGACGATCCTTAATCTAAGGATCTTATCGGTAGTCTCCTGGGTCAATCCGGACCCTTAACCTGGCTATAATCAATCTCGGCCCAAAAGGTGGAGACCTACACTTATGACAGTAAAGAGCCTCAAACGGCGCGCAACAAATGCTGGGGCGATAACTATTGTAGTATGAAAACTCGATTAGCAGAAAATGTCGATCCCAATTTCCTCCAAAGTCTTAAACACACGCGTTCACGATCAGAAATGGCGGAAAATCTCGTCAATATGCAATCTAAAAAGTTTCTCTATTCGGTAATCTTCTCGAATAGGCAGAAAAAGGGCTGACTACATCAGCCGATCTACGATAATCCAATGATACAATCCTCGGTGAGAGCCTCCTGATAAGCCTGAATGATACGAGCCTTCAAGCTCGACTGAGTCGAAATCATCATGGTGCGTACTCTCACCGGATTAATCGACTTCGTGCGACTTAACGCATCGGCTACTATATTCGCTTTACCCAGATGGTAGGGAATCTCACGAACATGATCGTTATGCTGCCCAACTCATCAACGTAATGCATTTAGCATCTTTCCTTTTTTAACGAATAGTACCGGCGCGCCTCAAAGAGAGAAACTCGGCCTAACGAAGCCTTTGTCCACCAATCTCTATATCTGCTTCGATAGTTCTTACATCTCCGAGGGTACTAATCGATAAGGAGCCTTCGCCACTGGCGCTGCTCTCGAAACTACATCAATCCAAAACTCTGCTTCTTGACTAGGGGTAATCCAGGTAAGTCCTCTCGGAACACATCGGGAAAGTCACAAACCACGGATGTGTAAGAAAGAGTGAACGATCCCACTCGATGTACTCCCGAACTTCCAATCCTGAGACGACTTTAAGGCGCTTCCCCGCCTTATCCCCCTGTCCTAACAACAGTCTTCCTGCTATAACAGCATGCGGATAAATTCTCGCAACATATAACCTCTACACGGTGTGTCGACAATCAACCCATGCTAATAATAACGTCGAATCTACCTAAGGCGATCGGAATCAAGTCGATAGGAAAAGAATGGTCATCGGAATAAACACAATAGGCAGAAAGTGCTTCGGTAGCAGGTAAAACTCACCAACGGCTCACTCTATTTCGAAGGAAGACGCCAAGGTTAAAGGCGTGCAAAGAATCATAGTCCTAAACGCATCAGATGTGAAATTCTTCGAATGACGGACTAAAATCTGGAATAGGTAGAATTGAGAATTATTGACTCAAAAACGGTTAACAATAGCAGTTACGTTCCGTTCTCGCATAATTTGTTTCGAACTAGGCGTAGTTGATCAAGTTACGCGTAGTTGGAAGCGAATCATGCAATTGCGGAATTAACCCACTAAAGTTTAAAAGTTCGTGAAAAGATTTTTGAAGAGTCTTTATTACAGTTTGGTTTTGTATCAATGATTACTAAGTCGAATCGATATGATAGATTAAGATCTGGAGTCGAACCTCTCAGAAACGCACTCGTAGGACAATCTCGTCTCGCCGACTTCTTTACAGATGGAGCTTCTTCGATGTCAACGCAAAAAGGGCGTAAAAATAAATATAACATAAGAGAAAAGAGAAGTTCACAATATAAGGAATTTAAAGCCAAACGTTAGAATCAAGCAGAATATATGTAGGCTGAGTTTAGATAAGAAAAGTACTCGTACCAGAATATTATTGCCCCTCGGGGTCTTACAAAACCTCTCGGTGTGCCCTAGCTTGTTACACTTGGTGCATACCCAACATTTCACCTCCTCGACGTGGTAGTTTCCACATCGTCCACACTTCGGGTGCTTACCCTGGGCACCGGGTATCGCAGCAGCATACGCCTGCACAACTTGAGGAGTACCCTGCCTCCTGAATCTTTTCCGTGAATCGTTTTGACGGGATCCACCACTCCGTTTCTCCCCGGAGTCTTGCTTAACCACCATCGGGGGTAGCTCACCATCACGGACCGCATTCTGAGTCAGAGTAATCGCAATTTCCACCGCGCTCTGAAAAGTGCTCGGTTTGATGGATAGGACACTCTTACGGATTGATGGGGGTAATCCGTGATTGTAGCGACCTATACGCTTAAGCTCCGGTCGGACCAAGTGCGGCACTAGCTGGGATAAAGCATGAAATCGCGAAGTGTACCCCTGGATGTCTGACCCAACCATGGTCAAGTTCCACAACTCATCCTCCAACTTCTGAATCTCAGATTCAGGAACATACTCAATAATCATCAACTCCTTTAGCCGATCCCAAGTCATCTTGCTGATCTCAGCTCGGCCTCGCACATTCACGATGGAATTCCACCACGTCAGAGCCGTACCTTGAAATACAAACGCAGCAAATCGGACTCGATCCTCGTCCGCACATCCCACAGCATCAAAGATGGACTCTAGCTTCTCCATCCATTGGAGCGTTCCAGTTGCTCCCTCATTTCCCTTATATTTAGGGGCTTTGCAGCTCATAAACGTCTTCAAGGTGCATCCCGTGCGTCGAGCTGAGCCCTCTGCTCCACCCGATCCATTAATCACAATTTCGGGACCATCATTATTAACAATCGGCCCGGGATTCTCAGGAGCCGAACCACCAGTTCCCATACCGATACTATCTTTAATCTGAGCGATCATAACTGGCATCATTGCTGCAAATTCCTCAGCGAATAATTGTCTGATGTTCGGTGTCGTATTCGTTTCCGCGTTATTCGCTCTCGCATTCGGAGTCGCGGTATTATCACTCGCTCTCGGATACACAGTATTCGCTCTCGCGTTCGCAGTAGCGCGTCTCGCAGAACTTCGTGTCGCAACTCTCCTCTTAGACGCCATCGTCCTAAAATAAAAAGGAAAGAAATTCGATCAGCAAATGTGTGCGAACCAAGGCCAAACGCCACAAAAACAACGCGAAACAAACACGTATGAAAAAAATAGTGCACACATTGCAATCAGAGAAAATTGATTCAAAAAGCCTATGGTCATAGTCCAAGTGATTTACTCAGTTAAAATCACTCGGTTCGCTCTAACCTTTGGCTCTGATACCAACTTCTGTCACACCCCGCTAATAGCGGAAACACGGAATGTTCCAGTTATAATATCAAGAGTCAAGATTACAACAATATAACTGATAAACAAAACATCAAATTAAATAGATCATGCCAAATGTTACAAAGTACATCATAAAGTCAAAGACGATAAGACGCCAAGTACAAATTCAATTCCAAAAGAAATAAACAAACGGATCGTCATGGAAATTACAATAAACAATTCAAATTCAAATTTCCCAAAAGCAAGCGATCCGAAAATAAACTATGGCATGATCAACGGAAATCCTCAATTTCCTGCAAAGCGTTAAAACGACATCAACAACACGTTGGTGAATTATTCGCAATTTTAAGTAAAAAGTGACCCATCGACAAGTTTCAAAAAACATTATAATTTCAAACATCATATCTTGTTATACAATCCAATAGTGAGAGGTACCATGCCTAGACCATCATACACTGAACCTGACCACGTAAATTAACCCCTATCCTAAGGGGTATCAATCCAAAGGCAACCAATTATGAAATACGGCCATAACACCCACTCCTAGGTACGTCCTAGCGAGCGATGAGGGTTCGGTCAAACCCAAACAGATCTGTATATATGAAACCGCGGGCAAAAGCTTAATCAAGTGTATAAGGGGAGACTCCTCGAGCCTAATGATACTTAATCTAAGGCAGACCTAAATCACTGGGTAAACAAGATAATCAATAACATTCCGCATACGCAGACAGTTTTAAAATACGCTTTACAGCCCAAAAATAGTAAGACAAGGGCTACGAATAACTCACAAAACAATCTTCAGCAAATCTCGGGTAAATACAATCACAGAGTTACAACTCCACCGTCTAAGTGCCCTAAAACAGTAAATAATATAGTCTCAGTATCTCTATAAGTATAGTTCGGTTTAGCCTTGTCGGTTGAGATTTAAATTAATATAATTATTCCAACGATTAATAAGTCTAATGAGGATGACGGATTAAGAAGACGATGTTCCGCGCCAGAAAAGGGCCGATCGGCAAGATATCGATCTTTCACGTCAACAGCGACCGTTGGAAACAAGTGATAACTCCGAGTCGAGAAGAATATTAATACCAATGTTCGTTATGTTGACCAAGATCAAAGAGGTTGACTTTATAAAAGTCAAAGGTCAATTATGTTGACTTATAAAAGTCAAATGTCAAACATGTTGACTTGTTAAAGTCAAAATCAATTTAAAAGTCAATTTGACACTTTGAATAATTTGAAGTCTTTTCTTACCAAAATGTTTAGAGCAAAATGCCTTTTAAAACCATTTTCTAAAGCTTGTCGTAAAACATATTTGACAATTTAAAACGATGGTCAAGATTTGTGGCGAAGTTTAATATATCGCCAAAAAGGTTGAAAATGTCCGTTTTAAGTAATGTTATGACATTTAGGATTGCGTTGGCGTCCTTGAGTCCAAAGACGATGTTATTGTATAATATGTTACTTTTAAGTATTTAAGTGTTTTAATGTCGTGAAGAGTCGTGAATGAAAAATCCGGCAGCGTTTCCGCATCAAAAATTATTTGTCCAAAATCCGTACACTTTCCCGCTTGATAACAAGTTACACTTTGAATCTTTTTCATAATACATAATACAATAATGAGTTAATTACGATACTTTTGGTTAGATTACATTTTAATATATTTCGTCCATTCTCAATCCAAATCCGATAATATAACAAGTGTTGGTCTAGTATTTACTCCTAACCGTTTTCAAGGCTAAAACCGAATAATGATGGATAATGAAAATGAAAGATTCTCAAGGGTAGCAATTTATACCGTTAACACCCGCAAGATTTGACAAGAATAGAATCCGGAATCAAAGACCTTGGTGGCGTGGTACTGAGGACAAATCTTCCTCCCAAAACAAAATACACTCACCGTTAATAAGGATTCATAATATAACAAGTTTAAGGTGCAAATTTAGCGGATTTACAAAGTTTCCAAAAATCTGGACAACGACCGCCTCGCGGTGGAGTGACTGCGCCGCGGTCGTATTTTCACCACGACCGCCTCGCGGTGGAGGCACCGTGGCGCGGTCACGACATCAGATTTTTTTCAATTTTTACAAAAATCGTTTTATGTTGGAAAATCATCTTTTGATGAAATAAATTTTAACATGCAAGTTATGGAATCATCAAAACACTTTCAAACAACCATTTTGTAAAGCTTTTCCATCAATTAAGTAAGGATTTATGTAGGTGTCTGTAAACCTTGCTTTTCTTAGATTATCAACCACAAAACTTTATAAAAACTCATTTCCACATGTTAGATCATTCATGCAATGAATAAATCTTAGAAAATGTAGTAGAGATTAGTTATTATACCCCAAAGAAAAATGAATAGGTGATTATCTAACAAGATTTGATGGAGATCCTTGATGTTGAAGGTGATTTCGACCCGAAAACGTTAGAGATAATCGAATGCCTCCAAAAGGATGAATATACCTCACTCTCCTTGAAGAAACTAACAATTTATGGTGGTGAAATTTGGTGTTAATTTGTTGAAAATCACAGCCACAAGAAGGAGTTTGTAGGTGTGTTTGTGTGTTATGCTTCAAAGGGGGAGAGAGTGTTTGAGACTTTGTGTGTAAATGAAATGAAATGTGAGTTGGTAAGACACAAATGGGAGGTATAAACCTGGTCAAATTGAGGATTTGCCACGTTTTTAAGTATGTGTCACATGGACATTACATGCAAGTTATGACTCACAACTTAACAAAAAGGAGCTGTCCAGGGAGTGGACTGCGGCGCGGCCAGCTCACCGCGGCGCGCCCAGTCTATTTCCTGGATTTCTCCGCTTTTTGTTCGTGATGTCGTTAAGTATATGCATTCGTTTAGGATTCCCGATTATTTTACAAATGAACTTAGGAAAGTTCATTATATGATTTTATTGGTATTATGATTCATTTAATGATAACTTTTGAGTTTTGGATTCGAGAAAGGCACGATATCGGTAAAAGACAAAACAAGCGCAAAAAGCACGATATCTCAAGTGTAAAGGATCCGTTAACCGACAAATTTGGCATAAACCTTATAACTTATAATTATGAGAGTACTAACTAATTGGCACTTAGATAAAATAAAATTATTACGTCTCAGGGGACGACTCAGCAAATACAGAAAATCCGATACTCAATAACAGTAAATCGTGAGCAAAACAAAGCGAAATACAAGGGTCAAAACAATTGCGAATAATATTAAAATAATGACGGTAACACAAGTACTTCAAATTGACGGGACGTCACAGCCTCCCCCAGTTAAAAGAATTTTGTCCTCGAAATTACTAATGAGCATCACTGCTATAAAAGAGATGGGGATAATTCCGCTGCATTTCTCCTCCCGTTCCTCAGGTAAGATAAAAATTTCGGCTCCAAACTTAGAGTTCCATCGTACCTTCACAATTGGGATCTGACTCCGCCGTAAACGCTTGACAACTCGGTCAACGATTTCCACCGGCTCCTCTATCACGTGAAACGAATCATCCAAGCGTAGTTTCTCCCAGGGAACAATCAAAGGCTCGCCAGCAAGGCACTTCTTGAGATGCGATACGTGAAGTATGTTGTGCACACCGCACAACTCAAGTGGCAACTCAAGATGGCATGCCACTGGGCCAACACGAGACAAGGCTCTAAAAGGACCCTTAAACGTGGACTTAACTTGCTGCGCTTCTCGAAACAAAACACACCCTTCCACGGAGAAACTTTCAATAACGCCACCTCGCCGACCTTGAATTCCAAAGGGTTCCGACGCAAATCCGCGTAATTCTCCTAACGATTCCTAGCGGCAATAAGACGATCCTTAATCTAAGGATCTTATCGGTAGTCTCCTGGGTCAATCCGGACCCTTAACCTGGCTATAATCAATCTCGGCCCAAAAGGTGGAGACCTACACTTATGACAGTAAAGAGCCTCAAACGGCGCGCAACAAATGCTGGGGCGATAACTATTGTAGTATGAAAACTCGATTAGCAGAAAATGTCGATCCCAATTTCCTCCAAAGTCTTAAACACACGCGTTCACGATCAAAAATGGCGGAAAATCTCGTCAATATGCAATCTAAAAGGTTTCTCTATTCGGTAATCTTCTCGAATAGGCAGAAAAAGCGCTGACTACATCAGCCGATCTACGATAATCCAATGATACAATCCTCGGTGAGAGCCTCCTGATAAGCCTGAATGATACGAGCCTTCAAGCTCGACTGAGTCGAAATCATCATGGTGCGTACTCTCACCGGATTAATCGACTTCGTGCGACTTAACGCATCGGCTACTATATTCGCTTTACCCAGATGGTAGGGAATCTCACGAACATGATCGTTATGCTGCCCAACTCATCAACGTAATGCATTTAGCATCTTTCCTTTTTTAAGGAATAGTACCGGCGCGCCTCAAAGAGAGAAACTCGGCCTAACGAAGCCTTTGTCCACCAATCTCTATATCTGCTTCGATAGTTCTTTCATCTCCGAGGGTGCTAACCGATAAGGAGCCTTCGCCACTGGCGCTGCTCTCGAAACTACATCAATCCAAAACTCTGCTTCTTGACTAGGGGTAATCCAGGTAAGTCCTCTCGGAACACATCGGGAAAGTCACGAACCACGGATGTGTAAGAAAGAGTGAACGATCCCACTCGATGTACTCCCGAACTTCCAATCCTGAGACGACAGGCGCTTCCCCGCCTTATCCCCCTGTCCTAACAACAGTCTTCTTGCTATAACAGTATGCGGATAAATTCTCGCAACATATAACCTCTACACGGTGTGTCGACAATCAACCCATGCTATAACAGTATGCGGATAAATTCTCGCAACATATACCCTTTTAAAATAAAAACCCTAATTCTAAAAACCCATAGGTACTTTTAAACCATAATTTTCTAATAACCTTACCATACATTACAATTACTAGTCCATACTCCCACACTACACTATTAATCTTTATAATTACCGAAATCAACAATCCGAACCACGTTATACCCATGAATACCCTGATTTCCTTATGAAACCTAGATTTCATCCGGTACGAGTTAGAATCACGGTTTAGGTGGGTGATATTCATGTTTTATAATCCCGTAGTTCAAAATAGCGTTAAGAATGTCTGAAGAAGGATATTAGAAGCCATTTCATCCATAAAAAACTCAATAAAACAAAAAATACCCTTTTAAAATCAAAACCCAAATTCTAAAAACCCATAGGTACTTTTAAACCCTAATTTTCTAGAAACCTTACCATACATTACAATTTCTAGTCCATACTCCCACACAACCCTAATAAACTTTATAATTTCCGAAATCAACAATCCAAACAACGTTATACCCATTAAAACCCTCATTTCCTTATAAAACCTAGATTTCATCCGGTACGAGTTAGAATCACGGTTTAGATGGGTGATATTCATGTTTCATAATCCCGTTGGTCAAAATAGCGTTAAGAATGTCTGAAGAAGGATATTAGAAGCCATTTCATCCATAAAAAACTCAATCAAACAAAAAATACCCTTTTAAAATAAAAACCCTAATTCTAAAAACCCATAGGTACTTTTAAACCATAATTTTCTAAAAACCTTACCATACATTACAATTACTAGTCCATACTCCCACACTACACTATTAAACTTTATAATTACCGAAATCAACAATCCAAACCACGTTATACCCATTAATACCCTAATTTCCTTATAAAACCTAGATTTCATCCGGTACGAGTTAGAATCACGGTTTAGGTGGGTGATATTCATGTTTTATAATCCCGTAGGTCAAAATAGCGTTAAGAATGTCTGAAGAAGGATATTAGAAGCCATTTCATCCATAAAAAACTCAATCAAACAAAAAATACCCTTTTAAAATCAAAACCCTAATTCTAAAAACCCATAGGTACTTTTAAACCCTAATTTTCTAAAACCTTACCATACATTACAATTTCTAGTCCATACTCCCACACAACCCTAATAAACTTTATAATTACCGAAATCAACAATCCAAACCACGTTATACCCATTAAAACCCTCATTTCCTTATAAAACCTAGATTTCATCCGGTACGAGTTAGAATCACGGTTTAGGTGGGTGATATTCATGTTTCATAATCCCGTAGGTCAAAATAGCGTTAAGAATGTCTGAAGAAGGATATTAGAAGCCATTTCATCCATAAAAAACTCAATCAAACAAAAAATACCCTTTTAAAATCAAAACCCTAATTCTAAAAACCCATAGGTACTTTTAAACCATAATTTTCTAAAAACCTTACCATACATTACAATTTCTAGTCCATACTCCCACACTACACTATTAAACTTTATAATTACCGAAATCAACAATCCAAACCACGTTATACCCATTAATACCCTAATTTCCTTATAAAACCTAGATTTCATCCGGTACGAGTTAGAATCACGGTTTAGGTGGGTGATATTCATGTTTATAATCCCGTAGGTCAAATAGCGTTAAGAATGTCTGAAGAAGGATATTAGAAGCCATTTCATCCATAAAAAACTCAATCAAACAAAAAATACCCTTTTAAAATCAAAACCCTAATTCTAAAAACCCATAGGTACTTTTAAACCCTAATTTTCTAAAAACCTTACCATACATTACAATTTCTAGTCCATACTCCCACACCACCCTAATAAACTTTATAATTACCGAAATCAACAATCCAAACCACGTTATACCCATTAAAACCCTCATTTCCTTATAAAACCTAGATTTCATCCGGTACGAGTTAGAATCACGGTTTAGGTGGGTGATATTCATGTTTCATAATCCCGTAGGTCAAAATAGCGTTAAGAATGTCTGAAGAAGGATATTAGAAGCCATTTCATCCATAAAAAACTCAATCAAACAAAAAATACCCTTTTAAAATCAAAACCCTAATTCTAAAACCCATAGGTACTTTTAAACCCTAATTTTCTAAAAACCTTACCATACATTACAATTTCTAGTCCATACTCCCACACACCCTAATAAACTTTATAATTACCGAAATCAACAATCCAAACCACGTTATACCCATTAAAACCCTCATTTCCTTATAAAACCTAGATTTCATCCGGTACGAGTTAGAATCACGGTTTAGGTGGGTGATATTCATGTTTCATAATCCCGTAGGTCAAAATAGCGTTAAGAATGTCTGAAGAAGGATATTAGAAGCCATTTCATCCATAAAAAACTCAATCAAACAAAAAATACCCTTTTAAAATCAAAACCCTAATTCTAAAAACCCATAGGTACTTTTAAACCCTAATTTTCTAAAAACCTTACCATACATTACAATTACTAGTCCATACTCCCACACTACACTAATAAACTTTATAATTACCGAAATCAACAATCCAAACCACGTTATACCCATTAATACCCTAATTTCCTTATAAAACCTAGATTTCATCCGGTACGAGTTAGAATCACGGTTTAGGTGGGTGATATTCATGTTTTATAATCCCGTAGGTCAAAATAGCGTTAAGAATGTCTGAAGAAGGATATTAGAAGCCATTTCATCCATAAAAAACTCAATCAAACAAAAAATACCCTTTTAAAATCAAAACCCTAATTCTAAAAACCCATAGGTACTTTTAAACCCTAATTTTCTAAAAACCTTACCATACATTACAATTTCTAGTCCATACTCCCACACCACCCTAATAAACTTTATAATTACCGAAATCAACAATCCAAACCACGTTATACCCATTAAAACCCTCATTTCCTTATAAAACCTAGATTTCATCCGGTACGAGTTAGAATCACGGTTTAGGTGGGTGATATTCATGTTTCATAATCCCGTAGGTCAAAATAGCGTTAAGAATGTCTGAAGAAGGATATTAGAAGCCATTTCATCCATAAAAAACTCAATCAAACAAAAAATACCCTTTTAAAATCAAAACCCTAATTCTAAAAACCCATAGGTACTTTTAAACCCTAATTTTCTAAAAACCTTACCATACATTACAATTTCTAGTCCATACTCCCACACTACCCTAATAAACTTTATAATTACCGAAATCAACAATCCAAACCACGTTATACCCATTAAACCCTCATTTCCTTATAAAACCTAGATTTCATCCGGTACGAGTTAGAATCACGGTTTAGGTGGGTGATATTCATGTTTCATAATCCCGTAGGTCAAAATAGCGTTAAGAATGTCTGAAGAAGGATATTAGAAGCCATTTCATCCATAAAAAACTCAATCAAACAAAAAATACCCTTTTAAAATCAAAACCCTAATTCTAAAAACCCATAGGTACTTTTAAACCCTAATTTTCTAAAAACCTTACCATACATTACAATTTCTAGTCCATACTCCCACACCACCCTAATAAACTTTATAATTACCGAAATCAACAATCCAAACCACGTTATACCCATTAAAACCCTCATTTCCTTATAAAACCTAGATTTCATCCGGTACGAGTTAGAATCACGGTTTAGGTGGGTGATATTCATGTTTCATAATCCCGTAGGTCAAAATAGCGTTAAGAATGTCTGAAGAAGGATATTAGAAGCCATTTCATCCATAAAAAACTCAATCAAACAAAAAATACCCTTTTAAAATCAAAACCCTAATTCTAAAAACCCATAGGTACTTTTAAACCCTAATTTTCTAAAAACCTTACCATACATTACAATTTCTAGTCCATACTCCCACACCACCCTAATAAACTTTATAATTACCGAAATCAACAATCCAAACCACGTTATACCCATTAAAACCCTCATTTCCTTATAAAACCTAGATTTCATCCGGTACGAGTTAGAATCACGGTTTAGGTGGGTGATATTCATGTTTCATAATCCCGTAGGTCAAAATAGCGTTAAGAATGTCTGAAGAAGGATATTAGAAGCCATTTCATCCATAAAAAACTCAATCAAACAAAAAATACCCTTTTAAAATCAAAACCCTAATTCTAAAAACCCATAGGTACTTTTAAACCCTAATTTTCTAAAAACCTTACCATACATTACAATTTCTAGTCCATACTCCCACACCACCCTAATAAACTTTATAATTACCGAAATCAACAATCCAAACCACGTTATACCCATTAAAACCCTCATTTCCTTATAAAACCTAGATTTCATCCGGTACGAGTTAGAATCACGGTTTAGATGGGTGATATTCATGTTTCATAATCCCGTTGGTCAAAATAGCGTTACGAATGTCTGAAGGACTTTAGAAGCCATTTCATCCATAAAAAACTCAATCAAACAAAAAAATACCCTCTTAAAATAAAAACCCTAATTCTAAAAACCCATAGGTACTTTTGTCACACCCCGCTAAAGCGGAAACACGGAATGTGAAGAGCAAAGAATCATTTCACGAGTTATACCAAAAGTCAACGGTTCAAGTCATATATATTGAGATTAAAAGGTAATCATGTTCGAAAAATACAACCAAGATCCGTAAGTATAGAAAGACAAATACATAATAAAGTGTTTTTAATAAAATTCCCAAGTATCCAAGGTCTTTTCCCGTATTACTCTTCACATAACTAGCTTGACCCGCCTGAGCAATGCACTTCATAACTTATGCTTAGTTCCTGAAACATGAGATAAAGTGTCAACTACGAAAACGTAGTGAGTGAGTTACAGTTTATGAATTGAAGAAAAGTTCCGTTTAAAAGTTTATAAAAGTCCGAAACGAATTCAAGGTTTTACAAAAGTTTGAGAGTCGTTCGGGATCAAAGAGTTTCAAGATAAGATCAAGTACTTAAATTCAAGAATAAATTAATTAACTTTAAGTGCTTAAAATTCAAGAATAACTTAGTTTCAAATAAGTTTAAGTACGATCGAAGTGTAAGTAAAGTATATAAAAGTAGAAATTTCCAAAAGGGAGATTAGCGGAGGAAAGTCGCTTAAAGAATTTATATACTTTAAAGAAAAAATCTAAGTAACGGGCAAATAGGTGCCCTAAGTTTGTAAAGACTAAATAGAATTTAATTTAGTCAAGTAGGAGAAGCGGGTAACAATCGCTAAAAATTTATAAGTTTATAAAGACTAAATAGAATTTAATTTAGTCAAGTAGGAGAAGCGGGTAACAATCGCTAAAAATTTATAAGTTTATAAAGACTAAATAGAATTTAATTTAGTCAAGTAGGAGAAGCGGGTAACAATCGCTAAAAATTTATAAGTTTATAAAGACTAAATAGAATTTAATTTAGTCAAGTAGGAGAAGCGGGTAACAATCGCTAAAAATTTATAAGTTTATAAAGACTAAATAGAATTTAATTTAGTCAAGTAGGAGAAGCGGGTAACAATCGCTAAAAATTTATAAATTATGCGTAAGTAACTAAATAGATTTCTTGTATCAACCTCTTGGCATCTATAACTAAGTGTTCACACTAATCCGATTATCAACCGAGCGGCCCCAACTCCCCGCCTCTCAAACGGGAAGTTAAAAGAGAGAAATTCAGTAATATGTACTTAGACTGCCATCTAAGCAAGGAACGGTTCTTTCCTAAGTATCGATACCCATAATTACTATACGGCTTAAGTAGCTAATAGTGTGTAAGAGAGAAACTAAAACATAATTGGGCACTATGAAATTTTATTATAAAAGAGAGAGAATCACATCACTTAGAAACGTGTTATAGTTCAATCAAGGGTCGGTTACGCATGCAAGTATCAATAAATAGTTGAATTAAAGAGATGAATCAATAGTATAAATAGGGAAAGAAATGTTTTACGCATAAGAGATTAAGTAGACGTTTCAATGTCAAAGTTTTGATAAAGTCAAAGTCAAAGTTAAATAAGTCAAAAGTCAAAGTTTAATAAGTCAAAAGTCAAAGTAGTTCAACAAGTTTAAAAGTCAAAATTGTCATACAAGTTTACAAAAGGTTTGATCTCATGTTTCCCCCAAAAAGAGTACTTAAAATGTAAGAGTAGAGAGGGGTGTAACTCACGGATTGCGAAGAGATCGAGTACTCGGAAATTCGGTCGAAATGTGTAAGCCGGGAATCACGGATTGCCTATTAATACCAAGGTAGTTTAATGAGTTGTTATATTATTAGGTTCTTATATAATAATATAGGTAAAATGTCATTAAAGTGTAAGTGTCAAATTCAAGTATCGTCAAAATGGTCCAAAAAGGTAATTGTCACGATTGTGTCCGAAAGTTTGATTTAACGTTTTGGGTTGTTATGTATTAAGTGCTTTTGCTTGCTGAGGTGATTTTACAATTTCCGAGGAAATTTGGGCAGCGCTTCCGCGCCCAAATCTCATATCCAAAAATTGTAAATCAACTCCGCTCACAAATCACCTAATATACAATAATACACGTTTTATAGCTTATTAAGGTCCAAATAGTCCAACACAAGTCACTTTTATTATAGATTTTGTTTATCTCAGTCCCCTCATGATTTTGGTAAAAGTCCAGAACGTATACACAACTTTTAATCGGGTAAAACGACGATTTTCGGGAGGACAGCAGCCCGGTGCTGCGCACCTGGCAACAGGTGCGGCGCACCTAGCTGCTGTCTCAATCCCGTTTTGTGTTTTTCTTGCTAAAAACGTTTTGTGACTTATGGATTTCGACATGCAACCAGTAGATAACATATAAAATAAGGTTTTATCAGTTTCTAATCAACTTTAAACCACAAAAATGTAGATCTAATTACTTTTTAGTTAAAAATCGTTTTTGTGAGAAAAGTGACATAAAACTTCATAAAACCTTTCTTTGTTGTTTAGATCGAACATGCAATTAGTGAATATCATTTAAAACAACATTTTAACAGTTTCATAATTGTTTTTATCCACAGATTCGTGGATCTAAAGAGTATTTCGTTTAAAAACGTTTTTGACCGTAACAAGTCATAGATTTATGAAAAATCATATTTTTAACCGTTAGATCTTACATGCAATTGAATATTAGTGTAAGAATAGTAAAAGTATAGAGATCTACCGAAGGAAAATCTTAGATGAAGAGTTTTGGCCGGATTCTTGCTCCAAAAATCTTTACAACCGTGGTCCTTTTTGATAAAAACGATACCCTTGGCTTTGTTTGATTGTTTGGAACGATTTGTATGGTCTAAATATGGATTTTAGTGGGGAAATGTTTCTGGAAATGAAGGTGTTCTTGAGGGTTTTTAGAGAGAAAAGAGTATGTGTGTGTTTTTATGTTTTGATTAAAATGAGAGTAAAATGAAAAGTAAAATGTAATTGGGTTATGGGGGGTAGCAAATCTGGCATGGGGACTGATAATAGCAGTAAAAGGGTCGATTTTGATTGGCCAAATGGGGTGGTGGGAGTGTAAAACGAGAGAGGGACCAAATTTGTAACATTTTTGAAATCCTGGCGCGAGGTGCTGCGCACCACTTCACTGGGTGCGGCGCACCGGGCCATTTTTGGTCATTCCGAAATTTTCGTTTTTGCGTTATTGCATCGTTGGACCTTTTTGTTAATTATAAGTTGTTGGTTATGATACGTTATGAACTTAGGAAAGTTCAATAGGTGTTTTCTTGGTATTAGGACTTATAATTTTGATTCCGGAAGTTATTTCGACACTAGTTCCGACAAAGTATAGATTCAAAAGTTACGAACCAAAATAGAGCGAACGAGACAAAGATGTAACTAACGTTTCGAATTGATATCACAACAGAATAAGTACCTGAATTTTGACGGTTGTCACATTCTCCCCGGGTTGAAAGAAATTTCGTCCCGAAATTTAGTGCGTCTTATCAGGTAGAAGAGTTCTCGAACAGATGGGGATATTTCTGACGGATTTGGTCCTCACGTCTCCATGTGAGATCGGGACCACGTCGAGAATCTCCACTGAGACTTGATGATAGATGAAAGACTTGCCTGGGTTGTTTGACCTTCCGGTCAACAAACTTAGGCGGTTCATCAAAGAGTTTGAGTTCGGCATTGATTTTGACCTTGTCGAGGGGGTTGACGATGGTCTCATCAGATAGGTGCCTCTCGAGGGTGAGGCACGAAAATATGTATGTATGAACGTTTGAAGGATTCAGGTGGGACTGAAGGCGATGAGCGGTCGGACTAACTCGTCCTAAGACTTAGTTTGGACTGGCGTACCTAGGGCTCAGTCAGCCGCGTTCCCAGAAGCAGGCTATCCCTCCCCATGGCGATACCCTGGGGGGTACTCGATTGCCATCTTGGGACTCGGGGGTTTTCTTCTGGTTGGTTACGTAGCTTTTCTGACGGCACGGGGTACTTTCAGTCTTTCATGGATGAAGGGAGGCGTCGGACCTTGCAAGTCGTCAATTGTTAGCTTCTAGCCAACAGAGCGGTGACCGACACTTGCGTCCTAATAGGTATTGAGGGGTTCGCTCTTGGTGCTGGCACGGAAGTTGTTGTCATAGGTGAACTCAGGGGAGGCGAGTATCTCAATTCCCTATGAAGGTAACTACACGCGCTCTCAGCATTTCATCAAGCGTTTGGATCGTCCTTCTGACCATCGGTCGGAGGGTGGTATGCGGTGATGAGGTCTAGTCGTGTCCCTAGCGATCCTCTGGAGGGCATTCCAAAGAGGACGGGGCGCAGATCGACTATCCTTGTCGGCGGTGATGAGGAGAGGGGTTTTGATATTTCGCCTTGACCTTGGGGTGAGTGAGGCACTTGGTTATGTGCAAGGCGGTATCCCTTTTCCACGACTGGCCGCCATCAATATTCTCGGGAATCCTCGTACAACACGGCGGATTCCGGGTGGATGGAACATCGAGATCGGTGGCCCTCGTCAAAAGGAGTTCACGACGATTCTCAGATTCTGAATTTCATGCTCAGTCATTGACGCAGTGGGTTACGCCTAGTCTGAGTCCGAATTCCTTCATGGTTGATAACATAATCAGGGAAATGTACTTCTCGGAGCCCAAATATACGCCTTGAGAATTTGGCATACGATTTCCAACTTCTGGGGAGTCCTTAGAATGAGCTTAAGGTGTTTCACGTGATTTTCCTTGTTCCTGGAGTATATGAGAAAGTCGTTTATGAATACGATTACGAATCTGTCCAGGTATGGCCTACACACTCTATTCATTAGATCCATGAATACTGTTGGTGTGTTGACTAGGCTAAATGGCATGACGGGAATTCGTAATGTCCGTATCGAGTTCGAATGCGGCCTTAAAAATGCCGGTTTTACTGACACGAACCTGATGACAATCTGGGCGGAGGTCTACCTTTGAGATGCAAGTTGCTTCCAGCAACTTATTCGAATAGGTCGTCGATCCTCGGGGGTGATTATCAGTTCTCGTCGGTCAGCTCGTTAGGTTCGCTATAATGGGTGTACAGGCGGAGGAATTCGTCTTTCTTTTTGATAGGGGAAACTCGAGGCTCGCCAGGGGGCGAACTTGATCGGACAGGGTCATGGTTTAGAAATTCTTGCAGTTGCTTCGGCAGCTTTTGCATTTCGAGTGGTGCCAGACGGCATGGTGTCTTGGCGACCGGTATTGTGCCAGGAACGAGGTCTATACAGAATTTCAACTTGTCGATGCGGCGGTAACCCAGGAAAATCCTCAGGGAAGACTCTGGGTGGTCCTTGACTACAAGAATGTCTTGGACTCGGCTTTCCTTAGGTTTACGTCTGGTGACATGGGCGAAGGGTGCGTCGTAGTCCTTCTCGAGGTACTTGCACATTCCCAAGGAAGACATGATGCGAAGTCGTCGTCCAGGTTTATCCTTTTAGACGACGAGAGTTTGACTCCCTGACAAAGAGGGATACAGATGAGTTTGCCGAGACAAACGGTCTCGGTTCGAAAATGAGATAACCAGTCCCTTCTGACGATAACGTCAAAACTTTCCAGTTCGATAGAAATGAACTTGATGGGGGAATTTCGTCGGGTAAGCATGGCGAACCTCCTAAGATTGTATTCATAGCTTCGAGCTCTTGACCGTTGGCATATTCGATAGTGAGTTACCCTTAAGAGCTTTAGATCCCAGGTAAATGAGGGGTCTAAATCCTACGGAGACAGAGCTTCTTTCAGCTCTTGTATCGAATAGCATGGAAGAAGGATGGAAGTTGATAGGGAAACGTACACGTAACGGTACTGGGGTCCGGACGTGCTTCCTTGGCTGTGATTTCGAGAGTATAGAAAGCTTTTGTGGTATTCGCTATGGGGCAAGTCCCACGGATGTGTTGGTTGCTTGTTATTGTTTCTCCTTGTGGGCTAATGATGAATATTCCTTTTCTCATTTCCCCCCTCGCTGGATGCGGTTTGGAGGGAAAGGGAGGTTGTTGGTTTCCAAGGTTTTCGTCCTCATCCTGTTGGGTTGATACAGGAGGGAGAAGGGTTTTACTGTTTCTAAGGGGTTCACCTTCTTCTTGCTCGATGGTGGCTGGGAAGAAGGGGAGGTTATGGTTAGGGTTGTACTTCGGGTAGTCGACGTTGGGATTGTCGTCCCCGAAAATTCCGTTGTTGATCCCATCGATGGTCTGGGCGACCGTGCTTGGGAGTGCCGCTTTGAACTGCGCAGTTATCTGCTCAGCCATAAGGTCAACGCGGCTTCTCTTGGGCGGCATGGTTCCACAATGGAAAGAAGGAATTAGTTTAGGGCGTACGAATAGGAATTTGTGATAAGAATTTAACTCAGGGGTTGATAGTAACCAATACACAGGAGTAATGTGAACGGATAATTAGTACATGCACGATGATGATTTAAGCGATACGATAGAATGGTTCAATGACGATGTCAGGGTTCGCACGAGAACGGAGAGTATAGACGATAAGGGTAGAGAATTCACATTAATAATAATACTAAGGAGTCAATAACATAGTTCGGAATAAGAAAGAGAGAGTACGAGTATGATACAAGGAAACAATGATAAGAACGACCTTGGGTTGTGTTCAGGGGAAAGTTACGACTCAAGCCTTTGGTACAAATACCAAGCAAATCCGATTGATGATGCCTTCCTGGAAACATCTTAGCGGCAATGACCGCCAATAGAGTCCCCATGATTAAACACGTCCCAACGAGACGCTGCGCAGTTCGTGTCGTGGCTCGGGTCGAGGCGATGATTCGCAACGACTGCTCGGACAACTGATGCGCAACATCGGTGACTTCGCTGTTGAGGAGCCCTTGTTACTGGGTCTCCTTGCGAGTCCCCGAACCTCTCGGTGGAAGTGGAAGAATGCGGCCGGCGAGGGAGGCTGAAGGAAAGGTGAAATCATAGATCGGGAGAGTCTGGTCTCCTGGGCACGTCGCCTTTCCTCTAGGAACTGGCGTTCCCGATGGTACCAATCCATGGTCGGTATATGGAGAGGAGTGGGTTGAGATGGATAGGACTGTTATCCGGTAATCCGATCAGGCAGACGGCCAGGGTGGATGAACTGTATACGCGCGGTCAACCTAGGGTGAGGCCCTTAGGACGGTGGCGATGCTGTGGCGGCGCTGGTGGAGGAAGGGGTAGTACAATCCTCGGGCTGGATCCGCTACTGCTGCTGCTCGCCATTGACGTATCCTCCGTCGGGTCGGTCGTTTGGTGACGTTGACTCTCGGAGGTCGTGTGGCCCTTTGAAGGTTCGCGCAATGAGGAAACGGCTCGGGAGGGAATCGTGACTGAGATCGAAAAAGTGATCGCGAACGGGAGTACTGAGACGTGACGAATCTGCGAACATCGAGTTACACAAGTACGGGGGAAACTAGAAATAGGAAACACATAATTAGATTGCATGCGCGGGTCAGTTATGTGAGAATCGGGAATTGATAAGATCGGGAATTTTTGACCCAAAAACCGTTAACGATAGCAATTCCTTTTCCGTTCTTGCATAATTCATTTTGAACTACGGGTGGTTGATCAAGTCACGCATAGTTGAAAAAGATAATCATGCAATTGCGGAAAATAATATACTAAAGTTTGAACCCGAAAATGATTTTTCTGAAAAGCCTTGGTTATAGTTTTGGTTTCGAAAACTTTTTGAAAATTTTTTAAAACCGTTTTCACTATAACCCGTGCTCTGATACCAAGTCTGTCACACCCCGCTAAAGCGGAAACACGGAATGTGAAGAGCAAAGAATCATTTCACGAGTTATACCAAAAGTCAACGGTTCAAGTCATATATATTGAGATTAAAAGGTAATCATGTTCGAAAAATACAACCAAGATCCGTAAGTATAGAAAGACAATACATAATAAAGTGTTTTTAATAAAATTCCCAAGTATCCAAGGTCTTTTCCCGTATTACTCTTCACATAACTAGCTTGACCCGCCTGAGCAATGCACTTCATAACTTATGCTTAGTTCCTGAAACATGAGATAAAGTGTCAACTACGAAAACGTAGTGAGTGAGTTACAGTTTATGAACTGAAGAAAAGTTCCGTTTAAAAGTTTATAAAAGTCCGAAACGAATTCAAGGTTTTACAAAAGTTTGAGAGTCGTTCGGGATCAAAGAGTTTCAAGATAAGATCAAGTACTTAAATTCAAGAATAAATTAATTAACTTTAAGTGCTTAAAATTCAAGAATAACTTAGTTTCAAATAAGTTTAAGTACGATCGAAGTGTAAGTAAAGTATATAAAAGTAGAAATTTCCAAAAGGGAGATTAGCGGAGGAAAGTCGCTTAAAGAATTTATATACTTTAAAGAAAAAATCTAAGTAACGGGCAAATAGGTGCCCTAAGTTTGTAAAGACTAAATAGAATTTAATTTAGTCAAGTAGGAGAAGCGGGTAACAATCGCTAAAAATTTATAAGTTTATAAAGACTAAATAGAATTTAATTTAGTCAAGTAGGAGAAGCGGGTAACAATCGCTAAAAAATTTATAAGTTTATAAAGACTAAATAGAATTTAATTTAGTCAAGTAGGAGAAGCGGGTAACAATCGCTAAAAATTTATAAGTTTATAAAGACTAAATAGAATTTAATTTAGTCAAGTAGGAGAAGCGGGTAACAATCGCTAAAAATTTATAAGTTTATAAAGACTAAATAGAATTTAATTTAGTCAAGTAGGAGAAGCGGGTAACAATCGCTAAAAATTTATAAATTATGCGTAAGTAACTAAATAGATTTCTTGTATCAACCTCTTGGCATCTATAACTAAGTGTTCACACTAATCCGATTATCAACCGAGCGGCCCCAACTCCCCGCCTCTCAAACGGGAAGTTAAAAGAGAGAAATTCAGTAATATGTACTTAGACTGCCATCTAAGCAAGGAACGGTTCTTTCCTAAGTATCGATACCCATAATTACTATACGGCTTAAGTAGCTAATAGTGTGTAAGAGAGAAACTAAAACATAATTGGGCACTATGAAATTTTATTATAAAAGAGAGAGAATCACATCACTTAGAAACGTGTTATAGTTCAATCAAGGGTCGGTTACGCATACAAGTATCAATAAATAGTTGAATTAAAGAGATGAATCAATAGTATAAATAGGGAAAGAAATGTTTTACGCATAAGAGATTAAGTAGACGTTTCAATGTCAAAGTTTTGATAAAGTCAAAGTCAAAGTTAAATAAGTCAAAAGTCAAAGTTTAATAAGTCAAAAGTCAAAGTAGTTCAACAAGTTTAAAAGTCAAAATTGTCATACAAGTTTACAAAAGGTTTGATCTCATGTTTCCCCCAAAAAGAGTACTTAAAATGTAAGAGTAGAGAGGGGTGTAACTCACGGATTGCGAAGAGATCGAGTACTCGGAAATTCGGTCGAAATGTGTAAGCCGGGAATCACGGATTGCCTATTAATACCAAGGTAGTTTAATGAGTTGTTATATTATTAGGTTCTTATATAATAATATAGGTAAAATGTCATTAAAGTGTAAGTGTCAAATTCAAGTATCGTCAAAATGGTCCAAAAAGGTAATTGTCACGATTGTGTCCGAAAGTTTGATTTAACGTTTTGGGTTGTTATGTATTAAGTGCTTTTGCTTGCTGAGGTGATTTTACAATTTCCGAGGAAATTTGGGCAGCGCTTCCGCGCCCAAATCTCATATCCAAAAATTGTAAATCAACTCCGCTCACAAATCACCTAATATACAATAATACACGTTTTATAGCTTATTAAGGTCCAAATAGTCCAACACAAGTCACTTTTATTATAGATTTTGTTTATCTCAGTCCCCTCATGATTTTGGTAAAAGTCCAGAACGTATACACAACTTTTAATCGGGTAAAACGACGATTTTCGGGAGGACAGCAGCCCGGTGCTGCGCACCTGGCAACAGGTGCGGCGCACCTAGCTGCTGTCTCAATCCCGTTTTGTGTTTTTCTTGCTAAAAACGTTTTGTGACTTATGGATTTCGACATGCAACCAGTAGATAACATATAAAATAAGGTTTTATCAGTTTCTAATCAACTTTAAACCACAAAAATGTAGATCTAATTACTTTTTAGTTAAAAATCGTTTTTGTGAGAAAAGTGACATAAAACTTCATAAAACCTTTCTTTGTTGTTTAGATCGAACATGCAATTAGTGAATATCATTTAAAACAACATTTTAACAGTTTCATAATTGTTTTTATCCACAGATTCGTGGATCTAAAGAGTATTTCGTTTAAAAACGTTTTTGACCGTAACAAGTCATAGATTTATGAAAAATCATATTTTTAACCGTTAGATCTTACATGCAATTGAATATTAGTGTAAGAATAGTAAAAGTATAGAGATCTACCGAAGGAAAATCTTAGATGAAGAGTTTTGGCCGGATTCTTGCTCCAAAAATCTTTACAACCGTGGTCCTTTTTGATAAAAACGATACCCTTGGCTTTGTTTGATTGTTTGGAACGATTTGTATGGTCTAAATATGGATTTTAGTGGGGAAATGTTTCTGGAAATGAAGGTGTTCTTGAGGGTTTTTAGAGAGAAAAGAGTATGTGTGTGTTTTTATGTTTTGATTAAAATGAGAGTAAAATGAAAAGTAAAATGTAATTGGGTTATGGGGGGTAGCAAATCTGGCATGGGGACTGATAATAGCAGTAAAAGGGTCGATTTTGATTGGCCAAATGGGGTGGTGGGAGTGTAAAACGAGAGAGGGACCAAATTTGTAACATTTTTGAAATCCTGGCGCGAGGTGCTGCGCACCACTTCACTGGGTGCGGCGCACCGGGCCATTTTTGGTCATTCCGAAATTTTCGTTTTTGCGTTATTGCATCGTTGGACCTTTTTGTTAATTATAAGTTGTTGGTTATGATACGTTATGAACTTAGGAAAGTTCAATAGGTGTTTTCTTGGTATTAGGACTTATAATTTTGATTCCGGAAGTTATTTCGACACTAGTTCCGACAAAGTATAGATTCAAAAGTTACGAACCAAAATAGAGCGAACGAGACAAAGATGTAACTAACGTTTCGAATTGATATCACAACAGAATAAGTACCTGAATTTTGACGGTTGTCACAAAAAACCTTACCATACATTACAATTACTAGTCCATACTCCCACACTACACTATTAATCTTTATAATTACCGAAATCAACAATCCAAACCACGTTATACCCATTAATACCCTGATTTCCTTATGAAACCTAGATTTCATCCGGTACGAGTTAGAATCACGGTTTAGGTGGGTGATATTCATGTTTTATAATCCCGTAGGTCAAAATAGCGTTAAGAATGTCTGAAGAAGGATATTAGAAGCCATTTCATCATAAAAAACTCAATAAAACAAAAAATACCCTTTTAAAATCAAAACCCTAATTCTAAAAACCCATAGGTACTTTTAAACCCTAATTTTCTAAAAACCTTACCATACATTACAATTTCTAGTCCATACTCCCACACAACCCTAATAAACTTTATAATTACCGAAATCAACAATCCAAACCACGTTATACCCATTAATACCCTAATTTCCTTATAAAACCTAGATTTCATCCGGTACGAGTTAGAATCACGGTTTAGATGGGTGATATTCATGTTTCATAATCCCGTTGGTCAAAATAGCGTTAAGAATGTCTGAAGAAGGATATTAGAAGCCATTTCATCCATAAAAAACTCAATCAAACAAAAAATACCCTTTTAAAATCAAAACCCTAATTCTAAAAACCCATAGGTACTTTTAAACCCTAATTTTCTAAAAACCTTACCATACATTACAATTTCTAGTCCATACTCCCACACTACACTATTAAACTTTATAATTACCGAAATCAACAATCCAAACCACGTTATACCCATTAATACCCTAATTTCCTTATAAAACCTAGATTTCATTCGGTACGAGTTAGAATCACGGTTTAGGTGGGTGATATTCATGTTTTATAATCCCGTAGGTCAAAATAGCGTTAAGAATGTCTGAAGAAGGATATTAGAAGCCATTTCATCCATAAAAAACTCAATCAAACAAAAATACCCTTTTAAAATCAAAACCCTAATTCTAAAAACCCATAGGTACTTTTAAACCCTAATTTTCTAAAAACCTTACCATACATTACAATTTCTAGTCCATACTCCCACACTACACTATTAAACTTTATAATTACCGAAATCAACAATCCAAACCACGTTATACCCATTAAACCCTCATTTCCTTATAAAACCTAGATTTCATCCGGTACGAGTTAGAATCACGGTTTAGATGGGTGATATTCATGTTTCATAATCCCGTAGGTCAAAATAGCGTTAAGAATGTCTGAAGAAGGATATTAGAAGCCATTTCATCCATAAAAAACTCAATCAAACAAAAAATACCCTTTTAAAATCAAAACCCTAATTCTAAAAACCCATAGGTACTTTTAAACCCTAATTTTCTAAAAACCTTACCATACATTACAATTTCTAGTCCATACTCCCACACTACACTAATAAACTTTATAATTACCGAAATCAACAATCCAAACCACGTTATACCCATTAATACCCTAATTTCCTTATAAAACCTAGATTTCATCCGGTACGAGTTAGAATCACGGTTTAGGTGGGTGATATTCATGTTTTATAATCCCGTAGGTCAAAATAGCGTTAAGAATGTCTGAAGAAGGATATTAGAAGCCATTTCATCCATAAAAAACTCAATCAAACAAAAAATACCCTTTTAAAATCAAAACCCTAATTCTAAAAACCCATAGGTACTTTTAAACCCTAATTTTCTAGAAACCTTACCATACATTACAATTTCTAGTCCATACTCCCACACTACACTAATAAACTTTATAATTACCGAAATCAACAATCCAAACCACGTTATACCCATTAATACCCTAATTTCCTTATAAAACCTAGATTTCATCCGGTACGAGTTAGAATCACGGTTTAGGTGGGTGATATTCATGTTTCATAATCCCGTAGGTCAAAATAGCGTTAAGAATGTCTGAAGAAGGATATTAGAAGCCATTTCATCCATAAAAAACTCAATCAAACAAAAAATACCCTTTTAAAATCAAAACCCTAATTCTAAAAACCCATAGGTACTTTTAAACCCTAATTTTCTAAAAACCTTACCATACATTACAATTACTAGTCCATACTCCCACACTACACTATTAAACTTTATAATTACCGAAATCAACAATCCAAACCACGTTATACCCATTAATACCCTAATTTCCTTATAAAACCTAGATTTCATCCGGTACGAGTTAGAATCACGGTTTAGGTGGGTGATATTCATGTTTTATAATCCCGTAGGTCAAAATAGCGTTAAGAATGTCTGAAGAAGGATATTAGAAGCCATTTCATCCATAAAAAACTCAATCAAACAAAAAATACCTTTTTAAAATCAAAACCCTAATTCTAAAAACCCATAGGTACTTTTAAACCCTAATTTTCTAGAAACCTTACCATACATTACAATTTCTAGTCCATACTCCCACACAACCCTAATAAACTTTATAATTTCCGATATCAACAATCCAAACCACGTTATACCCATTAAAACCCTCATTTCCTTATAAAACCTAGATTTCATCTGGTACGAGTTAGAATCACGGTTTAGATGGGTGATATTCATGTTCAAATCTCGT
>CAJVGC010000497.1:0-29464 GCA_910822075.1 Senecio squalidus
GCAGCTTTACGCTAAGTTCTCGAAGTGTGAGTTTTGGTTAACTGAGGTCCAATTTCTTGGCCATGTGGTTAGCAAGGAAGGCATCCACGTTGATCCTGCCAAGATTAAGGCCGTCAGAGATTGGGTTGCTCCTAAGACGCCCACCGATATCCGTTCATTTCTGGGTCTAGCAGGTTACTACCGTCGCTTTATTGAGAATTTTTCGAAGATAGCCTCGCCTATGACGAAGTTGACCCAGAAGAACGAGGAGTTTATTTGGGGTGCCGAGCAGGAAGAAGCTTTTCAGTTATTGAAGAAGCGGTTGTGTGATGCTCCTATCTTGAGTCTTCCCGAGGGTACCGAAAATTTTGTGGTTTATTGCGATGCTTCGCATAAGGGACTCGGGTGCGTACTGATGCAGAATGGAAAGGTCATTGCCTATGCCTCTCGTCAGTTAAAGATTCATGAGAAGAACTACACAACCCACGATTTAGAGTTAGGCGCGGTGGTTTTTGCTTTGAAGATTTGGCGCCATTATCTGTACGGTACTAAGTGTACTGTGTTTACCGATCATAAGTCGTTACAGCACATCTTTGACCAAAAGATGTTGAATATGAGGCAACGCCGATGGGTGGAATTGCTTAACGATTATGATTGCGAGATTCGTTATCATCCGGGAAAAGCTAATGTTGTCGCTGATGCGTTAAGTCGCAAGGAATCGGTCAAGCCGGTGAGGGTTCGCGCTATGATGGTTTCTATTCAGTCGAGTTTGAAGACTCGCATCATTCAGGCTCAGCAGGAGGCTCTCACCGAGGATCGTCTGAAGGACGAAGGATTATTTAGTTTGGCACGTCAGTTGGAGCCGAAAGACGACGGGGTTATGTATTTCTTAGACCGTATTTGGGTTCCCGTCGGTCTTAGGCAGTTAATTTTAGATGAGGGTCACAAGTCTAATTATTCCGTTCATCCCGGAGCGGATAAGATGTACCATGACTTGAAGGATTTTTACTGGTGGCCTGGCATGAAGAGGGCGATTGCCGAGTATGTAGGCAAGTGTTTGACCTGTTCGAAAGTTAAGGCTCAGAATCAGAAGCCTTCTGGCCTTCTTCAGCAGCCGGAAATCCCACAGTGGAAGTGGGAAAATATTACGATGGATTTTGTTACAAAGCTTCCTAGATCTTCAGGAGGTCATGATGCTATTTGGGTCATAGTTGATCGACTGACTAAGTCAGCGCATTTTCTGCCTATTCGAGAAGATTACCGAATAGAGAAGTTATCTAGGTTATATATTGATGAGATCGTGGCCAGGCATGGAATTCCGGTATCTGTTATTTCTGATCGCGACGCACGTTTTACTTCGAGGTTCTGGCAGACACTACAGCGAGCTTTAGGCACGAGATTAGATATGAGTACGGCTTATCACCCTCAGACCGATGGACAGAGTGAGCGCACGATTCAGACGTTGGAGGATATGCTACGCGCGTGTGTTTTAGATTTTGGCGGGAGTTGGGATAGACATTTACCGTTGGTCGAGTTTTCGTACAACAATAGTTACCACTCCAGTATTAATTGCGCGCCTTTTGAAGCTCTTTACGGTCGTAAGTGTAGGTCTCCACTCTGTTGGGCTGAGATTGGTGATAGTCAGATTACGGGTCCCGAGTTGATCCAGGAGACGACTGATAAGATCTTTAGGATCAAGGATCGTCTAGTAGCCGCGAGAGATCGCCAGAAGAAGTACGCGGATTTGCGTCGGAAGCCCTTGGAGTTCCAGGTCGGCGATATGGTGTTGTTGAAGGTTTCTCCTTGGAAGGGTGTGTTTCGTTTTGAGAAGCGCAGCAAGTTAAGTCCACGTTTTACGGGTCCGTTTAAGATTTTGTCTCGTGTTGGACCAGTGGCTTACCGTATTGAGTTGCCACCTGAGTTGAGCGGTGTGCACAACGTGTTTCATGTATCGCATCTCAAGAAGTGTCTTGCTGACGAGTCGTTAATTGTGCCCTTGGAGAAGCTAAGTTTGGATGATTCGCTTCACGTAATAGAGGAGCCGGTAGAGATCGTTGACCGAGAAGTCAAGCGTTTGCGGCGGAGTCGGATTCCTATTGTTAAGGTCCGATGGAACTCTAAGATTGGAGCTGAGTTTACGTGGGAACGGGAAGATGAAATGCAGCGGAAATATCCCCACCTCTTTACTAGTAGCGATGCTCAATAGTAATTTCGAGGACGAAATTCTTTTAACTGGGGGAGGCTGTGACGTCCCGTCTATTTGAGGTACTCGAGTTACCGTCATTATTTATATTTTATTCGCAATTGATTTCGACCCTTGTGTTACGCTTTGTTTTGCTCGCGAATTACTGTTATTGAGTATCGGGTTTTCGTATTTACTGATTTGTCCCTCGGGACGTGTTAATATTATTTTATCTAAGTGCCAATTAGTTAGTATCCTCATAATTATAAGTTAGAAGGTTTATGCCAAATTTGTCGGTTATCGTATTCTTTATCCGCGAGTTATCGCACTTTTACTCTTGTTTACTCTTTACCGAAATCGTGCGAATCTCGAAATCGAAAGTGAAAATATAAAATTAAATGAACCTAATATAAGGTAAATCAAAGTGTGAACTTTCCTAAGTTCAACGCAAAAAGAATCGGGAACTTTCGACGAACGAAACTCCTTAACGATCGCGAAAACGAAAATCAGAAAATGCTGGAAAATCGCCCGGTGCGCAGCACCAGGGCATAGGTGCGCAGCACCACTTCCCAGAATTCAAAATTTTACACTTTTGGTCCTTATCTCGTTTTACCCATCCACCACCCAAACCAACCAATAGAAATTCGACCTTTTGCTCTGATTTCTGCCAGATTATCAGTCCCAAAGTGTATTATTACACTTTCCTTATCATTTCTTTTCTTTTTCATTTTCTTAATTCCAAAACACACACACAAAAACACCTAGTTCCATTTCTCTCTACCTTCTCTCTACAAACCCTCATCAAATCCAGAGATTCCAGCCATGAAAAACACATAAATCATCCATCAAAATCGTTTGATCATCAAGGCAAACAAGGAGGAGCAAAGCATTTTCGGTTTCAAGCATTTATCTTCACTTTTGGAACTCTAAATCCGTCCAAAAGACCATCCATTCATTTTCATCCGGTAGAAATCACTCTCTTATCATTATCTACTGTTTTTATTTGTTGCATGTATGATCTAAGCCATAAAAATGAGTTTTTGTAAGGATTTATACCACTTTGTTTACAAAAACGATTTTTATATAAACACTACTTAGATCTATGTTTTTGTGGGTAAAAGTTATTTAGAAACCATAAAAATGATGTTTTATAAGTTATCTACTGGTTGCATGTCGAGATCTTTGAGTTACAAAACGATTTTTGCAAGAAAAACACGAATCGGGAAAATGGCAGCAGCCAGGTGCGCAGCACCTGTGCCCAGGTGCGCAGCACCGGGCTGCTGACCTCCCGAAAATGTGTCGTTTACTCGTTTAAAACTTGTTTTCACGTTCTGGACTTTTGTCAATATTATTATGGGACTGAGATAAGTAAAAACAGTAATAATGGTGATATCTTGTGCATTCAAATCCTTCGTTTTGCTAATTTTTGGCGTTGTTTGTGTTTCGGAGGCGGATATTCTCATCGTTGTACCACCGAAGTTGTCATTCCAAATTCTGGTCAAATCAAGCGGAGTTAGCGGTATAACTTGTTACTCTTGTGAATCTTGTGATTTCATTATATGTGTATTATTCGGTTTTAGCCTTGAAAAACGGTTAGGATAAATTATTAGACCAACACTCGTGCGTTTGATCGATTTGGACAAAATGTTAAAATATAAGTAACCAAAGTATTATGTAAAGCTAAATATGGTATTATGTATTGTGTATAATGGTTTAAAATGCATTGTGATAAGCGGGAAAGTGATTGAATAAATGGACTAATATTTTATGACGCGGAAGCTCTGCCGAAATTTCATCTCACAACTTCTTTACGACTTAAAACACCTATGTAAATAAATTGTATACCAAAGTAACATATTATACAAAAACATTGTCTTTGGACTCAAAGACACCAACGCAATCTCGAATGTCATAATATTACTTAAATGGATATTTTAAACCTTTACGATACTTTAAACTTCGTCTCAATTTAATCATTGTTTTAAGTCATCAAAATGTGATTTTTCGACAAACTTTATAAATGGTTTTGAAAGACATTTTACTCAAAACATTTTGGTATGAAAAGACTTCAAATTATTCTAAGTGTCAATTGGGCTTTTAATTTGATTTTGACTTTAATAAGTCAACTTAATTGACATTTGACTCTTATAAGTCAACATAATTGACCCTTGACTTTCATAAGTCAACATCTCTAATCTTGGTCAACTTAATGAACATTTATATTAATAATCCTTTCGACTCGGAGTTATCAATTGTTTCCAACGGTCGCTGTTGACGTGAAAGATCGATATCTTACCAATCGGCCCTTTTCTGGCGCGGAACATCGTCTTCTTAATCCGTCATCCTTATTCGAATATTTTAAAACGTTGGAATGTTATATTAAACCTAATCTTAACCGACAAGGCTAAACCGGACCTAGACTTATATGGATACTGAGACTATGTTGTTTATTGTTTAAGGCACTTAGGCGGTGGAGTTGTAGCTCTGTGTTTGGTGTACCCGATATTTGTTTGCTGAAGCTTTATCAGTGAGTTATTCGTAGCCCTTGTCTTAAATATTTTGGGCTGTAAAGCGTATTTTAAAATGTCTGCTTGTATGCGGAATGTTGTTGATTATCTTGTTTGCCTAGTGGATTAGGTCTGCCTTAGATTAAGCCATTAGCCCTTGTTGGGGCCCCCTGATACACTTGTTAAGCTTTGAGCCCAACGGTTTTACATATATATAGATCTATATGGGTTATAGACCTAACCCTCTCTGCTCGGTAGAATGTTTCTAGGAGTGGAAGTTATGGCCGGTTAATTGAATTTGTTACCTTTGGTTGGCGACCTCAGGATTTGGGGTTGTACGGTCAGGTTCAGTGTATGAATAGTCTAGGCAAAGTACCTCTCACTATTGGTTGTTGAAAACAAGATATATCATTTGAAATTAACGTTGTTTGATGAAAACTGTCGATGGGTCAACTTTTACTTTAAAATTGCGAATAATTCACCAACATGTTGTTGATGTCGTTTTAACGCTTTGCAGGAAATTGAGGATTTCCGTGATCATGCCATAGTTTATTCTTGGATCGCTTGCTTTTGGGAAATTTGAATTTATCTTGTTTATGTAATTTCCATGACGATCCATTTGTTGATTTCTTTTGAAGTTGTATTCGTACTTGGCGTCTTACCGCCCTTGACTTATGGTGTATTTTTAACATTTGGCATGATCAATTTAATTTGATGTTTTGTTTATCGGTTATATTGTTGTAATCTTGACTTTGATATTATAACTGGAACGCCCTGCGTTTCCGCTTCCAAGCGGGGTGTGACAAGAATCACCTGATTTTCTTCTTGATTCATGACCAGATTCTCCATGGAGAGCATGTAACCAGCAACTTATATCAACTTTCTTCCCATCAAGAAAGTGACTAGCCACTGTAACTTATCTTCACACGAGCTCCACCTTGCTTACAAAATTTCAACCAGATTCATCAAGACTCCGACTTGATTTGTCATTCTGATTTTAGATCTGAAGCACCACGTCACACATTTTTCTCAAATTGATGACGTGATGTCGAGCTCTGTTCTCCTTCAAACACACCTATTTCTCAAATTGATAACTCGTGTTTTCGCTCCATTCACCAACCGTCTTTGAATACATATGTGTAACACCAGATCCACCATGAACACCTTGAAATCTTCACAGATTCTTCAATACAACTCTTCAATTTCACTTCGGACTCCTTCAATTTCACTCAGACTCCTTCAATTTCAAATATTAGCTGATAGTTTGACCTAATTTTTCGAATCAAGACAAATTGATGAACCAGACTCAATTGAATTTAATCAATTGATTTGTCTGGCTATGATACCAATGACAGGTCCTGGATAACCTCTACACCACCTCTACTCAGCGAATCGAAACTGAAATCACAACAGGTCATGATGCGGAATCTCATGACCTGAGTCTAACCGAAAGCAGAAACATTGAATTTGAGATTGAAATTGAAACTGAAAGAAACTGATAAGAACAATATGCGTAACTATTTAAGATTTCATTTGATAGTGTGAACTGGTTTTGGATCGAGCTTGTTACAACTGACATTCAAGCTCAACGGAACTCTCTTGAGAGAGCTCTGGGTTCAAAGACAACAAACTCTAACAACCAATCACACTATTTATAGACAAAATCTAAACACTACGAACTAAATTATTACAACATGTCATCATCTTAATTTCAACTCGGGGAGTTCACTTCAATTCGGAATCAAAGTCTTCAGCCTCCAAGTTAATATCTTCAATGTTGACTTCTGTTGACTTAAATTATCCCCCAACTTAAATTCAGCTCGGAGATATTTCAGTTAATTTGGAGTGAACTAACTTATACCTCCGAGTTGAACTCTTCACTAAGAGTTTTATTCCAAATCTGATGGAACCCACGGAACACAGGAAACTTCGATTATGGTGTTGGTTATCGAACAAGAAAAGGTAAAGAAACCGATAATATCATAATGCTTAGACGACTCTCAATAGGAAAATGAAATTTGGTACAAGATTTAAGCCTCACCCCCTCAAATTTATTTTTATTTATAGGTGAGGGGATAAATCTTAAAAGAAATTAGATTAGAAAACTACCTCCTAATCTATCAAATCTACCATCGCCTTGCAAGGCAAACAACCTTATTTGTAGGCAACTAAAATTATTATTAAACATAAACCTAAATTAGAACATATACCTAATACTTCTAGAATTCTCTATCCTAATTATATTAATAATAGGATAATAATTTCCAACTTATTCTAAGTATTAGATAACCCGATATCAAGCACTTCAACGTGATTCATGCAATGTTTGAACTTCGGTCCCGGAATGACCTTATTCTTGAGGTCTTCTCCCAGCATGATTAGGTTATATAAACATCACATACTCCCCCGTTGTAGTAAGCATGTGCTAAACCACACATTCATTTCCCATGAACACATACTCAGTCTTCCACCTACCCTCATCAGGGTCCTTGAAACCGTCAGTATTCTCATGTTCACCTTGATATCCTCCATGCACTAGACCCACCTCTGCATAGCTTTTCATGAATTCACTACGATATCAGTATCCGGTCTAGCGCATACAATCAAATTTCCTACAACACCCGCATGTGGAACCTTACACATCTCTTCCACATTCGAGTCATCATCCAAGTAAACCTTCAAGAAAACCTTGAAGCGTGCTCCTAATGGCATAAATACCGAACCACCATTCCTCATTTTATAATTACCCAGAATACCTTGCACATACCTCTAATGAGGAACCCTCATGGTTCGGCTACCCTAATTCCTGAAAATCACCATACCCATAACCTTGTTTGCGAGACCCTTCATGTCGAAAAACTTCTCCAACAAACCCTTGGTATCTTTGAATTTAACCTTGCTATTCCAAGAAAGTATCCTTTTACCTGTGTGCTCCCCTGGCATTATCTTTTGATAACTAAACCACACTGGTTTATCCACCATCTCCAGATTATGTACCCGAGGTTCCTCACATTTCTCCTCATAACTACTTTTCTGTCCCACCTCAGCTTCGTGATGACCCTCGATCAATTTACCTTGATCGCCCGGTGATTACACTTCAAACTCGACATGTTCCACATACTCTATAACACAACCTCCCCACAACAGTCCAAAGAGTATACACAACTCTTTGTCCTTGTTCCATACAAAATCGTAATGGAATCCACATCTTGCATCACGCTCTTTCTCCAACATACCCAAAGACACCAAACTCCTCCTCAACTCAGGAATGTAACCCACACCCTTGAAAACATAGCTCGAACCATCTTCCATCGGTACTCTTATTTCCAAAGAGTTAGTCAAATACAATGAATCTAACCACCTGCATATGTATCCTTTCGTTAATCCTCCTTGAAAATCACATCCCTTAGAAAACCCTAAAGACGATTATCCAAGCACCTCAATATCCTACTTACTCCTAAGTTACAAAAACCCGTAACTTGCCCCACAAGAAAACCCGATTGAACTTGGAACACAAGAACCTTGTAACTTCTGGTACCGTTGTTTATTCTACTTGAAAGCGATAAAATTCTCCCCAAGAACCGCATTGTATCTTAATACGCAAGTAACCTCGATCACCCAAGAACCCTAGCAACATTTTCCCTTTCCTTCCTCTCTTGCAATTCTCGGATAGTAACCAAACACCTCCACCGACCTTGTGGAATTACGCAATCTAGAACCCTAACTTCACACCCAAGTCAGTCTTTCAAAACCTTATTTTTTGTGGTAAACGTTAGACCACACAAATCCCTAGTAACCTTCTTATTTCTTGCGTCTCAAGTAAAAAACCCCCACAAACTAAACCCTGGTTTATGGTTTAAGAAACAACCCCGCAAACACTTTTTTTCTCGATAAACCAACCCGCACCTTTTAGGAAACCCATGACCCACAACACCACACTGCAAATTTGGATCTTCAAAATCAGCCCACAAATTAAAAAGCAAATTGTTTAAAGAATCCAAGAACTTGCTGATTTTCAACCTTGTTTCTATTTTTGTAGCCAACTTAGGAAATAATATCTTTTTGTAGACAAGTCTGATCGAAAATTCCTTTGGTTAGATTGTAGAAATATGTGTTAGGAACCTACAAAAAAATTTCGAGATAATCCAACGGTTAACGAACTCAGGGTCGCGTTTCTCCCAACACTGGACAAGTATGACCGAAAACAGACGAAAAACTTGTAATTGTTCACCTTAAAAGAACCACGAACCGTGGCTCTGATATCATTTGTTGGAATTTCGACTTCAATAAACCTGATGGAACCCACAGAACAAAAGAAACTTCGACTATGGTGTTCGTATCGAACAAGAAAGAAGAAAAGAAACTGATAATATAAGAATGCTTAGGCGTCACTCATTAGGAAAATGAAATTTGGTACAAATTTTAAGCCTCACCCCTCACCTTTATTTTTATTTATAGGTGAGGGGGTAAATCCTAGATAAAATTAGATTAGAAAACTACCTCATAATACCTATCTAATCTAGCTTTGCCTTGAAAGACAAACAACTTTATTTGTAGACAACTACAATTAAAATAAAACATAAACCTAACCTAATACAATTATTTAATATATCTAGAATAATCTATCTATTTTAATTATATTAATAATAGGATAACACTATTTAACAATACTTGGCCATTGTTTCTGTTTCGGCATTTAGAGCTATACTAGCTAGGGGTGGAAATACTCGACACAACATGAAACCCAACTTGAGACCGACACGAAAATTCACGGGTTAGGTTGTATAATCTCGACCCGCCAGCTGATAACCCGAGTTATTTTCAGGTTAGGTTCGGGTTGGTCATTTGGTTAAATGGGTCGATCTGAAAACCCCGAAAAAACTTTTATAAAATAATTTTTATAAATAATAATATATTAAATTTAATATACTAAAAATAGAATATAAACAACTTATATTATTCATAAATTTAAACCATTTTGACCTTATTGACCCGAAACCAACCTGTTTCGCTAAAACTAGCTAGTCAATCCACTAACATATATAGTAAACGAGTTATACGAGTTAGGTTCGAGTTGAGTCTGACAACTTGCTAACCCGAACCCAATAACTTGATTATATTAATGGGTTAGGTTCTAGTTGAGTAATTTCAACCCACCAACCTGCTAACCTCAACCCGTCAACCCAAACCCGACATGAATTGCCACCCCCAATACTAGCCATGATTAAGAATTAGGCAATACATAGAATGGGGATAGTTAAATCATGCAAAATAATGTCGATGTGAGATCGTATGCTCTTATTTAAATTCAATGAAGGCAAAGTAAATAAAAGATGAAAGCTATTATTATGTCTTTAACTCATAAATCCTTGCAGCAAGGAGGAGCCAGCCTCAAGATCTGAACCCTTTTATACAACAGGTGTCCACTAGACTCTTGTGAATGTTAGGAGTGTGACACGTATACCGATATTTAATTTTTGGTATCTTTGAACATAACATTCACTACAAGAATATGGACTTTTGACGAAGACAAAAAATCGTCGATAAAAGGTCACTAAACGATAAATTTTATCAACTCTTTTACTTTCTGAGAGTCAATTCTTTAGCGACAACTTAGACATTTAGCGACGACTGTATTTTAATTAATTAACAAAAAATAATAATAATTCCCCCCAAATACCGCCAAAACATACGGCAACTCGTCGCCGTAAGCCTAACTGATTATTTTATTTAATTAATAAATAGTTAAATAATTATTTAAATGATTTTAAAATTTTTTAAATAATTAAATTAATACGGTTAGACTTACGGCAACGATTTGTCATCGTCGTAATAATTAATTAATTCAAATAATTTAATATATATAATTTAATTATTATTTCGATTATTTAAATGATTTTTAAAACTTCAAAATAAATAATTAATTAATTATTTTTAATAATTTAATATTTATAATTTTTATTTAAAAAATGAAAATATTAAATTATTTTAAACTATATTAAATAATTTAATATATATAATTTATTTGAATTAAATTATTTTAAACTATATTAAATTATTTATATTTAAAAAATAAAAGTATTATTTATAATATATCAAATTAAATAATATATAATGTTTATTTTAAATAATAATTTTTGTTTAAAATAAAATTATCTGATAATAAGAAATTAAAAGTAATTATATTATTAATATTAATATACTTAAATTAAATGTAAAAACATATTTTTAAAGATCCGATATCGTAATTAAGTAATACGATTAATAATCGTTTACTGTTATAACGGAAAGTTATAATACGACATGTTCTGGTATAAGTATAACTTTAAACCATAACCCCCTAATGCTAGAACTTAAATCCTAAACTCATATTCATAAACCATCGTAACCCTAGAAACTTAAACCCGAACAACATTCATCGACTATCGACTATTAAAGCTAACATGAGTAAGGCAAAGTTGTATAGAACATTCATCTATCGACCATTCATAGACTATTAGAACACCATAACCCCCTAATGTTAGACCTTAAATTCTAAACTCATATCCCCAAACCATTCTAACCCTAGAAACTTAAACCCGAACAACATTCATCGACTATCGACTATTAAAGCTAACATGAGTAAGCAAAGTTGTATATACCATTCATCTATCGACCATTCATCGACTATTAGAACACCATTCATCGACTATTAGAGCTAACCTGAACAACATTCATCGACTATTAGAACACCATTCATCGACTACTAGAACACCATTAATCGACTATTAGAGCTAACCTGAACAACGTTCATCGACTACGTACCCACCATACCTAAACCCCAAACCCTAAACCATAATCCTAAAACCTAAATATATAGAACCAGACATACATGACATCCAATTATCAATGATTTGATCGATCATTACATTACTTGTAGCAATGTTAATGTATACTATCACACATAGATCTATTCAATCGACTACTCACCGTTGATCATCGACAATCTCTAAAAACAGTCGATATCGTTTTTCCACAGTTTAATAACATATACCTAATATAATTTAAATTAATAACTTATAACTAATATAATATAAATTCATTTTCATTACTAATATTATTTAAACGTTTTCGTTATTAATATAATTATATAATAAATAAATAAATAAATAACTTATGGAACGAATGTCGGTCAACGAAAGTCAATCCAATTGGTTTTGCCCGCCACACTTTTGGAGTCGTCGCTGAAACCAAAAAGTCGCCGCAGAAACCACTAGTGTAAATTAATAACAGTTTCTTATCTCTTTCAATTCCCACATAACACCAAAACGAAAATCACACACACTCCATCGCCATTTTCGCCATTTTTAGATTTTTTTTCTTCTTCAATTTGGGTTTCCTCCACCTCCACCATCACTCCACCATTCCACTACCACCACCAAACCGCCACTACCACTCCACCAATTTCGGATTTGGGTTTCTTCAATTTTGGATTTTCGGATTTAGGTTTGTATTTTTTTTCTTTTTCATAAACTTAATTAATGTAATTTGTTAGATTATTAATTTGGGAATTATTTTGTTAAAAATTTTTCACCATATCCGGTTATTGACTTTATCGAGCATCTCTATTAAAGGTTAGTATCAAAATTAATTTGGGTGTTAATTTTGCTAATAAGAATTTGTATAGTTAGTATGTATAATATAGTTTATTTCATAAATTGAATGATTTTTATTTGATAGAAGAATTTGTATGAATAAAATTGTATATTTTGAATGTGTAGAATTGCATGTATTCAATTATATAGTTGTTACTTACTACACATATCGTTGTTCTGTTTATTGTACTTGTTCTATACAGATGTCTTCAGTCGCTCATGGAGGAGATGTTGGTGCTGATCCACCCGGTGGTCCTTGGGATCCACCAAGGGGTCATATTAGTAAGAAAATATTACTTGTTGGTTTAATTATGTTTGTTTTATATAATTTATATTTTGCTTTTAATTTGTTCGTTTAAATTTTCCAGGTGATGTTCAAAAGGGACGTGGAAAAACTACGAACAAAGAAATGCGTGATCTTTGGAAGGCATATAAGGAAAGGCCTTTGGAGATTAGGTTTGATATGACTGATCAGAAGACAATTAAGCCAATTGGGTCATACGGTCAGTATTTCGTTTCTTTGATCGGTTCCTTGCTGAAGGACAACTCATTTCTAAAACATTACGATAGTTGGGCAAAAGTGCCAATGACTTACAAGGTGTTGATTATGCCCGAAGTAGAGGTTTGTTTTGGGTTTTATTACATTTTTGAATATTTATTAAATCTATACATTCTAACTATTTTTTTTAAATTGTAGAAATACTTCGACATGAAGAAATTGTATGATGGTGCTTAGGAGGAGGTTTATGCTAAAGTCGGGGTGGAATGGACTTGCAAAGATAGTTATAGGGATGCAAAATATCAATTCAAGAAGGAACATTTCATAAAACGAGGTGGGTACGAAAATCCTGATTATCTTAGGGAAAATCCCTCACACGGGGTTGATTACGAGGACATTTGGCTTCCGTTTATAGACCGGATCACAAATCCGAAGCACATGAGCGTTGCAGAGGAAAACGCCGTTAACAGGAGCAAGCAAAAGTTTGCAAGTAAGCATGGAAGTCAATTGTATGCGATGAGGAGGGAAAAAAGGGTAAGTAACTTTTTAATTGTTAGTTTTAATATTATTCATATAATTTGTGTTTAATTTGATATTATATTAATTTATTTCATTTGTTTGAAGCGCGAGGAACACCCCGAGAAGAAATATCCAAGTCTTATCGTTAATTGGCAAGAAATGCATACGGATAGAAGAGATGGCACTTGGACCTCGGATGAAGCGTACGATTTGCATGTAAGTAATTAGGGTAAAATGATAAAAACGGGTTAAATGGGTCAAAGTGGACAAAGTGGGTTAAATGAATAAAACGGGTCAAAGTTGGCGAAATGGGTTAAATGGAAAAAATGAAAAGATGGGTAAAATGGGTCGAAGTGGATAAAATGGGTTAAATGTATATAACGGGTCAATGTGGGCGAAGATTGGTAAAATGGGTCAAAGTGGACAAAACGGGTTAAATGGATAAAACGGGTCAAAGTGGGCGAAATGGGTTACATGGAAAAAATGATAAAGATGGGTAAAATGGGTCAAAGTGGACAAAATGGGTTAAATGTATATAACGGGTCAATGTGGACGAAGATGGGTAAAATGGGTTAAAGTGGACAAAATTTGTTAAATGTATACAACATGTCAATGTGGGCGAAATGGGTCAAATGAGAATAAACATGGTTAATTGGTCATTTGAGTCAAATGGGTCAAGGTGGGCGAAATGGGTGATATATTACTAACCAAATACTACTAACTTATAATTATTCTTATTTGGTATATTTTTAAGCGAAAAATGTTGGAATTGAGGACTAACTCACCCTCCGGTACAAGCGAAGAGGAAATATTGGAGGAGGTTTTGGGAACTCGAAGTGGACACAATCGAGGTCGGGGAAGAAAATTACCGATTTCTATCACGGGAGGATCTTTGATGACTTCATCTTCGAGAGGAAAAGGGAATGCTAAAATGCAAGAAGAAAATGTGATGACTATGAGTGATTTCACCAAATACTTGCAAGCAATACAAGCCGCAAACCCGAACTTTGTTATTCCTAACTTTCCAACAAGTAATCAAGACGAGGACGGGTACGAGGATAACGATGAAGATGATTGTTGAAGGTTTGTGTTTGAATAATATGGAACAATTTGTTGAATGTTTGTATTTGAATAATATGAGCGTTTAATGTATTATCGAGAATATTTGGGAACAATTTGTTGAATGTTTTAAGTTTATGAGAATTTGGATTATTTGATTATTCATTTCTTTTTTAAATTTTGTTGGGAATAAGCTGTTTGGAATAAGCTGTTTGGATCGAAATAAGCAGAAAGCCGGGAAATAAGCTGAAATTCAGCTGCTGTATTTTTTTTTTTTTGCTGTAGGACCTTCAGCAACGATTTATCGTCGCCAAAAGCCTATTTAAATAATATTAAATAATCAAATAAATAATATTAAATAAATAAATAATTAATAAATAAATAATTAATAAATAAATAATTAAATAATTAAAAAATAATAATTAAATAATTAAATAAATAAACAATCACGGTTTGAAAAAGTCAAGGTGGGTCCCACGTGTTGTTGCTGTTTGGTAAGCAAAATCGTCGCCAAAAATATTCCGTGACGGAGGTGTAGCGACGACAAATCTGCGACGATTTGCCGTCGCCAAAAGCCTTTTGCGACGATTTTTTCCTTTTGTCGACGATTTTTTGGCGTCGCCAAAAGTCGTGATTGTTGTAGTGTAAGAATCTTGTTGATATGTTGACGAAAGTAGTTTTTTAATCAAGTTCAGTTCTTGTTTTATCTTATTGTGAAGACTTGAAGATGTTTTTTAGACACCACTCAACGGGTACGATGAAGACATTAAGGACATTCGTATTTGCCAAGGTTGAGATTTGTTGATCTAGTGGCTCATAATTTGTGTGACCACAATTCATCAAGAATCTTTTGAAGATTACAAGTTGTTAAGTTGTTTGTTTAATTGAAGGTGGAGCTCTTCGTATAAATAGGGATGTATGCCTTTAGTTGTATGCATCTCAAAAACACACAACTTTGTGTTATAGTTTTCTTTTTCTTCTCATCTTCCTTTGTTTTGTAATAGATTTTTTTGTTTTAATATAAAAAATATTTGGTAATCTTTTGATGTTTATTTGTGTTATTTTTGATAGCTATTTGGTTAGTTTTTATTTACCATTATTCCGCAACATAAATAACACAAAAAAGTAAGTTATAAATAAATATTATATATTACCTGTGTTGTCTTGATTAATATGGAAGTACTCTCCGTGTCTCCCCCATGGACACCGGGTCATGTTTACATTTCTTTTACAAAAATATAATTAAGAAACTTTATGGTGCCAATTGACAGCATAATCTTTGTATACTCCTTATGGTATTATAAAATAGATATATGTATTTAAATACTTAAAGATCAAGTTGTTTAAGACTTCTAGCGTAAAGTCGGGTTGTCTTGAATAATCGTCAAGAGCATTATTCAATATATATATATATATATATATATATATATATATATATATATATATATATATATATATATATATATATATATATATATATATATATATATATATATATATATAGATTGGGGTTCAATAGGGATCTCTTTTTTGCTAGAGATCCAGGGATCACCTTCTCAGCCACAAGATCATCTAAAATTTGTGGCTGAGATTAAAAGTTGGGTTTAAATGATTTGTAAGGAAAAAACACGGAGGGGCAAAAAAGTCTTTTTACCTTTTTCTTTTTTATTTTACTCACGCGCTTTTCATACTTTAATTCTTTTCATACTTTCTTTCTCTGTAAAAGTATGAAAAGGTGACATTTCCCTCTGCATGGTTGTCACCTTTTCATACTTTCTGTCTCTGTAAAAGTTGAAATATCATTAAATCATTTTAAAAAGTGCTTTCTCTCTCTGTAAAAGTTGAAATATCATTAAATCATTTTAAAAAGCAAATCATTTATTTTATTGGGTTGTAAATTAGAATATGTAGGGTTTATGATTTTAAAAAGCAAATCACAAGTGATTACTAAACATTTGGTGACATTTTACATCAACATACTAAGACATTAAATAATAAATAGTTTCTTAATGTAAAAACTATATAATCACAGGTGATTAAATAAGCATTTGGTGACATTTTACATCAACATACTAAAGAAAATTATTAATAAAATCACAGGTGATTACTAAACATTTTGATGATATTTTACATCAATATATAAGGCACTAAATTAATACAATCACAGGTGATTAATAGACATTTACATCAAGTTACTAAGGCACTAAATTAAGAACCTTAAATGTATTAAGGTATTAAGGCACTAAATCACAGGTGATTTTCCTTTACAATTTGTTGACTACAAAATTACATTTAAGATATTTAGTGACTTAATTTAATAAAATCACATGTGACATAGTTATTGTTCAAAGAAAATACACCAAACCGAAAGTATTCTCAAACAAAATATTTGTCTACTCATTTCAAATAAAATTCAACTAGTAAAGTAACATGTTAAATTATTGTTGGTTGTTGAATTCCCTCTTTCTTCAATAGCTTCTTTTGAAATTAGCGTCATCATCTACAATTGATTGTTAATATTACAATCTAAGGCACATTATTAATAAAATCACAAGTGATTACTAAACATTTTGTGACATTTTACATCAACATACTAAGGAACATTATTAATAAAATCACAGGTGATTACTAAACATTTTTGTGACATTTTACATCAACATACTAAGGCACATTATTAAAAAAATCACAGGTGATTACTAAACATTTTTGTGACATTTTACATCAACATACTAAGGAACATTATTAATAAAATCACAGGTGATTACTAAACATTTTTGTGACATTTTACATCAAAATACTAAGGCACATTATTAAAAAAATCACAGGTGATTACTAAACATTTTTGTGACATTTTACATCAACATACTAAGGCACATTATTAAAAAAATCACAGGTGATTACTAAACATTTTTGTGACATTTTACATCAACATACTAAGGAACATTATTAATAAAATCATAGGTGATTACTAAACATTTTTGTGACATTTTACATCAACATACTAAGGCACATTATTAATAAAATCACAGGTGATTACTAAACATTTTTGTGACATTTTACATCAACATACTAAGGCACATTATTAATAAAATCACAGGTGATTACTAGGTGATTACTAAACATTTTGGTGACATTTTACATCAAGGTACTAAGCCACTAAATTATAAACAGTTCTTAATGTAAAAACTTTAGAATCACAAGTGATTACTAAACATTTTTTTATAACATTTAAGGCACTGAATTAATACAATCACAGGTGATTACTATATATTTTGTGACAATTTACATCAAGGTACTAAGACACTAATAACATAAAAATTATATAGTTTGTTATATTATGATAAACAAAATAGATTTTATGTAAATACCTTAAGAGCTTTGAAAGTTAGATCCATATCAGCAAGAGTTTGAAGCAAGTCAACAGCGGCATCATCTGTCTATTTTTTTCATTCAATCGATTAGTATAAAAAGTCAATCACATCATAATAAATGAGATATTATACCTGATGTGGATCTTCAAGTAGTTGTTTAATTTTAAGAATTTTAGTTTGTTCGTCATCATCAAACAAACCACCGTACGGATCTGGATCGTCGTCGTCATCATATTGTTGAGCTGATTGGGGAGTTAAATGATCTTTTAAAGGCGGCTGAGGCTGCCTCGTGTCCTTCAAATCCACCACCAAACGCCGCATAAGCAGTACCATAATCATTTTCGGAAGTTTTAGCTTTTGTTTCAACACCTTCATAGTCAGATTATACGAAAACAAAAGTAATAAAAAATAATTAAATAAAAAGATAATGACCTGGTAAATCCCAGGGTTCTAATTTGCAAACATCGACTTCAGGGATGATGTGGACTTCGGAATGACGGCCGTTAATTTTTTGACGGAGGTAGTAAGTGATGAGTTCTTCGTCGGTTGGACGGAATCTGAAACCTAACGGAAGTGTTTCCATGGATGAATGCTGGAAACCCTAGTGTGGTCTTGATTGGGGGAATGGAAAAAGATGAATGAAAAGAAAAGGTTTGGCTACTTTTTTGAAGGAGGAGAAGTGCCAGTTTTGTTTTAGGTAAAATTAATATTTTATCTTTCCATTTTAGGGGCGCGTGTAACTTCAAAATAATTTCTGAATATGACTAAAATGCCCCTCCGTGTGTTTGATGGATTAATGAATTTGTGTGGCTATAAATGTGATCCCTGGATCTCTAGCAAAAAAAGGATCTCAATTGAACCCTCCCCTATATATATAGAGGAGTAGGATCAAGTAAAAAGTTTCAAATTTGTAAAAAGTTGATGAAACAATGTAGGAATGACATGTGGATGCTTAGGTAACATTTAAAAAAAAAATCGAAAAAAAAAAATATGGGAAATTTTTTTTTTTGGAAAATAAAATTTTGAAATATTTTTTGATAACGTCATATGATGCACATAAAAATATATGATACACAGAAAATATGATTCACATTAATGATGCACAAAAAAAAAACTATGATATTTAACTATGATGCACACGAAAAAAGGGTTAATGCACTCCAGGGTCACTCTACTTTTCCAAATAATCCGATTGGATCACTCAACTAAAAATATATTCGTAATTTTCAATGATCTTTAAAAAACCGTTTGTTTGGATCATTGGAACCCACCACAACTTATGATATCAGGTCATGACTATTTTTAATAAATTTATCTTTATTTTTATCTCTAATTATTTCTCAATAATAAATAATAAATAAAAATAAAAATAAAAAGAAAAAGTATGTGTGTTGAACCCTAATAATAAGAAATTTGAAAAGAGAAATCTGAGAGCGGCGATGGCGATGTCGATGTCGATGGTGCAGCGATGGGGAAGGATGGCTCGGCGATTAGTAGTGACGGGTGAGGAGCGATTCTCAACGACGGGTTTGTACGGACGAGGAGATAAGAGGACAAAAAAGGGGAAGATATTCACAGGTTCATATGGAAACTCGAGACCTAAGAAGGAGAAACATATATAACGCATTAAGGATAAGATTGAGGTTCCCAGGTCTACTCCTTGGCCTCCTCCCTTTAAACTCACTGATATCGTTTCCCAGTTATTTTCATTTCAACTTGTCATTTTTCCTTTTTCTTTCTGCTGCCAAAACTGAATAATTATAGTAGCCTTGAAAAGGAATAGCTATGATTCAAAAATTGATGTTTGCTTTGTTATATCAGCGTATGATAATGCACTAAAATCTCATTTTTACTCTCACTATTATTTTCAAGTATTTAGCTTTGTACCAAAAATATGCATAATAGGTTTCTAAAAGAATAGTTTGCTTTGTTATATTAGGTTGGAGCATCTGGAGCATCTGAATGAATTAGAGATCGAAAGTTCTCCCAACTTGAAAGCATAGTTAGAATTTGTGAAGCTTAGTGGTGATAAGCAGAGTCATCCGGTTTAGCAGGTTACCGGTTATCCAAGTGACGAATTTAAACTTTTTCTAAAACATAAGTGATCATTTTAAACATTTTTTGAAAGTATAGTGATAACGACATATTTTTTTTTAGTTCAATGATCCAATCGGATAATTTGGAAAAGTACAATGACCCTGGAGTGCATTAACCCCACAAAAAAACTATTTTATTCAACTATAATTCACACATAAATGTTTATAATAGGTGTGCATCATAAATGTGGATCATATTTTTTTCGAGCAAAAAAAAAACATTTCCTCTAAAAAAAAAATTCAATTTTTCTTATTTTTAAATATTGTTTTTATTAAAAATATTAATTTTTTTATTAAAAAAATAAAAAAATAATTTTTTTTCCAAAGTTGTTACATGTCAATTCCTCAAATTTTTACAAATTTAAGACTTTTCACAAAAACACTCCCCTAGATATAGCTAGCTATTAGCTACATGCTAATTTTGTATTGTTTTTTTTGTAATAAAAGGAAAGTAGTAAATAATTAAGTTTAGAAGCATTTAAGTCGGGGTTTTTTTTATCCCTAAAATGCAGGGGGTTGGCTACATTATGATGTAGCTAACATTTACCCATATATATATATATATATATATATATATATATATATATATATATATATATATATATATATATATATATATATATATATATAGAGAGTTAGGATCCAATAAAAAGGGATTTAAAATAAAAAGAATAGGGAGGAAGGAGGTGTTGACACGTGGCAGAGGGAAAAAAAACCCATTATTATATTAATAAGGGTATAAACGTCTTTTTACAATACAATTTTGAGATCTATATTTTTTATTAAGAAAAGAAAATGGTACTATTGGTTGGTTGGATTAATGATGGCAACAGGCTGTCAACAACAAAGTAGTCTCTGTCTAATTTCTCTTTCTCTTTCTCTCTCCCATCTTCATTCTTCATTCTTCTAGGTTTTCTATTTCTTCAATCCGATCCCCAATTGTAAGTATCATTCAATTCAACCTTTCTTATCAATTATTATTATTATTATTATTTTATATTCCTAACCTTAAATCTCTCTGTAAATCCTATTAATTTCATCCGTTTAACAAATTATTATTAGCTTCTCTGTTAATTTTGTCTATATATATATATTAGTTAATTTTGTCTATGATACAGGTTGCGGCGGCGGCGGAGATGCAGGTTCAGGCGCGCGGCGGAGATGCAGGTTCAAGCGGTTTCCGGTGACTGCGGCGGTTTCGGCGTTGCAGGTTTCAGGCGGTTTCGGCGTTGCGTTTCAGGCGGTGACGACGACTGTGGCGGAGATGGTGGTGGTTTCGGCGGCGGAGATGGTGGTGGTTTCAGGCGACTGTGGCTGGTGGTTCCGGCGACGATGGTGGCTGATGAACGGAAAATGAAGGTGAAGGTGAAGATGGTGGCTGGTGGTTTTTATGCACAGACATATTTAACTTTTATGCACAATGTTTTGTAATTTTTTTTATAAAAAACGTACATAAAATTAATGCACAAGTTATTTAATATAAAACCGATACACAATGTTCGTAATTTTTATATAGAAATTTGTTATGCACATAAAATCGATGCACACGTATTGATAATAGTTATGCACAAAGATTGAAATAGTTATGCACAAAAGATTAAAAAAAGTGAGTAATCTGGGAAAATGAAAAAAAAAAAAAAAACAGTTTTCTGCAAATTACCAAAAGGGTATCAAAGTTCGAAAATATTACCAAAATGCCACCGCGTTGACTTTTCTTCATCCCCTTTTTGTTGACTAAATGAGTGGCTAGGATTGCTTCCTACCCTTTTTATTTCTAAACCCTTTTTACAATAACTCTACCCTATATATATATATATATATATATATATATATATATATATATATATATATATATATATATATATAGGGGGAAGTGAATATAGGGTTGTTACACATATAAGTTTACATGCGAAACTCATTAAAAACTATGTCGTTTTGTGGTTTAAATGTTTTTCAACGCTTGATTTGTCCTATATTCATCAAAGGAGAGGTGATCCCCAAAATGCAGGGGGTCATTGTTTATTATGAAAAAGTTATAAAAAGTGACTTCGATAGATTCCCAGTGATGACAAAAAAACTTATATTTTTGAAAGACACAATTAATGAAGAAAAAGATGTGAATAGATAAAAATTTGTAAAGTTAGTTTAATAAATATGAATTAAACTACTGATATGTCAAATAATATGTCAAACTACTGATATCACATGTGATAAACACAGTGATTTGAAAATTTTTTAACAAAAAGACATATTTTTTGATGAGTTTTGCTTGTATGTTTACATGTGTAACAGCCTCATATTCAATTTTCCCATATATATATATATATATATATATATATATATATATATATATATATATATATATATATATATATATATATATATATATGTATATATAGGTTGAGATCAAGAAAAACTTTCAAAAAACTTGAGACTAAATGGATCAATCACAACTCTTCATTTTAAAAACCCATCATAATTTATTTCTGTTTAAAAATTAATTATCTCATAAACGATAAATGTATTAAACGAATAAATTACACCATTGAAACGAGTATTTTCTCCTATTTCTATAGAGCACCCACTCGATATACTTTTGACGAAATTTATTTTCGGGTTTTTTGACGGGTTTTGAAATTTTATATTATAAATCACTGTTTTATCACATGTGATATCAGTAGTTTGTGTCACACCCCGCTAAAGCGGAAACACGGAATGTGAGAGCAAAGAATCATTTCACGGGTTACACAAAAATTAACGGTTCAAGTCATTACGAATTAAAATGAAAAGTACAAGTCAAAGATACAACCAAGATTCAAAGTAAGACCATAATACATAACAAAAATGTTTTAAATAAAATTCCCAAAATAAGGTCTTCTTCCCAAGGTACACTTCACATAAAGGACTTGACCCGCCTGAGCAATGCACTTCATAACTTACGCTTAGTTCCTGAAACATGAGATAAAGTGTCAACTACGAAAAACGTAGTGAGTGAGTTACAGTTTATGAATTGAAGAAAGGTTTCAATTTAAAAGTTCATAAGTGTTCGAGATAAGTTCAAGGTTCATGAAAGTTCAAGAGTTGTTCAAGGTCAAAGAAATTCAAGTTAAGTTCAAGTGCTTAAAATTCAAGAATAACTCAAATAAGTTTAAGTTCAAGTCCAAATATGTTCAAAATAAGTTCAAATAAGTTCCAAGTTAAGTTCAAAAGTCAAGTAGCGTAGCGAGCGAGAGAGTTCGTAGTCATTACCTTAGCGGTGGATTAATCCACATATGTAAGACAGTAAGTAAGTATATGCGTAAATAAAGACCTATGATCCTCGAGTTGTACCAACCACTAAGCTTAATATACGTAAGATTTAGTTTTACACACTAATCCGATTCTGGTCAAGTACCTGCCCACTAGTTCCAGTCTAGAGTTCGAGTTCGCGAGAACTTAGCAATATGTACCTTGGTCGCTACCCATTGGTAAGGAGTGACCGCTCCTAAGTATCGATACCCATAATCTATGCTAACGGCTTGTGTTAATAGTGTGTAGAGTTCAGTCCAAGAAAAGTTGCGGGGCATTTAGTTCGTTCCGTTTTCAAAATCCTTTTTGTCTGTACTTACGGCGCTATATTCTCACCTAGGGTTTTGCTCCGAAATACAACCAAGCTATCAATGTCTAATCAAGTATCCAAAAAGGCAAACCTAGGGAGTCTAAAGTAAGCCAATCCGAACAATTGATGTTGTTTACGCATATTAGTTCAAAGTTCTAAAATAGTTCAAAAGTTCTCAAAGTTCCAAGAGTTCAAGAGTTCAAGTTCAAAAGTTTCCAAAAATGGAAAGTAGCTCAATTAGTTCAAAGGTTTCTAAAAATAGAAAGTAGCTCATTTAGTTCAAAAGTTTCCAAAAATGGAAAGTAGCTCAATTAGTTCAAAGGTTTCTAAAAATAGAAAGTAGCTCATTTAGTTCAAAAGTTTCCAAAAATGGAAAGTAGTTCAATTAGTTCAGAAGTTTCCAAAAATGGAAAGTAGTTCAATTAGTTCAAAAGTTTCTAAAAATGGAGAGTAGTTCAATTAGCTCCAAAAGTCAAAATAGTTCGATAAGCAGTTGCACATAAAAGATATAGTTCCAAAAATGTCACACCCCGCTAAAGCGGAAACACGGGAATGTGAAGAGCTGGAAAATCATGTCACAGGTCATATAAAACATAACGGCAAAAGAGTCATTCATTAAAAATCAAAAGTGTTTAAAGATCCATTCAACAACCAAGAGACAATAGTTTAGTACATAGACACACAATTTAAAATGTTTCATCAAATGATTCCCAAAACAACTGGCCAAGTCTTTTCCCAACAACGCCCTCACACGACCGCCTCGACCCGTCCATGCCATGCATTATGCGCTTACACTAATTTCCTGAAACATAAGATAAAGTGTCAACTACGAAAACGCAGTGAGTGAGTTACAGTTTAAATAGTGGCATAAAAAGTATGAGTAAAGTATATAAAGTAAGAGTTTCCCATAAGGGAGAATAGCGGAGAAAAGTCGCTTAAAAGTTTATATACTTGTAAAGTTTAAGTAACGGGCGAATTGTGCCCTAACTTGTAAAGACTAAATAGAATCAAATTAGTCATATAGTAGAAGCGGATAACAATCGCTAAAAATTTATAAGTTTATGCGTAAGTAACTAAATAGATTTCTTGTCTCAACCACTTGGCATCTATAACTAAGTGTTCACACTAATCCGATTATCAACCGAGCGGCCCCAACTTCCCGCCTCTCAAACGGAAAGTTAAAAGAGAGAAATTCAGCAATATGTACTTAGACTGCCATCTAAGCAAGGAACGGTTATTTCCTAAGTATCGATACCCATAATTCCTATACGGCTTAAGTAGTTAATAGTGTGTAAGAGAGAAACTAAAACATAAGTGGGCACTATGAGATTTTATTATAAAAGAGAGAGAATCACATCACTTAGAAACGTGTCATAGTTCCATCAAGGGTCGGTTACGCATACAAGTATCAATAAATAGTTGAGTTAAAGAGATAAAACAATAGTATAAATAGAGAAAGAAATGTTTTACGCATAAGAGATTAAGTAGACGTTTCAATGTCAAAGTTGTAGTAAAGTCAAAGTCAAAGTTTAATAAGTCAAAGTTTAAGTATTGCAAGTTGTTTTATAAAGTATAAAATGCAATTAATCTTATGTTTCCCCCAAATTCATGTAAAACATATAAAACAAGGGGTTGTAACTCACGGATTGCGAAGAGATCGGAAACTTGGAAATTCGGTCGAAATGTGTAAGCCGGGAATCACGGATTGCCTATTAATACCAAGGTAGTTTAATGAGTTGTTATATTATTAGGTTCTTATATAATAATATAGGTAAAATGTCATTAAAGTGTGAGTGTCAAATTCAAGTATCGTCAAAATGGTCCAAGAAGGTAATTGTCACGATTGTGTCCGAAAGTTTGATTTAATGTTTTGGGTTGTTATGTATTAAGTGCTTTTGCTTGCTGAGGTGATTTACAATTTCCGAGGAAATTTGGGCAGCGCTTCCGCGCCCAAATCTCATATCCAAAAATTGTAAATCAACTCCGCTCACAAATCACCTAATATACAATAATACACGTTTTATAGCTTATTAAGGTCCAAATAGTCCAACATAAGTCACTTTTATTATAGATTTTGTTTATCTCAGTCCCCTCATGATTTTGGTAAAAGTCCAGAACGTATACACAACTTTTAATCGGTTAAAACGACGATTTTCGGGAGGACAGCAGCCCGGTGCTGCGCACCTGGCAACAGGTGCGGCGCACCTAGCTGCTGTCTCAATCCCGTTTTGTGTTTTTCTTGCTAAAAACGTTTTGTGACTTATGGATTTCGACATGCAACCAGTAGATATCATATAAAATAAAGTTTTACCAGTTTCTAACCAACTTTAAACCACAAAAATGTAGATCTAATTACTTTTTAGTTAAAAATCGTTTTTTTGTGAGAAAAGTGACATAAAACTTCATAAAACTTTTCTTTGTTGTTTAGATCGAACATGCAATTAGTAAATATCATTTATAACAACATTTTAACAGTTTCTTAATTGTTTTTATCCACAGATTCGTGGATCTAAAGAGTATTTCGTTTAAAACGTTTTTGACCGTAAAAAGTCATAGATTTATGAAAAATCATATTTTTAACCGTTAGATCTTACATGCAACTGAATATTAGTGTAAGAATAGTAAAAGTATAGAGATCTACCGAAGGAAAAAACTTAGATGAAGAGTTTTGGCCGGATTCTTGCTCCAAAAATCTTTACAACCGAGGTCCTTTTTGAAATAACAACACCCTCTTGCTTCTCTAAAGGATTGGAACGATTTGTATGGCTTAAATATGGATTTTAGTGGGGAAATGTTCCTGGTGTTCTTGAGTTTTTAGAGAGGAAATAGAGAGAATAGTGTGTGTGTGTGTTTTTATGTTTTGTTAAAATGAATAAGAAAATGAAAAGGAAGTGTAAATGGGGTCTAGGGGGTAACAAAACTGGCATGGGGACAGTAAGGGGGCAGTAAAGGCTCGATTCTCATTGGCCAATTTGGGTGGTGGGAGTGTAAAACGAGAAAGGGACCAAATTTGTAATATTTTTGAAAACCTGGCGAGAGGTGCGGCGCACCATGGTACTAGGTGCGGCGCACCGGGCCATTTTTGGTCCTTATGAATTTTTCGTTTTTGCGTTATTGCATCGTTGGACCTTTTTGTTAATTATAAGTTGTTGGTTATGATAAGTTATGAACTTAGGAAAGTTCAATAGGTGTTTCCTTGGTATTAGGACTTATAATTTTGATTCCAGAAGTTATTTCGACACTAGTTCCGACAAAGTATAGATTCAAAAGTTACGAACCAAAATAGAGCGAACGAGACAAAGAAGCAACTAACGTTTAGAACTGATATCACAACAGAATAAGTACCTGGATTTTGACGGTTGTCACATTCTCCCGGGGTTGAAAGAAATTTCGTCCCGAAATTTAGTGCGTCTTATCAGGTAGAGGAGTTCTCGAACAGATGAGGGTACTTCTGACGGAATTGGTCTTCACGCTCCCACGTGAATTCGTGACCGCGTCGAGAGTTCCACCGAACCTTGATTATCGGAATACGGCTCTGTCGGAGTCGTTTGACCTCGCGGTCAACAACTTCGAGTGGTTCCTCGATGAAGTTTAACTTGCTGTCGATTTTGACTTCGTCAAGAGGGATGACGATGGTCTCGTCAGACAGACACTTTTTCAAGTGTGAGACATGGAACACATCATGCACACTCGCGAGAGCTTGAGGAAGGTGGAGACGATAAGCAACGGGACCGATACGTTCGATGACTTCAAATGGGCCTGTGTACCTTGGGCTCAGTTTACCGCGCTTCCCGAAACGGACTACTCCTTTCCAGGGCGATACTTTGAGGAGTACACGGTCGCCCACTTGGAACTCGAGGGGTTTCCGTCGGTTGTCAGCGTAGCTCTTTTGTCGGGTACGGGAAGTCTTCAGTCGTTCACGGATGGTGGTGATCTTGTCGATAGTTGCCTGAACGATGTCGAGTCTCGTAAGTTGTCGGTCGCCCGCCTCTAACCAGCAGAGCGGTGACCGGCACTTACGCCCGTAGAGAGCCTCGAATGGAGCACACTTGATGCTGAGAGCATGTGTGGTAGACTTCGGAGGAAGTTGGGACACTCGACCAAGGGAAGGTGAGTGTCCCAACTTCCTCCGAAGTCCACCACACATGCTCTCAGCATATCTTCAAGTGTCTGAATCGTCCTTTCGCTCTGGCCGTCAGTCTGAGGGTGATATGCCGTGCTGAGGTCTAATCGGGTACCTAAGGATTTCTGGAGAACATTCCAAAAACGGGAGGTGAATCTGCTATCCCTATCGGAGATGATGGAGAGTGGGGTTCCATGACGAGAAACGATCTCGTTGATATAGACTTGAGCTAGCTTCTCCATCGAATGATTTTCCCGAATTGGTAGGAAATGAGCGGATTTGGTCAGACGGTCCACGATTACCCAAATCGTGTCGTTACCCTTAGCTGTACGGGGCAACTTGGTGATGAAGTCCATAGAAATCTGCTCCCACTTCCACATGGGGATTTCCGGTTGCTGAAGTAAACCTGAGGGCTTTTGATATTCCGCCTTGACCTTAGAGCAAGTAAGGCACTTGGCTACGTACAAGGCGATATCCTTCTTCATGCCCGGCCACCAGTAGTACTCTTTGAGGTCCTTGTATAACTTGTCGGATCCCGGATGGATGGAATATCTAGATCGGTGGCCCTCATCCAAAATGAGTTGGCGAAGATCCTCAGATCTTGGAATCCATGCTCGGCCCTTGAAATAATAAATTCTGTCCGACTTGCGTTCGAAGTCCTTCTCGTGGTTATGAAGCGTTTCGGCCTTAAGGTTCTCGGGTTTTAACGCCTCTTGCTGCGCGTTTGCAATTTGCTCTCGTAGGCTCGTCTGAACCTGAATACCTAATGCTCGAACTCGGGATGGCCTTACCCTTTCCTTCCGGCTTAGGGCATCTGCTACTACATTTGCTTTACCCGGGTGGTATTTGATCTCGCAATCGTAGTCACTCAGCAGTTCTATCCATCTCCGTTGCCTCATGTTGAGCATTTTCTGATCTAAGATGTGTTGGAGGCTCTTGTGGTCGGTGAAAACCGTACACTTAGTACCATATAGGTCAAGGCAAACACGACTGCTCCTAACTCTAAGTCGTGCGTGGTGTAGTTCTGCTCGTGGATCTTCAGCTGCCTGGAAGCATAAGCGATGACCTTGTCCTTCTGCATCAGGACACAACCAAGTCCTTGGTGGGAGGCATCGCAAAATACTATAAAATTGTCCGTGCCCTCTGGAAGGGATAGGATTGGTGCGTGACATAGCTGGTACTTGAGCTTCTGAAAAGAATCCTCCTGATCTTTTCCCCAGATGAAGTCCTTATCCTTTTGAGTGAGTTCGGTGAGAGGCTTCGCGATCCTTGAGAAATTCTCAATGAATCTTCGGTAGTAACCTGCTAATCCTAGGAACTGACGGATTTCTGTCGGGGTTGTCGGAGCTTGCCATTTCTCTATCGCTTCGATTTTGGCTGGATCTACATGGATCCCTTCTTGGTTTACTACGTGACCAAGGAAATGTACCTCTCGGAGCCAGAATTCACACTTCGAGAATTTGGCGTACAATTGCTGCTCTTGAAGGAGTTCCAAAATGAGTTTGAGGTGCTTCGCGTGATCTTCCTTGTTCCTTGAGTAGATGAGGATGTCGTCGATGAATACGATCACGAACTTGTCCAGATATGGTCTACACACCATGTTCATCAAATCCATGAACACTGCTGGTGCGTTGGTTAGACCGAAGGGCATGACAAGGAATTCGTAATGACCGTATCGGGTGCGAAAAGCGGTTTTCGGGATGTCGGACTCACTGACGCGAACCTGGTGATAACCCGAACGGAGGTCGATCTTGGAGAAATAAGTTGCACCCTGCAACTGGTCGAAGAGATCGTCGATTCTCGGAAGAGGGTATCGGTTCTTGACGGTCAGCTTGTTCAACTCTCGATAGTCGATACACATACGGAAGGATCCGTCCTTCTTTTTGACGAAGAGGAT
>CAJVGC010000498.1:0-57459 GCA_910822075.1 Senecio squalidus
GCGACCGCGTACTCCTCAAAGTATCGCCCTGGAAAGGGGTAGTCCGCTTCGGAAAGCACGGTAAACTGAGTCCAATGTACACCGGTCCATTTGAAGTCATTGAGCGTATTGGTCCCGTTGCTTATCGTCTCCAACTCCCTCAGGCTCTCGCGAACGTTCATAACGTGTTCCATGTCTCACACTTGAAAAAGTGTCTGTCTGATGAGACCATCGTCATTCCTCTTGACGAGGTCAAAATCGACAGCAAGCTAAACTTCATCGAGGAACTGCTCGAAGTTGTCGACCGCGAGGTCAAACAACTTAGGTAGAGCCGTATTCCGATAATCAAGGTTCGGTGGAATTCTCGACGTGGTCACGAATTCACATGGGAGCGTGAAGACCAATTCCGTCAGAAGTATCCACATCTGTTCCAGAACTCTTCTTCCTGATAGGACGCACTAAATTTCGGGACGAAATTTCTTTCAACCCGGGGAGAATGTGACAACCGTCAAATTCAGGTACTTGTTCAATTACTATATCGGTTCGAAACGTTAGTTACTCTTTTTATCGCGTTCGCTTTATTCTAGTTCGTAACTTCTGAGTCTGTACTTTGTCGGAACTAGTGTCGGAATAACTTCCGGAATCAAATTTATAAGTCCTAATACCAAGAAAACACCTATTGAACTTTCCTAAGTTCATAACTTATCATAAATAAGAACTTTCAATTAACAAAAAGGTCCAACGAAGCAATAACGCAAAAACGAAAAATCTGATAAGGCTGAAAAATCACCCGGTGCGCAGCACCTAGTGATGAGGTGCGCAGCACCTCACGCCAGAATTCAAAATATTTACAGTTTTAGTCCCTGCCTCGTTTTTACACAACCACCACCCAAATCAACCAATCAAACTCGAAAATTTACACTTAATTACTGTCAATTTACCTGTCCAAGACCCCCTTTTCTTTATTGTCTTCATTTTCTTTTCATTTCTCATTTTACAAAATAGAAAACACACACACACACCTCATTTTCTCTCAACTTTCTCTCAAGAAATCCACTTGTTCCAGTGATTTCCAGCAACTTAAACACCATTTCAATCCATACAAATCGTTCCTTACATCTAGAGAAGCAAGGGGGTGTCATTTTTACCAAAAAGGACTAGTGTTGTAAAGGTTTTTGAAGCTAAATCCGACCAAAAACTCATCATCCGAGCTTTTCCTTCGGTAGATTCCTTTCTTTTTACTATTTTTATACAAATATTCAATTGCATGTAAGATCTAACGGTTGAAAATGTGTTTTTGAACAAATCTATGACTTTTTATGGTCAAAAACGTTTTTAACCGAAATAACCTTTAGATCCACGGATTTGTAACCAAAAATGCTTCATAAACTGTTAAAAAGATGTTTTAATAAGTTTAAACCGTTTGCATGTCGAAATCTATGGGTAAAAAGACGTTTTTAGTAAAGAAATCACAAAACGGTGAAGAACAGCAAGGAGGTGCGCAGCACCCCCTGACAGGTGCCGCGCACCGGGCTGCTATTCTTCCCAAAAATCGTCGTTTTGTCCGTTTAAAACTTATGTATACATTCTGGACTTGTTCTAACATTATTATGGGACTGAGATAAACAAAACTAATAATAATGGTGACTTATATTGGACTATTTGGACTATATTGAGCTATAGTATATATGATATTGTGTTTTAGGTGATTTGTGAGCGGAAGTGATGGTACAATTTTTGGGCATGAAATTTGGGCGCGGAAGCGCTGCCCAAATTTCCTTAGAAATTGTAAATCATTTCAGCAAGCAAAAGCACTTAAGATATAATGAACGAAAATGTTAAATCGGACTTTTGGACAAAAACGTGACAACTACCTTTTCGGACTATTTTTAACTATACTTAACCTTGACACTTGAAGTTTAATAAAGCTTTATCTATGTTATTATACAAGAACATAATAATATAACAACTAATTAAACTATTTTGGTATTAATAGGCAATCCGTGATTCCCGGCTTTCATATTCCGACCGAGTTTTCGAGTTCTCGTTCTCTTCGCAATCTGTGAGTTACAACCACTTGTTTTATACGCATTATACGAATTTTGGGGGAAACATAAGATTAATTGTATTTTAAAAACCTTATGAAACAAATTTCAATATATTGAACTTTGACTCTTGACTTGTGGAACTTTGACTTTTGAACTTATAAACTATTTGACTTTTGGAACGTACTTAGACTTATTTTGAACTTATTTTGGAACGTACTTAGACTTATTTTGAACGACTATTTGAACTCTTATGCGTAAAATATTTTACTTTACTTAGACTTATTTGCTCGCTCTCTTTTGACTAAACTAATCATAGATGCCAAGAGGTTGATACAAGAAAATCTAATTAGTTACTTACGCATAAACTTATGAATTTTTTTTAGCGATTGATATACGCTTCTACTATTTGACTAAATTTGACTTTATTTGGTCTTTAAAAACTTAGGGCACCGGTTCGCCCATTACTTGGACTTTATCAGTATATAAATTTTTAAGCGACTTTTCTCCGCTAATCTCCTTCTTGGAAACTTTTACTTTTATATACTTTACCTATTTTTGCCGACTACTTAAACTGTAACTCACTCACTACTTTCGTAGTTGACACTTTATCTTATGTTTCAGGAAATTAGTGTAAGCATGATGTGCATGGTATGGACGGGTCGAGGCGGTTGTGTGAGAACCTTTTTGGGAAAAGACGTGGCCATTTATTTTGGGAATTTTTAATGAAACTTTTAATTATGTATCGATGTACTAAATTAATGTGACTTGGTCGTTTTGTGAACTTGTAAACACTTTTATTTTTAATTAATGACTTGATTACCGTTATGTTTTATATGACATGTGTAAAGATTTTTCAGCTCTTCACATTCCGTGTTTCCGCTTTAGCGGGGTGTGACACCTAAACGTAATGGAAATACCCGTTTATGCTTATGTTTTGTAAAGTTATGTTTTAGGATTGAGTTGGGTGTTTTTGGAGCTAAAGGGATGAGTTTTTGGACTTTAAAATGAAAATGGACAAAGCAATGTGGGACAGGCGACGCATTGGAGCAAGCTGTCCGAAGCATTCAGCTCGGAGGTGAGAATGCGGCGCATTCTCACCACAGGCGACGCATTCCTTGGCTTGGCAGTTACTTGGCAGTTTTTAATGATTAATCATGGAACACCAAAAGACTATTAACACTCATAAAAGACAGACGTTGAGAGATTATTATCATCATCATTTTCATCATATTTTGGGCAATTTCATATCATTGGAAGCATTGAAACAATCTTTAATTTTCATATTTCATCAAGCAATTGTCAATTTCAATTACGTTTAGTTACTTGGAGAATTTTTGGGAACTTGTTACTTACACTTGGTATTGATCTTTTATCTATTTTTCTTTACAATTCAATCATGTCTTTCACATATTTGATTGGTTTTGTTACAATTATGAGTAGCTAATTTCTTTAAACGTTTGCTTGGATTTTGTGATCGTTTATGTGTTAGATTTTGGGTGTGAAATTAGAATGATGTGTAGAGGTTAATCGGGGATCCGTTTGGGTTAATATCTTAATTATCTTGTTAAAATTGTTTATACTCTTATTTGGTAATCTAAAAACGGGTATTCGAAAGGAATCCGTAATTTTTACTAAAATAGGAACGAATTAATCGACCGGTCTTTAGTTGATTATAAGTGTATGCTATTCGAAAGGAATCATTAACAACAATTTAAACAAGTAGGTATTAACACGAACGCTAGCTACTAAATTAAGAGAAATCGGTTTAGGAGTTAGTAAGCTATTCGAAAGGAAGCTTATAGATTAATTCTCACACATCGGCTTGAAACTTTATGCACAATTACTTGAGGTGTTAACGGTATTCGAAAGGAATCGTTACATGGTTAGGTAATTGGAGAAATCCGGTATTCGAAAGGAACTTAGGATTTTACATTAGAAGTTTATCGACATTTTCACACCTAAGAAATAACATATATTCGTAAACGATCCAAGCAAACGTCTTTTTATCCATATTTGAAATCAAGAGTATTTTTACCGTTATTATAAGCAAGTATTCTTAAGACCAAACCCACTTGTTACTTGTTACGTGTTATTATAAAACTAAAACTTTCAATTATAAATAGTCCCTGTGTTCGAACCCGATATTTGCCAATACTATTTTACAACTGACAAGGGTACACTGCCCGTGTAGTAATCTAGTAAAGGTTTATTTTCGGAAAACTAGATTTTTCACATCAAGTTTTTTGGCGCCGCTGCCGGGGACTTGATTTAGTTGAAGTTTTTAGTTTCTTGTTTGATTACTTGTTTGAATATTTTTCACGGGTAGTTTGTTTGTTTTGTTGTGATTTTCAGGATTATTGGTTGTGGATGTTCACGAGGTCCCAAGGGAAGCAAGTGAATAGCCCTCTTTCTGATTCGGAAAAACTTTTGAGGAAACGAGGTTTAGCAGCAGCAGCATGAGTAGTTTATAGTGAAAACGATTCTTCCGAGGAGGAAGTAGAAGTTGTTTTTGAAGAAAAAATGGAGGATGGAGAAGATCGACCTATAGTGGAAAACAACCCACCCAATCCTTTTGATATACCGATGATCAATAGGAACCGGATAGTACCACAAACGAATGGGTCGGCCATTGTAGCACCGGAGTTGGGGGCTGACTTTTCCGTTAAAGGTCACCACCTCAAAATGATTCAAGATAGCACTTTTGACGGGCATTTCAAGTCCGACCCGCACAAGCATGTGGCGAGTTTCATGGAGACATGATATCGCATATTTTAGTCATATTATTATATGCGATATTTGTCTTTTTAAAGTTTAATTCATAGCGGATTTTGGGAATTTCGGGCAACTGTGGTATTAAAATGTTATACATGTATTAGCCGGAGTTCTGGAGCGGAAATGACACAATTGGAGCTGAAAATGAAGAAAACGGGTCGATGTTGTATTCCCGTTATATTTTGAGACTAGAAACAATTGGTTACGAGATATGAAGCAAAAAAGAGCAGCAAAACAAGAAAACTGAAAAAATAGCCTGGGACGCCCGTCCCAGGTGTGGGACTCCCGTCACACTCCCTTGGGACGCGCGTCCCTAAAATGGGACTCCCGTCCCGCGGAGTTTTGGGCTGCAGTCCTTTGTCACGTTTAATGTAGCAGTTTTTTAGGTTTAATTATCATTATTATTATTGTAAGCAAGTTTTGGAGCATTGAAACCCTAGCTTGGACCGACGAATTTTTGGAGTTATTTGGTGTTTTGAGACTTAGCAATTTCGTTGTTTTAAGCATTCGGATCATTGGTACTTTAATATTGTTCGTTAGTTCTTTTAATATAAAGATGTTTCATTCAATTCAATTGTGTTGCGTTTTTATCATTATGAGTAGCTAAATTTCTTAACGTTCACTTGGATGATGTGATCAATTATGTAGGTTATTGTTTAATTACTTCTATGTTGAACTGGATTTTATGTTTAATCGAAAACACAATTGTAATCAGTTTTTGAATATTGTTTAATCTTTTATATAAACTGTTAGTAATTCATCATAGGTATTCGAGAGGAACTTGTGACATTACAAAATACTTTATGAAATAACTAATCGGTCAATAATTAGTTTAAAGATATTAGTATTCGAGAGGAACTAGTATTAAAGATTTAAACAATAAAAACGTGATTGTGGTTGTTAGTTAACTAGATTAAGAGAGATAGGTTTAGTTAATTAAGAAGCTATTCGAGAGGAAGCTTTATAAGCTTAAATCATAAAATCGGCTTAGGTACTTATTGCTTAGTTGTCAAACGTAGAAATTATACACGAGAGTGGTAACTATACATGAGATGATTAAAGTTTTAATGGGAAACGAGAGTTCAAGTTAAATACCTTTTAAGTAGTTCAACATTGTTAGTAATTAAGTTATAACCGTCGTAATTGTGATCAAGTCCAAGTGAATGTATTTTTCATCAATTGTTTACAAACAAAATCTTTTCAGCGATCCATCTGAATCAACTAGTTTCTTTAATTTAAGTAGTTTAAGTACAGTGACAATTCGGTCACAACAAACCCACTTTTGTTTTATTAATTATTAATTACATTTTAAACATCAGTCCGTGCGAACGAACCTGATTTACCTAAAACTATACTATACTTGATTAGGTCCACTGCCTAAGATTGTGTAGTCGAGTCGTAAGTATTTCTTGTTTTTAAAATATACTCGATTTCGTACATCAAGTTTTTGGCGCCGCTGCCGGGGACTGTAGTTTTTGATTTTAATTAATAATTTTTGATTCGATCCTTTTAGGTATCAATTACTTGAAAGTTACTTTAATTGTTTATTAGGTGCTTTTCACGTTTTGGTTTTTGTTTAGTTGTGATTTACAGGTTGTAGATATTAGACGATGTACAGGAGATATAGCAACTATTATGGATATTCGGATAAGGGGAATTACCAAGACCCAATATGTGATTTTGGATATGGTTATAGGTACGATAGAGGACGGGGGAACAACCAATCTTACGAACGGGAATTTTGGAATGAGGAAAATCAACCGAAGGAAGAAGAAGAGCAAGGGTTAAAAGACTTGTTTAAATCATTTGTTGAAATGAACAAACAGTTAGATGATGGGATTCTTAACCAATTGGAATTGCTAAATCTTCGACTTGATACACAAAGAATATCTCCATAGTCATACGTTTCGAGACCATAGATGAGCATTGCATTAAGGTAACCTAGTGTAATTTGGTTCAACGTTAGGGGCAATTTAGGAATAAACCATTTGATTTAGCCTATTCGTTTCTTGTTAAATAATTATAGCTTAATCACATTGGTTAGCTGATTTCCGTTTAACCCTTTTATAACACTTACTTTTAGTGTTAGATACTCTAGTTAACCATTTTGCGCCTAACTTATTCGTTTCATTTAAATCCACAAAATACGATACATTAACATTAGCTAGCACAAATAAAAAAAATAAAAAAAACGATACAGAACAAAGGAAAAACATAACTGACCCATCCGAGATCGAAATCGAGTATATATTAAAACAAGAATTACTTACGACTCGACTACACAATCTTAGGCAGTGGACCTAATCAAGTATAGTATAGTTTTAGGTAAATCAGGTTCGTTCGCAAGGACTGATGGTTGAAATATAATTAATAACTAATAAAACAAAAAGTGGGTTTTTGTGACCGAATTGTCACGGTGCTTAAACTACTAAATTGAAAAACTAAATGATTCAGATGAATCGCTGAAAAGATTTTCGGTTTATAAACAATTGATGAAAAATACATTCACTTGGACTTGATCACAATTACTACGGTTATCACTTAATTACTAACAACGTTGAACTACTTAAAAGGTATTTAACTTGAACTCTCGTTTCCCATTAAAACTTTAATCGTCTCATGTATAGTTACCACTCTCGTGAATAATTGACTCTCGTCTCAAAATATAACGGGAATAGAATATTGACCCGTTTTCTTCACTTTCAGCTCCAATTATGTCACTTCCTCTCCAGAACTTCGGCTAATACCTGTATAACAGTTTAGTACCAAAATTGCCCGAAATTCCCAACATCCGTTATGAATTAAACTTTAAAAAGACAAATATCGCATATAATAATATGATTAAAATATGCGATATCAAATCCCCTCATACTTAACCTTTGCTTGCCCTCAAGCAAATCCAGTTCAATTCAATTCAATTCAATTACCAAACCATGATTTAAAAAGCATAACCAAATACCTCACGAATTATTGGGAGTAATTCACACAAATCCCTCGAACTAGTCTAAAGGGTATGTAAAATATTCTGCAAATCCGCTCAACTGCTCAGTCATGGTGAGTTTTCTATCATAGGCTTGATAAAGTATCGTTTCTCCACCACTAGAGTCTAGGTACAACTAAACGGGGACTTTTATTCGGGATGTAATGTACAGGTAAAGGCATGTGAATAAATATATAGAGGTTAAATGGGTATATAAGTAAAAATATACAAATAAACGTAGTATACATCTAAACTTAGAATGAATTCGAACTCCTAAACGCTAATGAACCAATTGCTCCATATAACTTCAATTTCCTCCGAATTACATAACTCATAATACAACTACTTCTACTTTATTTCTTCAAAGACTCAAAATACATAAACTACATACTTTACAACTTTCTTTTTTTTCTTTTTGTTTTCTCTTTTTTTTCTTTCTTTTTTTTTTTTTTTTTTTTAACAAATAAATATATGATACAAAGGCTAACGATATTCGATAATTTCAATGCCTTAACACTTCTAACTTCAATCTTCATGTATCTAATCAATAGCAATCTCAAAACTAAGTTCGGATTCATCTAAAAATGAAAAGAAAGGCTAATGTACAAAATATTTAGTGGATTTAAATGAAACGAATAAGTTAGGCGCAAAGTGGTTAACTAGAGTATCTAACACTAAAAGTAAGTGTTACAAAAGGGTTACATGGAAATTAGCTAACCAATGTGATTAAACTATAATTATTTAACAAGAAACGAATAGGCTAAATCAAATGGTTTATTCCTAAGTTGCCCCTAAAGTTGTACCAAATTACACTAGGTTACCCTAATGCAATGCTCATCTATGGTCTCGAAACGTATGACTATGTCAAGTTCTAAAGTCATCAACCATCGGCACACTCATACAAAAGAAAAAGTAGCATTTAAAATGAATGCTTTCAAGGCTCAAAATCTCACTTTTCTTTGAGTAGGGTATAAAACGTGCTAGGTTATGCAACAGATTAAAATTTCTCAAGACATGTCATCATTTTTTTTTATAAAAATACAATACACTGACCTAACTAAACACAACGGATGTTTTTTCCTCAACCCCCCCATACTAGAGTTGGACAATGCCCTCATTGTACAAGACGATTCAAAACAAAGGAAAAAACATCACAAACAAAGAAGATAAGTACGTTAACATTAGCTAGCACGAATAAATAAATAAAAACAAAAAATAAACTAAGAAATAAAAAAAAAGAAATAAGAAAAAGAAGTGTTTATCTGTAACGACCACCAACTCCCTCTCGATGCCCAGGCGCCAGCCTTGCCGACATCCCTCCAAATCACCTACTATGCCATGTCATCGGGGGAACGAAAAACGGATGGTTCCCCATCCCCTCCGGAATACGTACCAAACTGCAGCGGGTCACTAGGACCACCCTGATGCGGAGTCAGATGATGAGCCGAGTGATCCGTATTCTATGGAGGCTCTGGCTCGACAGTTGACTGAGATGCAGACATCTCAGCAACAGATGTATGAGTCTCAACAGAGATTCCAGGAGTACTATTATGAGGATCAGAGGATGATGGGGTCTCAGCTGGAGCGGGTGACTTATCAGCAGGAGCGTTATCAGCCCTATATGGATCAGTGGGCGCAGCGAGAGTGTCAGAGTATGGGTCAGGTTCTTCCGGCCTATGCTCCACCGGATATCTTCATTCCAGCATTCTGGGACTCCCGTCCCTCGGTCTATTGCCTGCTGCTGTTGTCCTACGTTCAATAAAAGAGTATTTTAGGGTTTATTATTATAATCATTATCATACGCTAGTTTTGGAGTATTGAAACCCTAGCTTTGGACCACGAATTCTTGGAGTTATTTGGTATTTTTAGACTCGTTAATTTCGTTGTTTAAGCGTTCGGATCATTGGTACTTTGAATTTTTTCGTTACTACTTTTAATCTAAAGATGTTTCATTCAATTCAATTGTGTTGCGTTTTTATCATTATGATTTGCTAAATTTCTTAACGTTCACTTGGATGATGTGATCAATTATGTAGGTTATTATTTGATTGCGTATATGTTGAACTGGATTTTATGTTTAATCGAAAAACCAATTGTAATCAGTTTTTGAATATTGTTTAATCTTTTATATAAACTGTTAGTAATTTATCATAGGTATTCGAGAGGAACTTGTGACATTACAAAATAGTTTATGAAATAACTAATCGGTCTATAATTAATTTAAAAATATTAGTATTCGAGAGGAACTAGTATTAAAGATTTGAACAATAAAAACGTGATTGTGGTTGTTAATTAACTAGATTAAGAGAGATCGGTTTAGTTAATTAAGAAGCTATTCGAGAGGAAGCTTTATAAGATTAAATCATAAAATCGGCTTAGGTACTTATTGCTTAGTTGTTGAACGTAGAAATTATTCACGAGAGTGGTAACTATACATGAGATGATTAAATTTTTAATGGGAAACGAGAGTTCAAGTTAAATACCTTTTTAAGTAGTTCAACATTGTTAGTAATTAAGTGATAACCGTAGTAATTGTGATCAAGTCCAAGTGAATGTATTTTTCATCAATTGTTTACAAATCAAAATCTTTTCAGCGATTCATCTGAATCAATTAGTTTCTTTAATTTAGTAGTTTAAGCACCGTGACAATTGGAATTGCTAAATCCCCGGCAGCGGCGCCAAAAACTTGATGATCGAAATCGAGTATATTTTAAAAACAAGAATTACTTACGACTCGACTACACAATCTTAGGCAGTGGACCTAATCAAGTATAGTATAGTTTTAGGTAAATCAGGTTCGTTCGCATGGACTGATGGTTGAAATCTAATTAATAATTAATAAAACAAATTTCGTACACCAAGTTTTTGGCGCCGATGCCGGGGACTGTAGTTTTTGATTTTAATTAATAATTTTTGATTCGGTCCTTTTAGGTATCAATTACTTGAAAGTTACTTTAATTGTTTATTAGGTGCTTTTCACGTTTTGGTTTTTGTTTAGTTGTGATTTACAGGTTGTAGATATTAGACGATGTACAGGAGATATAGCAACTATTATGGATATTCGGATAAGGGGAATTACCAAGACCCAATATGTGATTTTGGATATGGTTATAGGTACGATAGAGGACGGGGGAACAACCAATCTTACGAACGGGAATTTTGGTATGAGGAAAATCAACCGAAGGAAGAAGAAGAGCAAGAGTTAAAAGACTTGTTTAAATCCTTTGTTGAAATGAACAAACAGTTAGATGATGGGATTCTTAACCAATTGGAATTTCTAAATCTTCGACTTGAACTTGATCGTCAGGATTTTGATGTCACAAAACAACGGTTAGAATGGCAGTTGGAGGAGTTGGAAGAAGGATCAAGGGGTCAACAAGAGGAACAAGTAAATGCAATTTCAACACGGTGAGGATATGAGTATTGGGATGAAGAAACTGAAAACAAAGAAGAAGCTGAACCTGAACCCACTGCGCCACAGTCACACTCACTGCGACGCAGTGTTATCTCAGAACCCGTTTCCGATTTTGATAGTGAATTTGAGTCGGACGAGGAAGAATGGGAGAACCCGGTAGTTCAAATATATATAACCACATCCGAATCAACTACTAGTCCACCGGTTCAAGTTCATGACACGGAAATTTTGCAACAATTTAAAGAGGAGGAAGCGAAGGTACAACCCGAACCGCCAAAACCGTTTGCAAGAGAAGCTGAATTTTGGGATAAAATGCATTGGGTAAAGAGTTTAGATGAGGAATTGGAAGACTTCCTAGGATTGGATATAGGAATCTCGGATGGGTCAGTTATTGGGGACTATGGAGATATTACTTGGGACGGGTTAGAAAGAATGTTCGATTCAAATGTCGACTTAAGTACCACAAAAAACGGGGAAATAGGCGATGGTGTAAACAAGGAAATAGAGTGTTAGGAAACTATCATGGAAGAGGTTGAGGGGGATACGCATGTTGCGGTTTGGGATTTTTATAAGAATATATATGTGAAACCGGTTAGGAGTTATTTCAAAGAAGAGCCTGAAAATGTTCATGTCCACTTCCGACCATTTGTGACTTGTTTAATTTATCGGGAAACGAGGGAGTGGAATGACGAATGGGTCAAAAGGAATGATGCGCTTGATGCCTCCAACGATCTCTTTATCTTGGATGACTCGATTGACACGTTCTGGCAGTAAGTTCAGCACGTGTGAAGTGGAGTCGGGAAATCAAGCAACATCAAAGCGCCACGCACGGTTTTTTTTGTATTTTTAGTCTTTAATTTCCCGTAGTTTATTTTTCTTTTAGATGGAACACATTAGGGACAATGTGTTATTTAAGTATGGGGGGGAGTCAGGAAATTAGCTAGTTTTATCCTCCTTAGATCCATTACGTTTATTTTATTTCTTAGTTTATTTTATTTCTTAGTTTATTTTTTTATTTATTTATTTATTTGTGCTAGCTAATGTTAACGTACTTTGTCTTCTTTGTTTGTCTTGTTTTTCCTTTGTTCTGTATCGTTTTGTACAATGAGGGCATTGTCTAATTCTAGTATGGGGGGTTGAGGAAAAACATTTGTTATGTTTAGTTAGGTCAGTGTATCGTATTTTTAAAAAAAAAAACAAAAAAAAAAAATGATGACATGTCTTAAGAGATTTTTAATCTGTTGCATAACCTAGCACATTTTATACCCTACTCAAAGAAAAGTGAGATTTTGAGCCTTGAAAGCATTCATTTTAAATACTACTTTTTCTTTTGTATGAGTGTGCCGATGGTTGATGACTTTAGAACTTGACATAGTCATACGTTTCGAGACCATAGATGAGCATTGCATTAAGGTAACCTAGTGTAATTTGGTTCAACGTTAGGGGCAATTTAGGAATAAATCATTTGATTTAGCCTATTCGTTTCTTGTTAAATAATTATAGCTTAATCACATTGGTTAGCTGATTTCCGTTTAACCCTTTTATAACACTTACTTTTAGTGTTAGATACTCTAGTTAACCATTTTGCGCCTAACTTATTCGTTTCATTTAAATCCACTAAATATTTTGTACATTAGCCTTTTCTTTTCATTTTTAGATGAGTCCGAACATAGTTTTGAGGTTGCTATTGATTGTATACATTAAGATTGAAGTTAGAAGTGTTAAGGCATTGAAATTATTGAATATCGTTAGCCTTTGTATCATATATTTATTTGTTAGCAAAAGTAAAAAAAAAAAAAAAAGTTGTAAAGTTATGTAGTTTTATGTATTTTGAGTCTTTGAAGAAATAAAGTAGAAGTAGTTGTATTATGAGTTATGTAATTCGGAAGAATTTGAAGTTATATGGAGCAATTGGTTCATCAGCGTTTACGAGTTCGGATTCATTCTAAGTTTAGATGTATACTACGCTCATTTGTACACTTTTACTTATTTACCCATTTAACCTCTATATACTTATTCACATGCCTTCACCTGTACATTACAACCCGAATAAAAGTCCCCGTTTAGTTGTACCTAGGCTCTAGTGGTGGAGATGCGGTACTTTATCAAGCCTATGATAGAAAACTCACCATGACTGAGCAATTGAGCGGATTTACAGAATATTGTACATACCCTTTAGACTAGTTCGAGAGATTTGTGTGAATTACTCCCAATAATTCGTAAGGTGTTTGGTTATGCTTTTTAAATCATGGTTTGGTAATTAAATTGAATTGAACTGGATTTGCTTGAGGGCAAGCAAAGGTTAAGTATGGGGGGATTTGATATCGCATATTTTAGTCATATTATTATATGCGATATTTGTCTTTTTAAAGTTTAATTCATAGCGGATTTTGGGAATTTCGGGCAACTGTGGTATTAAAATGTTATACAGGTATTAGCCGGAGTTCTGGAGCGGAAATGACACAATTGGAGCTGAAAATGAAGAAAACGGGTCGATGTTGTATTCCCGTTATATTTTGAGACTAGAAACAATTGGTTACGAGATATGAAGCAAAAACGAGCAGCAAAACAAGAAAACTGAAAAAATAGTCTGGGACGCCCGTCCCAGGTGTGGGACTCCCGTCACACTCCCTTGGGACGCGCGTCCCTAAAATGGGACTCCCGTCCCGCGGAGTTTTGGGCTGCAGTCCTTTGTCACGTTTAATGTAGCAGTTTTTTAGGTTTAATTATCATTATTATTATTGTAAGCAAGTTTTGGAGCATTGAAACCCTAGCTTGGACCGACGAATTTTTGGAGTTATTTGGTGTTTTGAGACTTAGCAATTTCGTTGTTTTAAGCATTCGGATCATTGGTACTTTAATATTGTTCGTTAGTTCTTTTAATATAAAGATGTTTCATTCAATTCAATTGTGTTGCGTTTTTATCATTATGAGTAGCTAAATTTCTTAACGTTCACTTGGATGATGTGATCAATTATGTAGGTTATTGTTTAATTACTTCTATGTTGAACTGGATTTTATGTTTAATCAAAAAAACAATTGTAATCAGTTTTTGAATATTGTTTAATCTTTTATATAAACTGTTAGTAATTCATCATAGGTATTCGAGAGGAACTTGTGACATTACAAAATAGTTTATGAAATAACTAATCGGTCAATAATTAGTTTAAAGATATTAGTATTCGAGAGGAACTAGTATTAAAGATTTAAACAATAAAAACATGATTGTGGTTGTTAGTTAACTAGATTAAGAGAGATCGGTTTAGTTAATTAAGAAGCTATTCGAGAGGAAGCTTTATAAGATTAAATCATAAAATCGGCTTAGGTACTTATTGCTTAGTTGTCAAACGTAGAAATTATACACGAGAGTGGTAACTATACATGAGATGATTAAAGTTTTAATGGGAAACGAGAGTTCAAGTTAAATACCTTTTAAGTAGTTCAACATTGTTAGTAATTAAGTTATAACCGTAGTAATTGTGATCAAGTCCAAGTGAATGTATTTTTCATCAATTGTTTACGAACAAAATCTTTTCAGCGATTCATCTGAATCAACTAGTTTCTTAAATTTAAGTAGTTTAAGCACAGTGACAATTCGGTCACAACAAACCCACTTTTGTTTTATTAATTATTAATTACGTTTCAAACATCAGTCCGTGCGAACGAACCTGATTTACCTAAAACTATACTATACTTGATTAGGTCCACTGCCTAAGATTGTGTAGTCGAGTCGTAAGTATTTCTTGTTTTTAAAATATACTCGATTCCGTACATCAAGTTTTTGGCGCCGCTGCCGGGGACTGTAGTTTTTGATTTTAATTAATAATTTTTGATTCGATCCTTTTAGGTATCAATTACTTGAAAGTTACTTTAACTGTTTATTAGGTGCTTTTCACGTTTTGGTTTTTGTTTAGTTGTGATTTACAGGTTGTAGATATTAGACGATGTACAGGAGATATAGCAACTATTATGGATATTCGGATAAGGGGAATTACCAAGACCCAATATGTGATTTTGGATATGGTTATAGGTACGATAGAGGACGGGGGAACAACCAATCTTACGAACGGGAATTTTGGTATGAGGAAAATCAACCGAAGGAAGAAGAAGAGCAAGAGTTAAAAGACTTGTTTAAATCCTTTGTTGAAATGAACAAACAGTTAGATGATGGGATTCTTAACCAATTGGAATTGCTAAAAACGCAATGTATATATATTAAAAGAACTAACGAACAATATTAAAGTACCAATGATCCGAATGCTTAAAACAACGAAATTGCTAAGTCTCAAAACACCAAATAACTCCAAAAATTAGTCGGTCCAAGCTAGGGTTTCAATGCTCCAAAACTTGCTTACAATAATAATAATGATAATTAAACCTAAAAAACTGCTACATTAAACGTGACAAAGGACTGCAGCCCAAAACTCCGCGGGACGGGAGTCCCATTTTAGGGACGCGCGTCCCAAGGGAGTGTGACGGGAGTCCCACACCTGGGACGGGCGTCTCAGGCTATTTTTTCAGTTTTCTTGTTTTGCTGCTCGTTTTTGCTTCATATCTCGTAACCAATTGTTTCTAGTCTCAAAATATAACGGGAATACAACATCGACCCGTTTTCTTCATTTTCAGCTCCAATTGTGTCATTTCCGCTCCAGAACTCCGGCTAATACCTGTATAACATTTTAATACCACAGTTGCCCGAAATTCCCAAAATCCGCTATGAATTAAACTTTAAAAAGACAAATATCGCATATAATAATATGACTAAAATATGCGATATCAAGACATGCAAAATGTTCCGATATGAAGCGGGTCAAGAGGAAAGTGTGATGTTGAGCTTATTTCCATCGTCTCTCACGGGAGAGGCGAAAACATGGTTTAATGAATTGGAACCGGGTACAATCGAAAGTTGGGAGGCAATGAGAGAGATCTTTGTGACGAGATTTTTCCCACCCATTTTGCGTAGGAAGCTTTTGAACCAAATCCGTTCTTTTCAACAATGGGATAACGAGACTATCACGAATGCATGGATTAGACTTAAGGAATTGCTGAGGAATTGCCATGGACACGATTTGGATCGGGATGAAGTGATTGATATATTTTACTATAGTTTGGATAGTCGTTCCCAACATGATTTGGATCTAGCGGGTGGTGGTAGTTTCTTATATAAGTCACCAAATGAGGCGCACCGGATGATGGAAGATCAAGTCCAAGCTCGAATTGCTAGGGACGGGGTTACTAGGAATAGAAGAGTAAGGGGAACGGTAAACCAAGTCGAAGAAGGAGGTAGTAGTAGTAGTAACAAGGAAGTGGTGAACGAAATTAAGTCCTTGGGTGATGAAATGAAAAATAGGATGGGTCGTTTGGAGAAAGACGTTCACTTGGTGAAAAATGGTTGCGGGAAATGTGGAGGACCTCACTACACGGATGATTGTGAGCCGAAAACCGAAGAAGAAAACTATGCCAACTACGGGTATCAAAACCGAGGAAATAGTGGGTATGGAAATCAAAATTGGGGCAATAGAAATGAGGCACGTTTTCAGTCCAACCAGTCTAAACCAAGAGAGGGAACCGAGGAACCAAGCTTCACGGTAATGATGAAAGATTTTGTGCATTCCCAAAAAGCGACAAACGATTTGTTAGCCAACTCAATGAGGGGATTTACCGATAAATGGGAGCAAAACCAAAGGAACACTCAAGCCAATATGCAAGACTTAGAACGAAAATTTGAAAGGCTAAGTGAGAAGTTTTCAAACCGACCAACGGGTCAAATGCCAAGTTCAACCCAACCAAACCCGAGGCAAAACCAAAACAATAATGGAGGATCGTCAAACCAAGGGTCAAAATATGTACACCCAAACAATCGGGATGAACATGTTAATGTTGTTGAGACTAGGTCGGGGCCTAAGTATAGGGGAAGTGGAGAAACGGGGCTGAACAAGAAGAAAAATCAAAACGGTGGGGTATTATTTTAATTAACTTTTTTAATAAGTGGGTGGGGTATTATTTAAAAAAAAAAATTATTTATTCAATATTTTCGGGTTAAACGGGTCAACCCGAAACCCGATTTCTAAGACAAAAGCAACCCGAAACCCGACCATATAAACAATCGGGTCTCTCGGGTCGGGTCTAATCAACCCGAAACTTGAATATAACCTGAATTAACCCGACCCTAATATGCTTATTCGGGTTCGGGTCCGTCGGGTTTGGGTTTTTTTTACACCCCTATCCACAACTCATCAATGAAAATGGATTCTATAGCCTTTATCAACAACTGAAACATCGAATATAAAGTCAACTACTTTAAACATATGTTTTTTTGTATAAATGGAATACATATTCTTCGATACGTAGACGGTGAAACCTACGTAATTAGTGTGTTTCGAATGCCAAAGGACTTTAAGTGACAGATGTCACACCCCGCTATAGCGGAAACACGGAATGTGAGAGCTGGAAATATCATTACACGGTCATAAGCAAATATAAACGATTCAAGTCATTTCGATTAAAAATAAATTGTCCAAGATTCAATCAACCAAGCAGTTCATAAGTTTAAAATAAAGTGCAAGTACAAATGTTTCAAAACAAATTCCCAAAATATAAAGGTCTTTTCCCAAATAGCGCCTCATGTGACCATATCGACCCTCCTTTGCCATGCATTCTGAACACTTACATTAATTTCCTGAAACATAAGATAAAGTGTCAACTACATAAAGTAGTGAGTGAGTTACAGTTTAGAGTTTCGATAAAGTTTCTAAAAATAGAAAGTTGCCAAAAATAGTAAGTTGCCAAAAGTAGTAAGTTGCCAAAACATATATTGACGTCGTGAGTAAAAGAACGAGTCGACGTTTGAACATATATGTAAATAGTAAAAGTTTGAACGTACACAAGTAATTTAAGTAAATAAATCTTGTATAAAATTAAGTTGTAGCGGAATCCAAGCGCTAAAAGGTATATGCGTAGGGAGTATGTGTGTAACTAAATAGTAACTCGTATCAATCACTTGGCATAATATAAGTAGTAAGTATACACTAAACCGGTTGCATGGTCCTGAACTAGCCCAAAAGGTTTAATTGATTGAACATCTGAATGGTAGTAATATGTACTTGGGACGCTAACCCTTAGTAAGGAGTGACCGCTCCTAAGTATCGATACCCATATGACTAACGGCTATTGCTAATAGTGTATAAGTGAACCTGAACCAAAAGGGGGCAATTGAACAAAGTTGCAAAAATTGAACTGAACTCTTACGGGCTTATATATCCATCAAAGATTGGTTTCTAACAAGTATCCTAGATTTAGTTATCCTGCTAAGGCATCAACACATATACGCATAATAGTTTGAACAAGTACCAAGTTTGAACAAGTCTGAACGTGTACCAAGTTTGAACAAGTCTGAACAAGTTTCTAAAAGTTTCAATAAGTACCAAAAGTATCAAGTTTCGACAGTTTCAAATAAGTTTCAAAAGTACCAAAAAGTTACAAACATTTGATCTTATGTTTCCCCCAAATAATGTTTAAATGTACAAAAAGTAAAACAAGTGGGGTTGTAACTCACGGTTTGCGAAGGTACGAGATATGAACTAGCACAAAGAGGGCGGAACGCGTCGGGAATCACAAACGACCTAGAACACCGGAAAGTTGTATAAGTTTTATTGAGTTATGTTAATTTTCAATTTAACATTTTTAAGTCTCAATTTATAATACTTAGATTCTGTCCCAAAAAGTTTATTACGGAAAGTTTATAAGGTTTGTATGTTCGTGTACGTTTTATAGCCCGAAATGTCCAATTATGTACCAAAAGTGTCAAAGTTCCAAGTTAATGTGTGTAAGTCCCGAAGTTATTAAGTTTATGAATTTGGAATGTTATTTACGGTGAAAATTGGGCAGCGCTTCCGCTTTATAAAATTTATGTCCATTTTCAAAACACTTTCCCGCTTTAATATTCACAATATAACGTTTTAAGCAATAATACTCAAGTTTCAAGTCCAAAAAGCTTTTCCAACAATATAATATGTCAAAACAGTAGCTTATTAACATGTATATAATCTGTGATAGTTTATTTTAGCTTAAAATCACGTTTACGACCTTTAAAACGACAAAACGGTGAACAGGACCATTCTGGCGGCGGCTGGAGGAAAACAGCCGCCGGCTGACCTTTAGCCGTCGGCTGAAATCCTTCAGCCGCCGGCCAAAAGGCTTCGGCCAGTTTCAAAGTTGCTCTATTTTCCGTTTTTAAGCTTGTTTACCCGTTAGATTCGACATGCAAACTGGTATAACTTAAACACATGTATTTTTGAGGTAAAAACACTATTTTCTTTTAGATTTACATGTTAAATATATAGATCTAACATAAAAACTCGTTTTTAGTCAAGAAAACGTTTTGAAAGTTTATGAAAACAAATTTTCAGATTATAGATCGAACATGCAAGTAAAAATATGTATAAAAATAGTGAAAAGAAAGTGTTATACCGAAGGAAAAAAGAGATGTGTTGGTTTGGATGAGTTTTAGCTCCAAAAGTTCCTTGAAAACCCGATTTAAACCTTTTCCTTGAATACCCTTAACTCCTAGAACGATTTGTATGTGTTGGATGGTTGATTTTATAAACGAAAATGGACTGAAATGATGCAAAGTTTCTGTTTTGGTTATGTGTTCTTGAGAGAAAATAGAGAGAGAGTTTAGAGAGTGTGTGTGTTGTGTGTGTAAGTTTGATTTCAAAAATGAAAGAAAATGTGAATAAGGGTGATGTTTCCTGCTCTTGGGAACCATAATTGCAGTAAATATTGCCCAATACTCGAGTTAAAACGTTGCCCAATCGAAGAGCATGCAGAAATGAGTCATAACCCACTGCCAGCGACCATTTAGCCGCCGGCTGGCTAAATCCAGCCGCCGGCTGGTTTCAGCCGCCGGCTGAATTGAAAAATCCAGCTTTTGACATTTCAAGTTTTCCGTTATAATTAGTTAAGGACTAGAATCTTTTTGGTTACCGTTATGAACTTAGTCAAGTTCTTGTATTGTTTATTTGGTGTTAGGATTTATATTTTTGATTCCGACATTTGTTCCGACAAACTTAAAAGTACAATAGAATGAACCCGAACAATATGAACACGATAAAAGAGAACTAAAGTTTTGAACCGATTAAGTAACTGAGAATCACCTGAAATTTGGACGGTTGTCACAACAGACGACCACTTCCTAGCCCGCATAATTGTGTGATGGACCGTTTAATTTCAAATTATAAGGTAATGATATATTTTGTGAATATATGAAAGTCGATAAATCTAGGTTAGTTAGATTTTCATGAAACAGTTAACAAGTGGTATTGATAAAATGAATCTTTAATATATAATAAAATATATAATAAAAGAGGGCCCTTAAATGCCAAATGATGAAATAAGTCTTGTGGATTGATTTACCTATTTGATTTTAGCCGTTAGATCAAATTGATGATATCATCAAAGATTATTTTCACTTTACACCTCTAACAATACATAATTACATTTTCTATTTAATTCCATCTACACTTAAATAGATAATTATAATTTACTTATAAACTGTTCAATTTGAACTATGATTTACCTTATTGTTATTCTAAAATCTACTAATAAAAAGTATCAAAACATATGTATCAATGTAAAGGTGTATATGTTATTATAACTATAAATATGTGTAAACGTAAAGATATATATATATATATATATGTTATTATACGTGTAAAATTGTGTTCTCGTAGTAACTTAATATCTACATAAAAATAAAATTTACAATTCAATTTTTATCGTTATCCGCGCTATCGCGGACAATAATTTAGTTATTTAGATAAGAATATATATGTTTAGTTTTAAGGAGTAATTGTTAGTGATAAAATAGAAAAGTGAAAAATGGTAGGGTTACAAGTTTTGTGGTTTCACTCATACATAACACACACACACTGCTCCTCCGTAAACATGTGTATGTCTATGGCTTATCAGCATCAAATGTCTGCTTTCCGCCCAAATTCCACCAACACTCGCATTAGGTATGTATACAATGCACCGCACTTCATTCTATTTAAGCTGCATGTTGCTGATTATATCTGTCTTGCCTAAATCTCAACATCACATTTCAAACCTTTTCTTTTTTGTTTTGATGGATTTTTTAGATGTTGCTTTAATTGTAGATCAACTATTATTATAATAGTTTTTAAGTGTAACAAGTGTTACAAATTGGGTTTGCAATTTTATAGCATTGTAAACACGGGCGGAGTGGGGCAGAGTAGGCAAACATTTTTCGTAATGTAAAAATTAGTTATATTTATGCTATTTTTGAAGTTTTGACCCAGTAAAAAGATTTAAAAATTTCTGGCTCCGCCGCTGATTGTAAAACATAATTATATTTATGATATATTTGAATTTTTGCCTATTTGAAAATCAATTCGAGAAAAAAAAAATTCCTCTTTACTTTGTCCCCTAGTGAAAATTATTTTAGCTCCACCCCTAATTTCAACTCTGAAGTAACTAGTTCACATTTTTATTAAAGTCGGAAAAGGTCTTTTTGTGCAATAAAGATAAGGACCATTTCTTTGATGGAAGCTTATTTCATCAAGGATTTTGTTTATCTAATGGTTATTTGCCAGATTTTAGAAACATTTTTCATGTGCTCATTGTATTGGTTACAGTAAACATGTGTAAATTGTTAGTTTATGAATTGTTAGTTTGTGTGATTATGTTATCAAGCAGGAATGCACGATGGGTATCCCCAAAAGCAGCTGTAATTCCTACTTTTCATCTACCGATGCGCAGTTTTGAAGTTAAGAACAGGTGCTTTTTTCGACTTCAGGAGTCTTGTGTTTTATGTGCTGTGTGTACTTGTTCTACTTATAACGCCCTCATAATGTGATAATCCTCATTCAAGTTTTATTCCTTTCTACTTTATGTGGACCTTGAGGTTACAGTTTGTTTGAGGTCGTCCCACTTTCCAGTAAAGTTCATGACCCGTGGCTATATCAATGTTAGTTATTTAACCACTTTTTATTTGATTGGTTCATTTGGTTTGCAGAATTATGTTCACAGATTTTGCTTTTCTTTACATCTTTTGCTAATATGGTTACTAAAAATAATCCATGATGAAGAATTTTCAAAATTTGGTTGAGGTTGTTTTTACGATATTGTAAATTTGTAAATCTAATGCCATCTTCCCCTTGCTATGTATATTATCAGGACTTCTACAGATGAGATAAAGTCACTCAGGTTGATTACGGCAATCAAAACTCCATACTTGCCGGATGGGAGGTTTGATTTAGAGGCTTATGATGCCTTGGTGAATATGCAGATTGAAGATGGAGCGGATGCTGTGATTGTTGGTGGCACCACTGGTGAAGGCCAGTTGATGAGTTGGGATGAACACATCATGCTTATTGGCCACACCATCAATTGTTTTGGCTCGTCAATTAAGGTCATAGGAAACACTGGAAGTAACTCAACCCGAGAAGCAATCCATGCAACTGAACAAGGTTTTGCAGTTGGAATGCATGCTGCCCTTCACATCAATCCATACTACGGGAAAACCTCACTTGAAGGCGTGGTTTCTCACTTCAAATGTGTTCTCCCAATGGGTCCCACAATCATCTACAACGTGCCATCCCGAACTGGCCAAGACATTCCTCCAAGTGTTATCCAGTCTCTAGCTGCTGACACCACCAACTTATTAGCGGGTGTTAAAGAATGTGTGGGACATGACAGAGTAGATAAGTACACCACAAACAACATTACTGTTTGGAGCGGAAACGATGATGAATGTCATGATTCGAGGTGGGACCATGGGGCTACAGGTGTAATTTCAGTTGCTAGCAATTTGATTCCTGGTTTGATGCGAAAACTCATGTTTGAAGGTAAGAATTCATCCCTAAATGCAAAGCTTTTGCCTTTAATAAACTGGCTCTTTTGTGAGCCAAACCCGATTGGATTAAACACTGCTCTTGCTCAACTTGGGGTCATAAGACCAGTTTTCCGGTTACCATATGTACCCCTTCCTTTGGAAAAAAGAATCCAATTCGTCAATATGGTTAATGAAATTGGACGCGAGAATTTCATAGGAGAGAAAGATGTTCGGGTTCTTGATGATGATGATTTTATCTTGGTGGGTCGATATTAGTGCACTTGGTTGGCTATTAAGTTAATAATAATGGAGCTAGAAAGTTATCATCTTTTGACGGTTTCCCGGCTTAGTTTTTCAGACGAGATTGATTTTATTCTTAACCTGATGAATCTGTTACCTTTAAACATGTTTGCTGCTTTGAATGTTTTTGTTTTTCATCTGTAGCTTGCAGCTTCTGTCATTTTTAGTTCCAGATTATTTTCATACAGAGCTTTCCTCATCTTTTAATTTAAGTATATCTAATTCTACTTATAATATTTGAGTTATATAAAAATAAAAACTTACTACCTTTTGAAATTTTATATCCAAATCTGGAAATCCGAGTTTTTTAATCGTTTTGGATCCAACGTTCAAATATGGTATTTTTAAACGATCCTTACTGAAATAATTGTTTCGCTTTGGTTTTGCATCCGTATATGAAGAAAATACAGATACTTAAATCTGACATTAAAATCCCTAATAAACTTGTATTTTTTGCGCAAATATATTAACCACCCCCTTCTCATTAGCAAGAAGAGGAAGACCAAAAAAAGTCAAATGAACATCAAGTGGGGAGTCAAATGATCAAACAAAAATGAATTCAAACTAAAAGCACCAACACAAGATGAGAAACCCCACCCCCGAAACATATAAGTATCCTTCACCCATAATTTTAATAAAACTTCCGGAACTAGAGTCGACACAAGTTATATGAAACTAAAATGTTTACCTCGGGTAGTCGGGTTTCTATTACCATTTAATCGACTAATGTGAAAAGTGAAAACCCTAATTCAGACACATGACTTCGGCTTAACCCCAAACTAAAAGACCAAAAGATAGTTTAACTAATGTTCTGTCAGCTCAATCGGACCGAAACGGAGGGCAAACCGGCCCAACATATAGCAAGTGAACCGGTGAAACTCAAGTCAGGTTGAACTGGTCCAGCCAACCTGTTTAACGCCGAGGTAAACCCACAAATCACATCCGGAATCTCACAAACTCTAAAACGACTTAAAAATGATTGGATTTGTTGTTTTGGTGCTTTACACCGAAGTTTGAGGTATTTTGACTTACGGTTTGATTATGTCATTTTTCAACAGATGTATCAAGTGTTTTGCTGTCTAGTCAGCTTGGTATTGTAATCGCTTCTAGAGATGCATGTTGACCAAGTTGCAGACGGTACAAGGATAATGGGATACTAGTTACTTCAATGGCTACAATCGTTACGTATTATTAACTGAGCAAAAGTGAATAACATTAAAGGTTTTAAACAAATAATATATAAACATGAGGTCAAATGGGCCTCTAGACAAAACTAAATTACAAGTCACTCTATAGTGAAACAAACACAGCTTTATCAACAGTCCCTATACTCGAACCAACCTAAACTATTAAAATTTAATTTGTATGGTCAAAAACTCACGTGTCAAGACTTTCAATCAGTGGTCTTGGCTTGCGTCTTCGTCTTCTTCGGAAGAACGGATCCACCCAGTCCGTGTCCTCCTTTGCTGCTTTTTCCCACCTTTGTTTGAACGTTTTGAGCTCCGTTGTCGATTGCCTCCTAATCTATATAAAACAGAATTAATACAGAAACAAAAAAAGCTAATATATACACATCCATGGCATGCGAATTTTATAATCCTTCCAGCACATAAGCAGTTTACTTAAACATGAACAAGATGACATTCAGATGTAGAGTACAAGAGGATTAATTGTGTTACCTCGGCACGCGTATCAACAGTGTGTCTCTGTAGAAAAAGAAAAAAAGATGGAAAATAATTATGATATGAATCTGATGGAGTCTAGCATAGGGAGCTAAGCCGAAAATAAAAAAGGAGAAACAGCTAAGAATTATACCTTTGTCAAATCTGGATCGTTTGGTGTCTGCAAGAAGAAGTTTCAACTAATTAATTAATTGATAAATTGATAAAGCATGATGGAGAATAAACTTGGTCAGAACGGTATGAAATACACGTTGATCGGGATACATTTATTAGACCATGTAGTACAGGTGGGAATTCCAACCCATTTACTTATAAATGGGTCAATTTGGGTTGTCTTCTAATCCCAAACTGGTAACTTAAAAAACAGCTAAAGGGGTAATAGAACAGGTCCGAACGGATTGGAATTCGTCAAAAGTCTAATCGTGATGCACCCTTATAGATCGGTTTTATTTAAAGAAATCAACGCGATAAATATTACATAAAAAGAAGAGAAAACTGTGTTTGTTGGTCAACCCGACCCGTAATAAAGAATGATATGTTTCAACCGGAACCCATTATCCAATCCGTCGACCCTTCTACCATAAGAAGTTGCTCAACGATCTGTGCATGGATATAAGCAAGTAAATGATATCAAGTCCAGAGGGAAACCTTTTTAGCAGAATGTCCGCCTAACGATTGTATCCCCTGATGAACAACGTATTCTCTATCAACAATTCCCACCTTCTTGGACCGGTCCCCCTGAAGAATGTAATAATTAAGGTACACACAAGAAGTACATTTTCTTTCTTAAAAAGAACAAAAGAACTCGTCCCAGAAAAATTGATTCATTTCATTTAAAAGAAAAGTTCTCACACCAAGTTTTCCCCAATATTACGGTATTACCACTCTAAAAATAAATTGTATCTATTGAATTTAGGTCCATGAGAATGTTTCTTGTTGTTTTTCGCTAAAAGATGCTTTAGACATTCGAAAAATAGTCCAACACTTGACTTTAACTATGTGTTGAGTGAAGCATTGCAGTTTTTATAGAACGGAGAAGGTACTTGGACACGAGATTATTTACTTGAGACTACATAGCAAAAAGCTGCATAATCATAATTTAAAGTATCTCCTGTGAATTTTGACACGAAAAAGAATAGAAATTTCCCGGAGCTGAAACTCACCTGTGCACAATACCCAAGTTTGATATCCATTCCCCATCCATGAACAAGGTCATTCTGAAAGTAATACCAAATGAAATTTTTAGGGCAAACAAGCTGGTAAGATCAGATATATATATATATATATATATATATATATATATATATATATATATATATATATATATATATATATATATATATATATATATATATATATAAAAGATTAAGGGGTTGTAATTTCATCAATATAAAAGATTAAAAGTACTCGCTTTCCACTGGTATTCAACAAGTGTAGATTTTCATAAATGGCATAATGTGAAAATTACCTGAATAAGATGCCAAGCACAATGCCATGCAGCTCTGGAAAAAACGGGAGCCATTCCTTCAACAAATCTGCGTTTCAACAAAGCCATAATAAAATATCTTTTCAACAAAATTTCTTAGGGAGACATGAAACAACTTTATCATGCTCAATTGCTCAGGATCAAGCCTTGAAAAGAATTTTCACAAACGTTAATCGACGCCTTGTAGCTGTTGTATGTACAGCAACTTACCCAGCACATGGTGGCCCTTCACTGGTATCTGAACATTTCACACTGCCTCTGCTATCATACACTCTCCTGTTTCCAAAGAAAAGAAGAAGAAGAAAAAAGGTTACATGCATTAGCAATCGGAAACATTAAAATAGTCATAACCAATTCATTCACCTATGAAACTTGCTTGTTCTCTTCCGTACTGTGATCCTATGATGTATGCCGGTTGAATTTGGATCTAAAGCCGGCTGTGATATCTCTAATCCTTCTGCTTTAACAATATCCAAGTATCTGCCAATAAAAAAGATAACATACCTGAATTAGGATATCAATATTGACAAACATTAAACATCGAGAAAATAGATAAAACCTTACCTTCTGGGATTGAAATGCTGCACTCCCAGGTCTTCATCCCAGAGAAATATATAATCATAAATAGACACAGCAGAAGGATGCAGAAATCGTTTTGCAAACCACCTAAAATAATGTTAAATTTTAGTAAATTACTTGGTAGCGACATGGATTCCTAAAAGGTTTGCACAGGCCTTACCACTTTGTTTGGTTCTGAGCTATAACATGTATGGCTTTGTTGCTCCACTCAAGATCTCGCCAGCCATCAAATTTTCCATCGTAATGGAACAAAATAATCGTAAAATTTTCTTTAAGAAACTGAAACTGCTAATGTTAGGCATCTATCTTTCACAGAATGGAATATGGAATATTAGAAGAAAGATGATCATTCTACCTTTTGAACAATAGTATTGACATTACGCTTCTGTTTCAGACCCACTGGAATTGCCAGCAAGTTATGTGGAGTGGATGTGTTAGACTGCAATAAAGTGAAAATAACTTAATGACCTTACACAGACGACGGAGCAAACAAAAACTGGTGAAGGTTTGAATCTAACCTTTAAGTTTGAACTAGTAGTTGACCATAACGGTTTTAATTCCAAGTCAGATTTATCTTGTATAATTCCGCGAGGTAAAGATTTCAAGGTTGTGGAAGCTGACACAGATTCCTACAATATATTAACACTATCTATGAGCATGCAAGTCAAAAGAGTAATTAAAATGAAAACAGATTCGACAATTGCACCTTTGATGTGTAAAAGCGATATAATTTTGAATCCAGCTGACGAGAGAAACGAAAGAAGATAATTAGTAGTAAACCCGGGGAGCAATTAATATGAATGTGATACATACCTCCGTCTGCAAATATTGATAATTGGTGGTTCTATATACAATGTATAACATTATTGTACAAACTAATCCCAGAAATGGTTTCATCCTAAATCTACAACAAACACCCTGCAAATAGATTCCGTTAATAAATCGGAAAAAAATCAAAAATATCTAAAATTAGACAGTTACCCTCCAATGAAAAATAATATGTGGTTTTGTCATCAATAGCCTAATCGACAAATATATGTTGTCATGGTAATCTGCAAGAAGCATTAAATCGTAGCATAAGTCAATACTAGTCATCAAAGGTCAAACTAAAGTTAGATATAAGTGTATTGGATTAATATGTGTGCAAAACTTAAATCTTACTCAACAAACAATTTTCGAGATGCATGTGACTCAATCTAACCAAAAATTAAACTGAAACTGAAATTGAAAATCAAAGTAAACAAATCGATCTATATTGAATTAATTGTTAATTTGAATGGATTTGAAATCTTAATAAGTAAGTAAGGAATGAATAGATCTAATAAATTAAAAGTTAAAGGGATTACCGGAGAGTGTTTCTGCCAAATTAGCTGCGGATATTATGTGTGTTTACTGTAGATGGTTTTACAGACACAGAAAAATAAAATTGTCGGAATTTGGACTTTCCACGTTTCACGGCAATAGATTTTATATGCATGCGTGTATCGCTCGATGGGGTGCATAGTGTAAATTCTTTTTTAATAATTTGCATTAATTACCTCCTACTTAAATCTTCATTTACAAATCTAGTTTTGTTTTGATGATTTTTAAGGTGTTTTAATAAAATGATGGTTAGACTATGTTTACAGTTAAATTTATGTTTCAAAATCAATATTACTCTATATTATTAAAAGTTGTGTTAACAAAATTCTTAGGACTATAATTAATTATAATGACGATGAATTAAAAAAGTTTTGTAAATGACATCCTTAAACGTATAAGACAGCTTCCAAGATACAAGCTTATATAATGTTTGATCAAGATTGAAAAATCATGCATATATGCATATTTGAACTTAAATAAAGTTATCACCAAAAGTTTAATTCTTATCGGCATCAATTTTGGTGGAGACATTTTACTGATCAAGTATAGCTTTAGTAGGTATCACGTACCTGCCTTCGATGACGTCGGTGCCCACAAATGTGTCTAAAGTGTATGAGTTCGATTCCATTCCAAAACATGTGTGACTAGGCAGTGTACACTCCTAGTCGGGGGAGTAGTTGCGTACATTGAAATATGTACAGTGGTCGTTGACATGCAATCAAACTCTTTGTTTTGGTTAATTATTAGTTTCATTTTGATAAGCATTAATTACATCACTCCCGAGAGTTTGACATCTGATTTTTTTATTATTATTATTATATTACTATATAATTTGGGTAGTATTATATTACTATATAATTTGGGTTTATACTTTCATATCGATAAAAATCGGTTTCATATATTAAAGCTTCATTATTACACATAAGTTAAATGAGCAAATGTTCCTAAGACATCATGTTTAATGTTTGGGAGCCCGTATATGGAGCATTTACCTAACATAGTTAAAAAAGAAAGGTACATTAATACATTATATGTATTAAACCAATCTTCATACATGTTGTCGTCTAATTGAATTCGTATTATACATTTAAGTGAGCATACTTCAAGCCTCTACATTTCTTTAACTATCATGAGTATAAAAGTGAACATCTTTCACCTCTTAAAAGGTCCTTATTTATCTTTTATCATAACCTTTTCCGACTCAACTTTTTCTTCTTGCATTTCAAAGTAGTTTGAAAAGACACTACTAAAATGGATTAGAACTTTCCGCTATGAGTAAATTTAGGTAATTTATACTTTTACACATTTAGATAATTTATACTTTTATATTAATTATCTTTCAGAATTTTAACATATTAGTGTTAAAACTCATGTGATTTTATCATGAAGATTTGATTGATATCAATACCCACCAAAAGAAAAGAAAAAAAAAACCATCAAAAATATATATACTACTACTCTATTTAGAGATAAAAAGAACACAACAATCGTAATAATAAAAAAAAAATTATGTAAGGAGTAACGGTTTGCGTCTTTTGCTATTTAAAAAATTAAATATCTTTACTTTTATAAGTATGAATTATGAGAAGTTGACTAACCCTTAGATGATTAGGTGATTCACTCCAACCATTTAATCCATGATTATAAAACTATTTAATAACAAAATTATGATTTGGTAAGAAAAAAGCAACAGGTTATAAGCAAACGTAATTTAATTCATTAAAATTTGTTTATAGTAATTTACTTGCACATCATCCTCTATTGGAGTTATTTTTTCTTTTCAGTTTTTAAGACGGCATAAAACCAAATTAAATATAAATAAATAATAACTTCCCCATGTTCTTCCTAGCAAAAACAATTTTAGGTGTTCAATATTATATTATTATGAGTCATGACATTTAATTGTGTTTTACGTCACCTTCCTCAATTTCTATGTCAACTTAACTGTTAACAATTTTAATATAAATAAAAAGTAAAACAAATAATATATTAATAGGTTACCTATCATTAAGTAGACAATAACTAAGCCACTTTAATTTAATTAAAATGTTAAATCAATAATGTGGTGATTCAGCATGTATAACGTATTGCAAGAATAAAGATTTTATTTTTATTGATATTTTATTTCAATGTTAGAGTAGTTGGTGATTCTCTCTTTGGATATAGCAATTTCTTGAAAATCCGTTTCTTTTTGTTTTTGTTCATCTTTCAAATATAGTGTTTTGTAGCTCTTAAATGAACATCGTGTAACAAGAGAAATATAACTATAATTAAGCATATGTCATTTGTATTTATAACTTTTTGGAAGTTATTAAAAGTTCTGATTTAACCAAATTAAGTCACTTAACCAAACTATAATAATTGATCCAGTCACATAACCAATGGTTTAGTTATAAAATTTTGAATAATATAAGAGGGTTGATACACTACTACACAAAATCAGAAGGAGACCTCTTAAAAAGACCTTTTTATATTAGAAACATGTCTTTATAGATTTTCAAGGGATTATGGGCCCACTTTTACGTTAAAGAGACCGGTTTGTATATATTTAATGGGAGCTGATTTACACACTTAAACTTTTTATTCACACACTTAAATCCGATATGAATTGACAAAAATGCCCTCACTATTTACCCCACCAATTTTCTCTCCCTCTAAATCTAAAAGCCCTATCTTCAAAATTCTTATCTTATTGTAGCATTACTATTCAAAATCCTTTTTTTCCAGCAACCGATTAAAAATCAAGTAAAAATAATCATTTTGTTCTTTTATTATCTTAACCCTACTAAAGTAACCCATTCAGGATTTTTATTTGTTTTAACAAAAAACCTAATAATCATTACAATCAAACTGTTTCAATAAAATAAAATCAAAGTATAAAGTTATGTATATTTTCAGCTTCAAGATTATGGGATTGACCGAGACATAAAGGACGTGAAGGTTTGGCAAGTCTAAATCTCCGACGAGCTTTTTCGACTAGAGTTTTTTTGTGACTTTAAATAAGTCATAAGCTCAGTTTCATAAGCTTATAAGCCGGAAAAAATGAGCATATGAGCTTATGAAAAATTACATAAGCTCATAAGCACATTTAACAAGGCAAAACAAACACCCTCGCCAACATCATATCTTTTCCATTGTTCGACACTCTCCTATGATACCCATTTCTATAAAATAAAATATAAGAAAATTATTTTATGTTTTTTTCTTACTTTTCTCTTTTTTGTGCAAACAATTTCTGCAAAAATTTCCCACAAAATTCTTTTTAATTTCTTTTTCCTCTAAAAGTTACTCTCATTAAATACACATTCGTAACGTAACTCCATAGTTAGAGAAATATGAAATTCAAAATGCACGCTCAAGTTGTTGTGATGTAATCATGGTTTTCTTGAAGTTCAAATTTTTGTGATAGTAAAATATTAAAAAAACAGATATGAATGTGCTTAAATTCCTTTCTTACATACTGGTTTCCAATGATTTTTGTAAAAAGTTACAAAATTAAAGATTTAATCAAAACCATACTTGGGTAAAGTTCTTGATTTCAAAAATATCAGAACTTGTTTTTGTAAATCTGGTTGTTTATGCATATGTTCAACATGTTTGGATTTAAATCTTGAATTGTTTTTACTAGTTTAGTTGAAGGGCACCCGTGGATGGGAATGGGACACCCGTGGAAGTGGAAAATATGGGTAATTTGTTTTAAGCATCAGATATAGGAAAGTGAGGTAAAATAAAGGGGGCAGTATAGTCATTACAAGTCAAATTTAAGTGGATGAAACAAAATATAAAGTGTAAATATCACTTCCCATATTTAATGGGTTTTGTAAGTTTGAAAATAAAGAAACCTGTTGTTATCAAGACAACCGGTCTTCATATTTTTTGATATTAAATATCTTTACTACAATATAAAGAATCTACTCCAACATCTTAATATCTTAAATTTTAAGTAATTGAAATTACTAATCTACCCCTATTATACCTTTCACAAAATTTATCATTTAAAACAATTTACAATTAGTGACATCTCCTTAATTACAACGATAACTAATAAATAATAATAATTATCTTTATCTTTATCTATATTAATATATAACACATTTTCACTTTTTATTAAAATTTTAAATTTTTGAATAAAGTATAATTAGTAATATATCCCTTAATGAATGTAACATATAAACTAATCTTAATTTCCTTTAATTAATTCGATTACTAATTTCATAAAAAAATATGCACCCATATGAAATAAAGGTAATTCAAATTAATTGATATAAAATTTGTATTCATATAACCATTATTTTTAAACGTTATTTGATAGAGTAAATTTTCAAATATTTGATTTATAATCTAAATTTTATAAAGTTAGTTGACAGTGTTGTGGTTCGTGTTGCTCTATAATTCTAGGAAGATGGTTATCATCAAAAGTTTACATATTCTTCTATTGGTCACCGATAAGTCTTAATGTCAATAAGCTGAGTAGTATTACATTTGATACTTCTAAGGTTTATAAACCTTCTTACCATATTGATTATCCTTCATTACAACATTCGAAAGTATGTGTTACCATATTGGATTCATGAAAACAGACTGAATTTGAATGTCTTGAATGAAAATATTTTTTTGGGGTTAAAAACCATAACGATAAACGATTAGAAAGCGTAGTGTCTGAATGGATTTTTAATTGTTGTTGCATCGTTGAAGGAAAATTAGTTTTTATTTATGGAAAACATGAGTTTATACGGGAATACTATTCAAGAAATATATTTAATTCTCCTTTTGACTAAACGAGAAATTATTAGAAGTCACTATTAAAAAAAACAAAATGACCTGAAAATTAGACTTTTGTTATGTTCGTAAATGAGCTTAATCTTCAAATGAGTCGAATTACCCCAATGGGTTGAATGATTCGAACGGAAAATATTCTGCGAGGGTGTTTGTTTCACGAAATCTATAAAAAAAATTAGTGAATTTGAATTGAATTCCTTTTCCATAACATGTTTGTTTGAAGTTTATGACGGAATTTAAATCCGTTGGAATCTAAATTTTTCTTTACTTACAAATTTGAGATTCCTTAATGCAGCGGAGAAGAATTGAAAAAATCAATCATATGACATAATAATTATTATCGCTGAATTGTCGAACCATAAATTGTTACCACAACACTCTTTTTATATTGTCCGAAGGGCCAAACTTTAAACTATTAAACTCTACATATATGGAACGAGACAAATGATAAATTACCATAAATCATTACCCCAATGTAAATTGTTGAATATGATTTTTTTCATCCGCTACATCGTGCGGGTACCATACTAGTTATTATTAGTATAAAGACCTGTGTTTTGTATAGAAACAGGTCTCCAAAGTTATTACTTATTTACTGCAGTTACCTTTCTTCCTCCTCATTTACACCATTACCAACCTATCAAATTTCTTAAATACTCATAAGACATTATTCAAGAATTTAAATATTGAAGATCCCAACATATTTAATACACTTAAAGGTAAAAGCTTATAATCTTTTAACATTTTTATATTTAAATTTAAATTATAACTTTATTTTATTTATATATATGTGTGTTTGTTTGTATATATGAAAGTATGTTTTATTTATTAAGGTTGGTGTTTTTGTTTTAAATATAGGCTTTGTGGGAAGATTTTTTGTTTCCGGTGTTGATTAAGAACCATTTACATATGCGGATGAGGTATATTTTCGAATTTTTTCTACAAACCATTGATTACAATCATAATATGATATATTTGTTAACTATATCATTCCATTCATATAGTATAGGGTCCAAACAACAAGCCGTAGGTTTATACCCGTCCAAAATTAACCTAATAGAGGTTAATTTTGGATTGTCCCCTTTTGGGACTGCTTTTTGAATACTTTGTCTCATTTAGGATGTGATTGTGTGTTAACAAATTGCGTGTTTTAGAAAAATATCGTCAACACTTCCCCTTACTCCCACGGGTCTGCGTTTTATACGCATACTTGGGGAGTTAAGGGGAAATGTTGTCGATTTTTTCTTAAAAACGCAATGTGTTAACATACATTCACATATGAGACAAAGTATTCAAAAAGTGGGTTAGGATGGACCACCTAAAATACATTTGATTACATACACATATCATTCATACATGCATCATTTTGAAAGAAGATATTTATATATTTTCAGATGGATCGTAGTATATGGATGTATGAGATACCAAGGTTTTCAGAAGATTTTTTGTTCGAGTTGTCAGAATTTATGAAAGTTGCTGAGAATGATAGGTTGAATAAAAGAAGACAAAAAATTTGTTGCCCTTGTAAAAGATGTATGAATTCCAATTGGCTTGTTGATCCTAATGTAGTTAGCGACATATAGTACAATATGGTTTTGTGGATGGGTATTTGTGTTGGTCATGGCATGGAGAACAATTAGTTGATAAGAACATAGGTGTTTCTGAATGTAATCAAGTTGATATCGACGAAAACAATGATTTGTACAATAACGACGATTGTGATAATGTAAATAGCATGTTACATAATTTGGAGGCCGATGTTAATGAAAATGATAATGGTGATTTTCAAAAACTGTTTATCGATGCCGAAAAACCAATGTATAATGGTTGTACAAAATTTACCAAATTATCTGCTGTATTGAAGTTGTTGAACTTAAAAGCAAATAATAGTTGGAGTGATACAAGTTTTACAAGTCTTTTAGTATTGTTGCATGACATGCTCCTGGAAGATAATGAGTTGCCCATTTCTTTATATTATGCTAAAAAAAATGGTATGTCCAGTGGGGTTGGAAATCGAAAGAATACCTGCATGTCCTAATGATTGTCTATTGTATAGAAATGAATACAAACATGATCATAAATGTGCTATTTGTGGTACATCGAGGTATATGCGTAAAAACCAAACGGAACTTAATGATGATGTCACGAAGAATGGCCCCCCAGCTAAAGTTTTGTGGTATTTTCCTATCATACCAAGATTGAAACGCTTATTTGCAAACCCTAGAGATGCGAAGTTGTTGCGTTGGCACGAGGAAGGGCGTAAAAAGGATGGAAAAATAAGACACGTCGCTGATTCTCCCCAATGGAGGAATATCGATAGTAAATTTAAAGATTTTGGAAAGGAGGTTAGAAATATACGTTTCGGGCTTAGTTCAGACGGAATTAATCCATTTTGAAACATGAGTAGTTCTCACAGCACTTGGCCAGTTCTTTTATGCGTATACAATCTTCCACCTTGGTTGTGCATGAAACGAAAATACATCATGATGTCTTTGTTAATTCAAGGTCCAAAACAACCAGGTAACGACATCGATGTGTATTTGGCTCCACTAGTAGAAGATTTGAAAAAATTATGGAGTCAGGTGTTGAAGTGCGTGATGCTTATACGAATGAAATTTTTCGATTACGAGCCATCATTTTTTGTACCATCAGTGATTTCCCAGCGTATGGTAATTTGTCAGGATATGGTACGAAGGGGGCAAAGGCGTGTCCACATTGTGAAGATGACACATCGTCGAGATGGTTGACACATTGTAGGAAAACGGTGTTCATGGGACATAGAAGATCGCTTCATTCGAAACATCCATATCGTTTAATGGCTAACTTGTTTGACGGTTCCACCGAATCTAGAAGTTTACAGCCACCAATGGACGGAGAAACCGTATTTTCTCAAGTTGAAAACTTCAACAATGCGTTTGGAAAAAAACGAAAACCCGTGAAACCATTTAGATGGAAAAAAAGATCTATTTTATGGGAATTTGAACATTGGAAATATTTAGATGTTCGACATTGTATTGATGTTATGCATATCGAGAAAAATGTTTGTGATAGTTTGATCGGGTTACTTTTGAACATTAAGGGGAAATCAAAAGACGGAGTTAATGCTCGAAATGATATGGTCGCGATGGGTATTCGGGAGGAGCTTGCTCCAAAAGAGACACTTGATGGGAAGAGAAAATACCTTCCACCTGCTTGTTATACCATGTCGAAGGCTGAAAAGGCTTCTTTTTGCAAATGCCTACATGGTGTTAAAGTTCCATCGGGATATTCTGCTAATATTAAAAGATTAGTGTCAATTAAAGATAACAAATTGCTTGGTATGAAGTCCCATGACTGCCATGTGTTAATGACACAAATGATTCCTATCGCAATCCGTGGAATACTTCCAGATTACATCCGACATACAATCACGAAACTTTGTTTGTTCTTTAACTTGATTCATTCAAAAGTTATTGATCCCGACCTTTTACGCAAAAGATGTTGGACGCTATAGTGGGTATGTGGATAAAATGCTTTGGTATTCCCGTGTGAAGATCAATTTCTCTCTTTTCGACTACTTAATATGGTTGTATTAGATATTATTTAGTTGTGTTACACATCGTTTTGTTTTGTGGTGTTGGACAATTGTTTTGTACCATTTTATCTATAAAATTAAAGTTTTGGTTTGTCTATATAACACTCATATAAATTCTGGTTGAATTGAAAATTTGGATCATATCTCTTTTATTACAATTTGGAAAAGAAAAACCTATAAAATAAAGAAAAATAAAAAAACCTTACTGAAACCTGTTGTTCAAATAAAAACTGCTCTCTATAACTAAATTTAATACAAAATAAATTCTAATAGAATAGTAAATAAAAATGTAAAGAAACCTGTTCTTTTAAAACAAACGGCTCTCTTTAGTATCCTTAAAGAAACCCCTTTCCAAACAGATCTCTTTACTAAAAGCTGCGGCAAAGAGACCGGTTGTAAAACCGGTCTCTATGACCCCCAAAACCGGTCTCTTTGCATCTTTTCTCTAGTAGTGATATAAAAACCTAAATTATGCAAACCTAACTTATCAAAATATAGGTTGAGGAAAAAAAATTATATATATATATTACTGTTTTATCCAACTTCAATTGTCTAGTTTTTACATTTTTCCTTTTTAACTTTGACTTTAAATATTTTTTTTTGTGTTATATGATATTTGATGAATATTATACGTAAAAATATATTTAAATTCGAATCCAATCGTATATTTTGCATAAAGTACTATAGAACATAAAAAAAAGATATTTAAAGTTAAAGCTCACAAAAAGGACTTGAAAATATAATACGGTGTATGACATTCTAAAGCAATACATATATTTGCAATTCATTAATTTGTATAACATCATTTTCATATAGGATTAATAGTGTGACATTAAATTTTTAAACTAAAAAACTTTCGTACTTTTTCGGTGATGCTGACTTTTTGATATATTTGACTTATCATATCAAGTCGTTATTAGAAAATAGGTCACCTAACTCTAATAGAAGTTAAAAGAGTGGTTTCAACTTCCACATTGTTCTAAAAAAAAATTGTTTTCATTTAAAATAAATAAATATAAATATTGAAATCAATTATTTAACATAAATAAATGAATGACTTCTTCGGATCCATATATATTATAATTCTATAGTTAACCTCACAGAGTCATAAAAGTCTTTAAAATAAATTGTTTATTAGTAGAAATTTGTAAATTAAACAACTAGTTTAATTAAACAAAAGGCATTGTTACTAATATAATATGTTAATCATTAACATCAAGTTATTTGTCGTCGATTGCGCGATAGAAGAAATAAGCATCAAAGGGTTGAGTTGTATATTGATTACAATGAACAACAACTATACTATAAATAACTTTGGTTAGCTTAATCGTTTTAGTAATGGAACAAAAAACCCAAATATGATATAGATCATTAACAATGTTATATTTAAGGGTGAAACTATAAGTTTTTTACATGGGACAAATAAGAAATATTTAAAAATTAGATAAATTTTATTGTTTATGTGAGATAAAGTAAAAAAAAAATTCTTTTTTTTATAAGAAAAAAGTTTTAAAATAACATAAATTTAACTGATTTTAATATTATGAAAAATTGTAGTGAAACAAACAGATTACTTTGTCTCTATCCTAGACTTCGTCCGTTATCATATTAAGCATGTCTTACTTTTTAAAAACGGAAGAATTACATATATTCCCACTTAAACATTGATAATTACATATTAACCCACTCCAATTTTAAAATAACAAATATGTCTATTCTTATCAACTAAATTGCATATATCCCCATTTCTAAATATTTCATTTAAAATAATTAATAATATGACCATTATGCCCCTTATAATTAATTAATAAAATATCACAATCAACCTAAAAAAAAACTAGACTGAATATAATTTTTACGGTTTCTTTATTCTCTGATCTAATCCTCCTAATAAAATACAAAATAAAATATCACAATCAACCTAAATAACATTTATTTACGTCGTTGTATAAGATGTATGAACACCAAATAGAAAAGCACCGTATTATTGCAAAAACAAAAAGAAAAGCACATTATTATGGCAAAAACTAGTCGATAGGAAATACCACACCCACCTCTATAAGACATAGAGGAGTAAACAAATTATTCAAAAATCTATTATAGTTGGTGAGTAACATTTAAAGTAGATATTCAAACACCAAAATTAAATGGTTCCATGCCCATCAAAATTACCAAAGTCATAATCAGTTTACTATCAAACTTTACGTTGAAAATTCAATCTTCATGACCTTGTTTTCTTACTTTCTGAAGCTTTCGTATTTTTTTCCCGTCCCCTAAAAAACATAGAACTGTGAGCATTATGAAAATATTAGAACTTATAGAAGATATGAAAATTGATTTACCTTTTACTTGTTGACCCTTGATTAGAACCCAAAGATGTTTGAGGTTCAGGATTTCTGCATGTTCTTTCATGATGTCCAAGCATACCACATCGAGGACATTTGTGTCTTCTTTTCGGTTCATCACGTGGTACAATTCTATTCTTCCTTGGTCTTCCAGGCGGACGTTTGATTGTAGGCGGATATATTTTCTCCCTATTTTCTTTCTGCACCCATTGATCCTTTTCAGGCATCGGACCAATTTCCATAGCATAGGCTTCCTTAAATTTCTCGATAGTAAAATATGGGTCAACATATTTGTCCCAATAATTATCCCTTATCAAAGAAATGAAAGCATCAACATGCACACATGGAACACCTTTAACTTGCCACACACGACATGTGCATTTTTTCTCATCTAATATAACCTCCCATCGTTTTTCCTTCCGCTTCACTTCAACTCAATTTTCGCCGCTTCTAGAAACTGCATATTCACCCAAATTCTGCACATAAATAGAATAAAAAAATATGTTAAAATTTATCTATTTAGGTAATTAGAGTTTCATAGTATCTAAAATAAAGAAGGTTTGTTCTACATACTTTGGAGATTTGGTTAAGATAATTCTTCGCAGTAGGAACTAGCGTGCCTTTCCATTTCTTAGCAACCCTTCTTTTCTTATCAAAACGTACCATGACCTTTTCTCTTATGGAATCAAGGAGATCAAGAACCGGTTTATAGCGTAATTCACCAATCCAAGAATTAAATGCTTCCGAAATGTTATTAGTCATGTAATCACATTTTGCACTTGTACCAAACTTGCAACGACTCCATATTTTCTTATGATTGTCATTAAGATATTTAATTGCACCTTCACGTACACCGACAATTTCATTTAATAATTTCTCATGCTCGTTAACATTATACGTTCTTGCAGCACCCCATAATTTAAAGTTGAAGAAGTCACCATGGAAATGTTTTCTGAAGTTGCTATATAAGTGTCTTATGCATTCTCTATGTTCAACATTAGGGTAAACGTGTGTGATGGCTGCTTCTAACCCTTTTTGCATATCTGATGAAATAACAAGACCTTGGGGTGTCCCTATTGCTTTTTTTAGTGATTCAAGAAACCATGTCCATGAACTTGTATTTTCTGATTCAAGAACACCGTATGCTACTGGAAACATCGAATTGTTACCGTCAATACTTGTAGCAGCCACTAGGACACCATTGTACTTCCCCTTAAGATGACAACCATCAAGACCAATGTAAGGACGACAACCGACAAGAAACCCCCTAGAGCAAGCTACTAGCGAAATAAAAAATCGTTGGAATCGTTTCATATCACTAGTTGTCTCAAATTCAATGTCAACAACACTTCCTGGGTTCCTTTTTCGGAGTTCCTCTTTGAAGTCATCTATTTTTATGAAAGAGTCCTCCCACTTGCCATATATATCGGTGTAAGCTTGTTCTTTCCCCCTAAAGACTTTGTGATATGGCAAGTCAACACTATATTTTTTCTTAAGCCATTTCCTCAAATTTGGAACAGTAATATCCCCTTCAGATTTCAGCTTGTCGGTAACCACACTAGCAATCCATCCTTGAGTTGCACACTTATTACCACCCATGTTGCTTCGAATACAAGAATGCGTTTCTATCAATTCCCTTACCTATAAATTTGTTAAGTTTTTGCAAACAATGTTAATAATTATACAAGCATGGGAATAAGTTAAATCTAAATAAGTTCATATACTAACTTCAAATGTAACTCCATCTTCCATTAAATTAGCTTTGATTTTTCATCCGCACTCTAAGTTTTTGCACCTTGCTTTGAATCGTCTCGGTTCACTCCTATCAATGAAGTACTCAAATTCGTTGATTAGTGCATAATGGTTCAAAGCTCTTCTAAAATTAACCACGTTTGGAAATTTTGAGTTCAATTTCATGGCTGGACTTTTCTTATTATCCGAGTAAGTTTCACCTTCATAGTTGGGTACCTCATCTTCATTATCAGTGCTATTAAGGCTATGGTAACTTTCTTCGCTTGGACAATCCGATTCATCATCACCATGTTGTTTATCAATAACTTCAACTTGAACCCTGCACATAAATAGAAAATATAATTTACCTTTATGGATAATAAAATGCATACATATAGCTTCTGTACCTTTGTTGTATTTCATTGGTGTTATGATTATTCTCCGTCGTGACATAAATTGTTACTTCTTTCTCCTCCTGATACATGCTGGTCATCAAGTTAAAGTTCTCTTCATAGTCAAGCTCAATAAAAGATTGATGGGTCGCATATTTGTTAACAAAAACAATTAAGCAAACCATGTCCCTCTTTGATGGATAACGATTTCTGATATCGTCAATTAGATCCCACAAACTGTATATGCATGTGTCCATGTAAATACACTTTTGTGATCCAAAACAATATCTTTTTCTACTTGAATTTTTGACTAATCGAAAGTAACCTCCATATTTTAATTTGAGTTTGTATTTGGATGATACTTGCCTGAAAAATAAAGCAACTCGAACTTGAGTGATCATTTACAAGACTAAGTTTCAAAGGAAATCAAGAAAACTGTACACTAAGAAATTCGTATAAATGTACCCAAGTATCGGTGATTCAACTATGTTCTCCCATCTTGGTCCTGAAGAGTCATTATAATCTATAGTATCTTCCATCTTTGAGTTATAGGAATCTGATTATGCATTTAAAGTTAAATTACATATAATTTTCAATTGTGAAGCTCGTAATATTGCATGGGAGAATCATATAGCATATCATAATCAATAAACACAACTTAAAATTATTAACTAATCAAAAAACATAACAAATCAAGAGAGACAAAATAGATTTCTACTTATTATCAAAATTTTCTGAAATAAAAAAAGAATACACCTACTTGAATGGATTGTGATTGCGCAATACTAGAATCATAAATTTACTTCACAATAAAATGCCCAGCAAAAATTAATTTTTTGACTAGATCATTGGTTTTAGACCCAATGAATATGGCGGGATTTTCCATGACTTTGCCGCTCAATTAGAGAAACACATGGAAAAAGGTATTTTTGTCATAAACATAATAATCCCAAAAAATGAGGATATTTGTTATCATAAAGTTTGGAGGGATAAATATGTAATTATCAATGTTTAAATGGATATATATGTAATTCTCCCTTTAAAAACCTATGAAATTCATTTTGTTGATATATTTTTACCATTTAGCTAATAATAGTAAATAATTGTCTGATTTTAAAAATAAACAAGGAAAGACTCGTGCGTTGCACGAGTCCGGGAGTTTACCATGACAACCGTCTAAAAATCAGGTACTTGTTCAGTTATTATATCGGTTCAAATCATTGGTTACTCTTTTATCGTGTTCACTTTGTTCTAGTTCGAAACTGTTGAGTCTGTACTTTATCGGAACTAGTGTCGGAATAACTCCCGGAATCAATTATATAAGTCCTAATACCAAGAAAACACCTAATGAACTTTCCTAAGTTCATAACAAATCATACTTAAAAACTTTCAGTTAACAAAAAGGTCCAACGAAGCAATAACGTAAAAACGAAAAATCAGAAAAGCTGAAAATCAGCCCGGTGCGCAGCACCCCTTTGCTGGGTGCGCAACACCTAGCCCCCAGACTTCAAAAATATTACATTTTCAGTCCTTTTCTTGTTTTTATAAAACACCAACCAATTAAAAACGACTTCAACCACTCATTACTGCAAGTTAACAGTCCCAAGAGCAGAATCATTATTACCTTTTCTTTTCCATTTCCTTTTCATTTTATTAAATCATTTTACACACACAATCCTTTTCTCTCTAATTTTCTCTCAAGAACTCAAGAAAACCAGAGACATTCCACCATCAAAATCCACTTTTAGTCCATATAAACCGTTCCAACCATCAAGAGAATCAAAGGGGTGTCGTTATACCGAAAAAGGGACCAAGTTTGTAAAGATTTTTGAAGCATAAATCCGACCAAACTCCTCATCCAAGCTTTTCATCCGGTAGAAACCTTTCTCCTACCTTTATTTACTATTTTTACTAATTGCATGTAAGATCCAAACAATAAAAATGAGTTTTTATAAAGATTTATGTCACTTTTTATACAAAAACGATTTTTATCTAAATGATACTTAGATCTATATCTTTATGGTTAAAAGTTGTTTAAAAACTGTAAAAACATCATATTATAAAGTATCTACTGGTTGCATGTCGAAATCTTTGAGTCACAAAACGTTTTTAGCAAGAAAAACACAAAACGGGAAAAGACAGCAGCTAGGTGCGCAGCACCTGTGCCCAGGTGCGCAGCACCGAGCTGCTGTTCCTCCCAAAAATCGTCGTTTTACTCGTTAGAAACTTATATATACATTATGGACTTTTTCTAATGTTATAAAGGGACTGATATAAATAAAAACTATAGTAATGGTGACTTGTTTTGGACTCTATGGACTTAAATGGACTCGTTATTAAGTTATTATGTGTATAAACATGTTTTGTGAGCGGAAATGGTTGTAGGTTTTGGACACGAAATTTGGGCGCGGAAGCGCTGCCCAAATTTTGTTAGAAAATCTAAACCATTTCAGTAACCTAAACATGTTTATCATATTAATAACATCACCTTTGAACTTTCAGACTAAACATAACGTTAACCGCTTCGGACCAAATTTTGGAACAGTATTGGACTTAACACTTAATTTTAAACAAAAGTTACATAAATCTCTTATATATAAAGTAACCTAATAAGAAGTTAACTTTTGGACAATATTGGTAATTCTTAGGCATTCCGTGATTCCCGGCTCCTTTCCGACCGATTCCGAGTTCACTTTCTTCGCAAACCGTGAGTTACAACCCCACTTGTTTTACTCTTTGTACATTTAAACATTATTTGGGGGAAACATAAGATCACATGTTTGTAACTATTAACACTATTTGCAACTTATTTGAAACTGTTCGAAACTGGGTACTTTTGAAACTTATTTGAAACTGTTCGAAACTGGGTACTTTTGAAACTTATTTGAAACTGTTCGAAACTTGGTACTTGTACAAACTATTATGCGTATTTTGTGTTATTGCCTTAGCGGGTTAACTAAACTAGGATACTTGTTAGCGACCAATCCTTGATGGATATATAAGCCCGTAAGAGTTCAGTACAATTTTAGCAATTTTGTTCAATTGCCCGTTTTTGGTTCAAGTTCACTTATACACTATTAGCAATAGCCATTAGTCATATGAGTATCAATACTTAGGAGCGGTCACTCCTTACTAAGAGTTAGCGTCCCAAGTACATATTACTACCACACTGAGGTTCAATCAATTAAACATTTTTGGGCTAGTTCAGGACCATACAATCGGTTTAGTGTATACTTACTACTTATATTATGCCAAGTGATTGATACGAGTTACTATTTAGTTAAACACATATCCCATACGCATATACACACTTTTAGCGCCTGGATCCCGCTACAACTTTACTATATGAGTTTATCTAATTACTTTACTCGCGTACGTACAAACTTTTACTATTTACATATATGTTTTGGCAACTTACTATTCTTGGCAACTTCTATTTTTGGAAACTTTATCGAAACTCTAAACTGTAGCTCACTCACTACTTTATGTAGTTGACACTTTATCTTATGTTTCAGGAAATTAATGTAAGTGTTCGGAATGCATGGAAAATGAGGGTCGATATGGTCACGTGAGGCGCTTATTGGGAAAGACCTTTATGTTTTGGGAATTTGTTTTGGAAACATTGTACTTATACTTTATTTTAAACTTATGAACTGCTTGGTTGTTGAATCTTGAACAATTTATTTTTAATCGAAATGACTTGAATCGTTTATATTTGCTTATGACCGTGTAATGATATTTCCAGCTCTCACATTCCGTGTTTCCGCTATAGCGGGGTGTGACAGACTTGGTATCAGAGCACAGGTTGTAGTGAAAACGGTTTTAGAAATTTCTAAAAAGTTTTTGAAACCAAACTATAACCAAGGCTTTTCGGAAAATCATTATGGGTTCAAAACTTTAGTGAATTAATTTTGCGATTGCATGATTGTTTTTAACTACGCATGGCCTGATCAACCCTGCCTAGTTCAAAATGACTTATGCAAGGACGAAACGTAATTTCTAAAGATAAGCGATTTTGAGTCAAAAATTCCCGGTCTTGCTAATCCCAACCTCACGTGATCGACCCTTACCTGCATTCCTTACTTATTTTCCTTTAGCATACTCTTGTTCATGTACTTACAAAACTTTTTACGTCGCAGATCCGTCATGTCTCAATCGTCACGTTCACGATCTCCCTCACGATCTCAGTCACGATCCCAACCAAGAGCCGCGTCCTCTCACGAGCCTTCCGAGGGCCATACCGCCTCGGAAAGCATCCGTCATCAGACCACGGACCCTACGGAGGATACCTCCATGGCTGTGTCCAGTAGCATCGGGTCTAGCCCGAGGTCGGTTTTACCACCTCCACCGGCCCCCGTTGCTGCGCCACCACAGCGCCGTGGACCACGTGTCGTTACGACGGCACGTAAACAGCTAATCCTTCCGGGACGGCTACCCGATAGGATGGCAGCGCGACAGGACGGCCTGTCCAGGCCTGCGCCACCCCATTTCCCATTCGGGCACCCGCCTCCCGAGGCTCCGCGCACCTCGATGTTGGACCATTACTCGTGGGAGCGGCAGCTCGAGCGAGAAGAGATGCAGCGTGCCCCAGACGCTGAGGCAGCCCGGCATATGATGCCGCCTACCCCACAGCTACCCCCTCCTGCCGCCTTCCTGCACCTCCATCGCGAGGTTAGGGGACTTTCAGAGGACGCCCAGCACCAAGGGCAGCTCCTCTGCGAGGTCTCCGACGCCGCGCAGAGGTTGTCGGAACAGGCATTGCGCCACCTTTCTGTGGTTCAGGCCACGGCCCGTACGGTGCAACGCTTAGTAGGAGTTTGCTTGGTCATGGGGACCTTGTTGGCGGTTATTGCTGCCAAGATGTTCTTCGAGAGGCGCCATTAGTTCATTTCCTTTATTGTACTGTAGGCCGAGTTGTAATTTTCACATGTACACAACTTCGGGCCATTTTTCTATTACTTCCTCATGTATTGTACTGTATTTTTCTTATTTTGAACCTTGTATTCAACTCCTTATTAATGAATGAAGTTCCATTTATTATATCTATTGTTACTTATCTTGTGGATCTTGTACTGTGTTGAACCATCCTCTTACGTGAGAATCTTTTGAAACTTTGTCGTACGTGCTCTATCTGTTCTGTTACCTTACTCTTGCGTGACTGTTAACTTATCTCATTGAATCATATTCTTTCATACTCTAATCCTGCGTTTCTAAACTGAATCTGTTGTCTGTTGTAGAATCATGGCACCCCGTACCAATGCCGCGATCATTGCTGAGCAAGTGGCCGAACAGTTGCAAGCAGCGATGCCCAATATGATCGCCCAGATCACTGCGGGGATCAATGCTAACGTCAACGCCCACCAGCAACAGCAACAACAGCAACAGCAGCAGCATCAGCAACAGAACAACCACCAGAACCAGAACCAACAGCAACCCCCAAACCCACCAGCCTGCACCTACAAAAGCTTCATGGCTTGTAAGCCTAAGGAGTTCCATGGCACGACTGGTGCCGTAGGCTTGGTATCCTGGTTTGAGAGCATCGAGTCGGTCTTGCACATCAGTGGATGTGCTGAGGCCATGAAAGTGCAGTACGCCTCCTGCGTATTGCACGGTAAGGCACTGACATGGTGGAACAATGTGGTCCGCAATAGGGGACGTGAGACCGCTAACGCTCTCACCTGGGAACAATTCAAAACCCTCCTGATTGAGGAGTACTGCCCCAAAGGGGAAATCAAAAAGCTCGAAGCCGAGCTCTGGGATCATGAGATGGTCGGAAACGACATCGAAGGGTACACTGCCCGATTCCACGAGTTGGCTCGACTTGTCCCCAGGCTAGTAACTCCCGAAGAGAGCAAGATCGACCTTTTCATCTCTGGTCTTGTTCCTGAAATCAGAGGAATGGTTCTCACTAAGGAACCCCAGACTCTCCAAAGCGCCATCATCCTAGCTCACCGCCTCACGAGCAACCTACTCACCACTCCTGCCTCATCCAAGAAGGAGTCGGGTGAGAAAAGGAAGTCCGATCAGACTCCGAGGCGAAGTGGCCGGAACAAGAAGAAGAAGACCACCCGCAACCTTGCCATAGCAGCCGTAGCACCGCCACCGCCACCTCCACCAGCTGGAAACCGATATACGGGGACGAACCCCAAGTGCAACAAGTGCAATTTCCATCACCTCGGTAACTACCCCGTGTGTCTAAAGTGCCAGAAGGAAGGGCATTTTGCCAGGTACTGCATAGAGAAGTTGGCAGCTCCAGGTCCGAAGCCGGTGTGCTAAGAGTGCGGAAGTGATCAGCACTTCCGGAATGCTTGCCCCAGACTCCGCAACGCCCAACCTAACCGAGGCGGGCAAGGCCGAGGACGTGCATTCGCACTCACAGCTGAAGAGGCACGACAGGATCCGAACGCGGTGAACGGTACGTTTCCTGTTAACAATCATTATGCATCCGTCCTGTTTGATTCTGGAGCCGAAAGGAGCTTTGTGTCCTTAGAATTTAGACCCCTTATTAACTTAGGATCTAAGATTCTTAAGGATAGCTTTACCATAGAGTACGCTAACGGTCAGGAGTTCGAAGCTAAGGATATAATCATAGGATGTTCCATATGCCTGTCCGATAAAACTTTTCCTATCGATTTAATCCCTATCGAGCTGAAAAGCTTTGATGTCATCGTCGGAATGGACTGGCTCTCTCGTTTCCGAGCCGAGATCGTCTGTTTTGACAAACTCATTCGCATCCCTCTTTCCGACTCTGAAACTTTAATCGTTCAAGGAGACAAACCCGGACGTTCACTCCGTCTCGTGTCGTCCATCAAAATGCGTAAGTACCTCGAAAAGGACTGTGACGCATTCCTTGCTCACGTTGTGGAACGTAAACCCAAGGAGATCCGTATTCGAGATATCCCAGTAGTCAAGGATCACCCTGAAGTCTTTCCTGAAGATTTGCCTGGGTTACCTCCGCATCGACAAGTGGAATTCCGGATAGACCTCATTCCTGGTGCAACACCGGTCGCTAGGACACCGTACCGTCTAGCCCCACCGGAGATCCAAGAGCTGTCTAAACAGCTTCAGGAACTCTTAGATCATGGTCTTATTCGTCCTAGCTCGTCACCCTGGGGAGCCCCTATACTCTTCGTTAACAAGAAAGACGGATCCTTTCGTATGTGCATCGACTACCGTGAACTAAACAAGCTGACCGTCAAGAACCGATACCCACTCCCTGTCACACCCCGCTAAAGCGGAACGCAGGGTGTGGAGAGCAATAGCATTCGATACACAAGTTTATAATTCTACACCAAGTTGTATTAAAAGAAACATAACCTCAAAGGTTTACAAGTGTTTAAAACATCGTTTACATATCCAAAATACAAGATAAGTGTTCATAGCCAAGCCACCCGAACCCTTTCCCCCTTTCTTGAAGTCATCAGCCCAAAGCATAAGTATCGTCTCCAAAGCTTACTCATTTCCTGAAAATACGAGTCAAGTGTTAACTACGGGAGACGTAGTTAGTGAGCTACAAAGTTTAAGTATTCAAAGCGTTGACGCATAGCAATGCGTAAAGTAAGTAATCAAGTTTCGACGCATAGCAATGCGTAAAAATATAGCATTAAAATAGTTGTCGCATAACCATGCGTAAAATATAGTGTTCAAATAGTTTTCGCATAACCATGCGTAAAGTATAGTGTTCAAATAGTTGTCGCATAACCATGCGTAAAATATAGTGTTCAAATAGTTGACGCATAGCAATGCGTAAAGTATGAGTATTCGTGTTTTGTTTTGTCATTACCTCAGCGGTGGAACCATCCACATGTGTAAGACGATAAGTATTCGTGTTTGTGTTCGTAGGCATCGACCACATAGCGCGACTATGTGACAATCCTATGTATTGCCCAATGATCGTTGCTAAGCCTAAAGCCTACCCATTTAGTATTATGCACCATCGTTATTTGGCGTTGTGGTGAGGGTCTCTCTACCCTAATAGCGCTATCCATATCTACTAACGGTCCTTTCCAAAGGGATTAATAGCAACTAATGCTCTTGGTAGTTTTCGGGAATTTTCAATGGTTTCTCACGTCCATGTTGTACAAAGTCCGCAACATGACGATCGATGTTTTAGTAATTGGCAATTATAGCCTTCGTGTCCTCGACATTGTTGGCAAAACCCTCAACAATGCCGGCAAAATAGTTATTCGTTTTAGTATTCAAAATATCAACGCATTTCATAGTAGTATTCAAAATATATAAGTGTTTTCGTAATAGCATTGAGTATCAAATCGTTTTCATAATAGTTTTCGAGTATCAAAGCGTTTCACAATAGTTTTCTAGTATCAAAGCGTTTCACAATAGTTTTCTAGTAACAAAGCGTTTCACAATAGTTTTCGAGTAACAAAGCGTTTCACAATAGTTTTCGAGTATCAAAACGTTTCACAATAGTTTGCTTCAGCTTAAGTGTAGTGTCTAAACCTAAGACTCACATTTCACCCCAAAAAGTATTAAAAGCGTTTAAAAAGTAGGGGTTTGTAACTCACTGTTTGCGAAGATCGTAGCGTGCTCGGAAAAGCTTGAATAGTGATCGGAATCACTGGAATCCTATTTTATAACAAGTTTTGGCGTAAGTAACATTATTTATTAGTTTATACCATCGTTAGTCAACGAAATGCTTATGTTATAAAGTGCTTGTATTTGGTTTTACTAAAATCGGGCAGCGCTTCCGCGCTATAGTTTCTAAATCCAATTTTTAACACTTTCCCGCTTACAAACGTCATAACAATAATCTTTAACTTATAAAAACAAGATAGGGATTATATGTTGAATAAGTTACCCTATTACAGGTTATAGTTCATGAACTTCAGTTTTATAGATAATCTTAGAATGACAAGTTTAAAGTTACGTTCAATAATGGTTTAAATAAGGTTTTGTAACAAGTCTGCACACGACCGCCCCGCGGTCACAAGTAACGACCGCCTCGCGGTCATGTGACAGGCAGTTTTGACCAAAATTCGTTTTTGAAGAAATTTGTTATTTTGAAGGTAGATTTCGACATGCAATAGATGAAAACATTAAAACCTTATAATATAACGGTTTATGTTGGATTTTTAACAACAAAAACAAAGATCTAAACATCCATTTTATAAAAACCCGTTTTGTCATGTAAATGGGTTATAAGCTTCAAAATCATATTTTTAGGTGTTTGATCTTACATGCAACAAGTTTTATGAGTAATAACAGTAGATTTAGAAGATTTATACCGAATGGATGATGATTTGGAAGAGATTGAAGTGTTCCCTTGGTGTTTTTACCCCCAAATATGCTAGAAATCAATTTTAACCCAAATAGTTGAAAGCTCCTTTCTTCCCTCTTGTTTATGGACGATTTTAGTGTGTTTGTTATGGTTGTTTTCTGTGATTTTAGGTGGCTACTTGCTGTAAATGGAGAGGAAGAGGGAGCGTTCTTGGGAGTGTTTGCAATAGAGAGAAAGAGTGAGCTTAGATGTGTGTGTAGGTGTGTGTGTGTGTTGTTTAAATGAAACAAGTCTTGTAAAGTGTTTAGTAGCTAAAAGACTGGAACCAAAAGTGGTGTTAGGCATGCAAAGACAGATGTCTAAAGGTTTGACACGTTTAGAGGTGAATCACAACATTTAAAAATTTGGCTGTCTGCGCCCTCCACCGCGGCGCACTGGGCTCACCGCGGCGCGCTGGAGGCCAGAACTTGCCTTTTTCGTTTTTCGTTTGATTTACCGTTAAGCATCTTCTCTAGTTGAAAGTTTACGATTTGTTTTGAGATGAACTTAGGAAAGTTCATTAAGTGCTTTCTTGGTATTAGGATTCATGTAAAGCTTTGATTCCGAATTCGATTCCGAGACACACATGTTTTGTTTAAGTAACGTAAACCTACGTTAAAAGTTTTTGTGTGAGTTACAACGAGCTTAGCTTAAAGAGTTATGTCTACGAAACCACGTAGCACATAAAGTTAGTTATAGCAAGCAGCAAGTATAGCGTATCGAGGTTATAAGTTAGTGTTCTCGATCTATGTTTGGCTGGCTACTATCGAAGGTTCATCGAGAATTTTTCGAAGATCGCTAAGCCACTCACCGAACTCACTCAGAAGGATAAGGATTTTGTTTGGGGAACAAAGCAAGAGGAATCCTTCCAGAAACTCAAGCACCAACTTTGTCACGCACCGATTTTGTCCTTACCAGAGGGTACGGATAACTTCGTTGTATTCTGCGATGCATCCCATCAGGGACTTGGGTGCGTTCTCATGCAGAAAGACAAAGTCATCGCCTACGCTTCAAGACAACTCAAGGTTCACAAGCAGAACTACACCACTCACGACTTAGAGCTGGGAGCAGTCGTCTTTGCACTAAAAATCTGGAGGCACTACTTGTATGGAACTAAGTGCACGGTTTTCACGGATCACAAGAGTCTCCAACACATCCTAGACCAGAAGATGCTCAACATGAGGCAAAGGAGATGGATCGAACTGCTGAGTGACTATGATTGCGAGATCAAATACCACCCAGGTAAAGCGAACATAGTAGCAGACGCCCTTAGCCGGAAGGAAAGGGTGAAACCATCTCGAGTTAGAGCATTAGGTATCCAGATTCAGACTAACCTTCAAACGCAAATCGCCGAGGTTCATCGAGAAGCGTTGAAGCCCGAGAACTTAAAGGGAGAGACCTTGCACAATCATGAGAAGGAGTTCGAGCTCAAATCCGACGGGATTCACTACTTCAAGGGCCGAGCGTGGATTCCGAAGTCCGAGGATCTTCGTAAGTTAATTCTGGATGAAGGCCACCGTTCCCGATACTCCATCCACCCAGGTTCAGACAAGTTGTACAAAGATCTTAAGGAGTATTATTGGTGGTCGGGCATGAAGAAAGATATCGCCTTGTACGTAGCCAAGTGTCTCACTTGCTCCAAGGTCAAGGCGGTATATCAGAAACCTTCAGGACTTCTGCAACAACCGGAGATTCCTATGTGGAAATGGGAAGAAATCTCCATGGATTTCATTACCAAGTTACCCCGGACGGCAAAGGGTAACGACACAATTTGGGTAATTGTGGATCGTTTGACTAAGTCTGCTCACTTCTTGCCGATACGAGAAACCCACTCGATGGAGAAGCTCGCACAAATCTACATCAACGAGATCATCTCTCGCCACGGTACACCTCTCTCCATCATTTCTGACAGGGATAGTCGGTTCACGTCCCGCTTTTGGAACGCGCTTCGGAAATCTCTCGGGACACGACTAGACCTTAGCACAACTTGTCACACCTCGCTAAAGCGGAAACACGGGATGTGAAGAGCCAAGATATCATTACACGAGTTATAAATAAAAACATGCGGTTTCAAGTCATTTCAAATAAAATATGATTTTACAGTTTAAAGATAACCAAGCATTAAAAGTACATAACGAGACGACATAACAAATTGTTTGATAAAAATTCCCAAAACATAATCAAAATAGGTCTTCTCCCGATTCATGACTTCACGTGACATTCCATGACCCATCCAACTATTGCACTTCGTGACTTACACTTGATTTCCTGAAACAAGAGATAAAGTGTCAACTACAATAAAGTAGTGAGTGAGTTACAGTTTTCTAGTCCTCGACTGAAAAGGTTTTGAGTTAAGTATATCTATACTTAGTAGTTTCTAAAAGTAGAACAAGACTTAAAGAATAGTTCGAACCAAAACAGTTGTTTAAAAGATAGATGCGGAAGTCGTATAACTCTATACGCGCATAAAAGTAAACTATGATTGAATTCATGTATAACGACTACTTGGCATAATAACTTAAGTGTTCACACTAAACCGATTAACCAACCGTGAGGCCCCTTACCCCGACTATCTACGGGGAGTCATTTCTGATCGAGTAATATGTACTTAAGCTGCCACTTAAGTAAGGAACGGTCATTTCCTAAGTATCGATACCCATAATTACTAAACGGCTTAACAAAGCTAATAGTGTGACGAAAAATTAGGCACTAATGTTATTTTAAAACTGATAGTAGTCACTTACGAGTAGTTATATCCCTCAAGAGTCATGGTAGTTATATGATCAATCAAAGTTCATACGAGTGCCGAGTGTGGCAATAAATAAATTTAATACGATGCCGAGTGTGGCAAAAGTAAGTTTAATATAGTTTTGAACCAAAGAGCCGAATAAAGGTGGCGAACCATTAAGCCGAATAAAGGTGGCAAACCATTAGTTTATCATAGGCCAAACGGCCATAAAACTAAGTAAATATAAGTTTCACAATTTGTACTAAAGATCATAACAGTTTCAAAGTTTATTCAGATCTCTTGTTTCCCCCAAAAGTTATTTGAAAACAGTAAATAAAGTGGGGATGTAACTTACTGTTTGCGAAGAATGAGCTAAGTGTGCGAGGAGTAATCGAGACGGACCGGAATCACGGGAATCCTAATGAAGATACCAAGATTTAATGAGTATTGATGTTTATGTGTTTATATGTTAAGTGTTGGGTTTAGGTCTAATGAAATTTGGGCAGCGCTTCCGCGCCAAAATCATAAATTCCCATTTTTGTACACTTTCCCGCTTAACAATTTCAACAAACATATTTCATATAATTTCAAGGACAATGTCATATAAAACTTGTTCATTTAGTTCATTTATATGTGAGTTACCCTCATTACAGGTTATGGTCATAAATTCCAGTTCCGAATATAAGTTTAGACAACACGTTTAGAGTTACGATTGAAAACGGTTTAAACTTAGCAATTTGTGCAGTCTGTCTGCAGCATGACCGCGCCGCGGTGGGATGACTGCGCCGCGGTCAGAGGTTTAACCTTTACCGCGCCGCGGTGAAGCGACTGCGTCGCGGTCACTGTGACAGGTTCTTGGTCAAGTTCGTTTTTGAAGAAATCTGATGTTTTTAAGTAGGATTTCGACATGCAATCAAAGATATACCTAAATAATGAATGTTTCACGGTTTATAAAGTGTTTTTAACCAGAATGTATAGATCTAACCATGCATTTACCAAAAATCCCGTTTTTGTTCATAAATGGTGAAGTATTTTCATATAAACTCATTTTTAGGTGATGGATGATACATGCAACGAGTTTAACTTGTAAAAACAGAAGATTAAAAGGATTTTTACCGAGTGTAATGTGGTTTGAAGATGTTTGGAGTGAATCCTTGGAGATTTTAACCCAAAACTTTGAAAATAGACTTTTGACCCAATGTATGAAATCCCTTTCTTCCTTCTAGCTTGATGACGGTTTTTAGATGTTTTTATGTGATTGTATTTCTGTATTTGTGGTGTGGAAACTTCTGAAATTGAAGGGGAGTGTGTGTGTTCTTGAGTGTTTTGCAAAGAGAGAGAGTGAGAGTGTTTGCTTTGTGTGTGTGTGTGTAAAAATGAGTTTGTGTTGGGGTTTTTATGTGACTCAATAAGTCACTGGACCTTTGCAAGGGCCTTGGGTCGGAGTTTAACTTTGGGCTCAAGTCTAGGCTCATTTGATCAAGTTTTAAAAGTTTAACAAAATGCTGTCTGCGCACTCCACCGCGGCGCGGTGGCCTGACCGCGGCGCGGCTGGAGTGGCAGACTTTTGCCTTTTTCGTTTTTCGTTTGTTCCAAGGTTAAGCGTTTCCGTTTGTTAAAAGTTCCCGTTTATTTAAAATAGGAACTTAGACAAGTTCACTAAGTATTTACTTGGTATTAGGATTCGATTATGTGATTCCGAGATCGATTCTACACACTCGAGTTTACGAGATAAGTAATAACGAGATAAATTCGAGTTGAGACAAAAATAGAGAATGCGGTTTTCACCTGAAATAGGACGGTTGTCACATTCTCCCTGGGTTGAAAAGAATTTCGTCCCGAAATTTAGTTCGCCTCATCGGAAGAAAGATCTTTGAACAGGTGTGGATACTTCTGACGAATCTGGTCTTCACGTTCCCATGTGAATTCGTGACCTCGTCGGGAATTCCACCGAATCTTGACAATAGGAATACGACTTTGCTTGAGTTGTTTGACCTCTCGGTCTACAACCTCAAGCGGTTCCTCGAAGAAATTAAGTTTGTTGTCGATCTGGACCTCATCCAGTGGAATGACAATGGTTTCGTCCGATAAGCACTTTTTCAAGTGCGAGACGTGGAAGACATTGTGAACGTTGGAAAGAGCTTGCGGGAGTTGTAGTCGATACGCTACGGGGCCGATACGCTCAATTACCTCAAAGGGGCCTGTGTACCTCGGGCTTAACTTTCCGCGTTTCCCGAAACGGACTACCCCTTTCCATGGCGATATTTTCAGGAGTACTCTATCGCCCACTTGGAATTCTAGGGGTTTCCTTCGGTTATCGGCATAGCTCTTTTGCCGAGTACGAGAGGTTTTCAATCTTTCTCGGATGGTAGTGATTTTGTCAATGGTTTCCTGGACGATGTCGAGCCTTGTTAGTTGTCGATCGCCAGTTTCTAGCCAACAAAGCGGCGACCGGCACTTGCGTCCGTATAAGGCCTCGAATGGAGCACACTTGATGCTGGCGTGGTAGCTGTTGTTATAGGAAAACTCGACTAAGGGTAAGTGAGCATCCCAACTTCCTCCGAAGTCAACTACACAGGCTCTCAGCATGTCCTCAAGTGTCTGAATCGTCCTTTCACTCTGACCGTCGGTCTGAGGGTGGTATGTTGTGCTGAGGTCTAGTCGCGTCCCGAGCGATTTCTGAAGAGCGTTCCAAAACCGGGACGTGAATCGACTATCCCTATCGGAAATAATGGAGAGAGGCGTTCCGTGACGAGAGACAATCTCGTTAATGTAGATCTGTGCGAACTTCTCCATTGAGTGGTTCTCTCTTACCGGCAGAAAGTGTGCGGATTTGGTCAATCGATCCACAATCACCCAGATTGTGTCATTCCCCCTTGCCGTACGAGGCAATTTAGTAATGAAGTCCATGGAGATCTGCTCCCACTTCCACATGGGGATCTCCGGCTGTTGCAATAGCCCAGAAGGTTTCTGATATTCAGCCTTGACCTTCGAGCAAGTAAGGCACTTAGCCACATATAAGGCTATGTCCTTTTTCATGCCCGGCCACCAATAGTATTCCCGTAGATCCTTATACAACTTGTCGGATCCCGGATGAATAGAGTATCGGGATCGGTGGCCTTCGTCCAAGATGAGCTTGCGAAGGTCCTCAGCTCTAGGAATCCATGCTCAATTCTTGAAGTAATGGATTCCGTCCGGTTTAAGCTCAAATTCCTGTTCATGATTGTGCAGGGTTTCGCCCTTAAGGTTCTCAGGTTTCAATGCTTCCTGTTGAGCTTTAGAAATTTGTGATCGGAGGTTAGTTTGAATCTGGATTCCTAATGCTCTAACTCTAGATGGTTTAGCCCTACGACTCAGGGCGTCAGCTACTACGTTTGCCTTACCCGGGTGGTATTTGATCTCGCAATCGTAGTCGCTTAAAAGTTCGATCCATCTCCGTTGTCTCATGTTGAGCATTTTCTGTTCTAGAATATGTTGAAGGCTTTTGTGATCCGTGAATACCGTGCACTTGGTGCCGTACAAGTAATGCCTCCAGATTTTTAGTGCAAACACGACAACTCCCAGCTCTAAGTCGTGTGTTGTATAATTCTGTTCGTGAACCTTCAACTGTCTCGATGCGTATGCGATGACCTTTTCCTTCTGCATGAGGACACACCCAAGTCCTTGGTGAGACGCATCGCAAAACACTACAAAATCATCCGTACCCTCCGGTAGGGACAGAATCGGTGCGTGGCACAGTTCATACTTCAGTTTCTGGAAGGATTCATCCCGTTGTTCTCCCCAGGTGAAGTCCTTATCCTTTTGAGTGAGTTCGGCCAGAGGCTTAGCGATTTTTGAGAAGTTTTTGATGAATCTCCGGTAGTAGCCCGCCAATCCTAAGAACTGTCGGATTTCGGTGGGAGTCGTGGGGGCTTGCCATTTCTCAATCGCCTCGATCTTTGCTGGATCGACATGAATTCCCTCTTGGTTGATTACATGGCCAAGGAAGTGTACTTCTCGGAGCCAGAATTCGCACTTCGAGAATTTGGCGTAAAGTTTCTGTTCCTTAAGGAGTTCGAGAATGAGTTTCAGATGTTTCGCATGGTCCTCCTTGTTCCTAGAGTAGATAAGGATGTCATCTATGAATACGATCATGAATTTGTCCAAATACGGTCGACACACCCTGTCATCAGATCC
>CAJVGC010000499.1:0-27919 GCA_910822075.1 Senecio squalidus
CCGGTCATCCGATCAGGCAGACGGCCAGGGTGGATGATCTGCATACGCGCGGTCAACCTAGGGGTGAGGCCCTTAGAACGGCGGCGATGCTGTAGCGGGCGCTGGTGGAGGAGGTGGTAGTACAGTCCTCGGGCTGGATCCGCTACTGCTGCTGCTCTCCATCGACGTATCCTCCGTCGGGTCGGTCGTCTGGTGACGTTGACTCTCGGAGGCCGTGTGGCCCTTTGAAGGTTCGCGCGATGGGGAAACGGCTCGGGTGGGAATCGTAACTGAGATCGAGAAGGTGATCGCGAACGGGACGACTGAGACGTGACGAATCCGCGAACATCGAGTTTCACAAGTACGGGGGAAACTAAAAAATAGGAAAAACGTAAGTAAATTACATGCACGGGTCAGTTATGTGAGAATCGGGAACTGATAAGACCGGGAATTTTTTTACCCAAAAACCGTTAACGATAGCAATTCCTTTTCCGTTCTTGCATAATTCATTTTGAACTATGGATGGTTGATCAAGTCACGCATAGTTGAAAAAGATAATCATGCAATTGCGAAAAATAATATACTAAAGTTTGAACCCGAAAATGATTTTTCTGAAAAGCCTTGGTTATAGTTTTGGTTTCGAAAACTTTTTGAAAAATTTTGAAAACCGTTTTCACTATAACCCATGCTCTGATACCAAGTCTGTCACACCCCGCTAAAGCGGAAACACGGAATGTGAAGAGCAAAGAATCATTTCACGAGTTATACCAAAAGTCAACGGTTCTAGTCATATAAATTGAAATTAAAAGGTAACCATGTTCGAAAGATACAACCAAGATCCATAAGTATAAAATGACAAATACATAATAACGTATTTTAATAAAAATTCCCAAGTATCAAAGGTCGTTTCCCGTAATACTCTTCACATAACTAGCTTGACCCGCCTGAGCAATGCACTTCATAACTTACGCTTAGTTTCCTGAAACATGAGATAAAGTGTCAACTACGAAAACGTAGTGAGTGAGTAAGTTGACCAAAAAGTTTCGATAAAAGTTTGACGAGTATATAAATATATATAAGTACAAAGTTTTCCAAAAGAAATAAGCGGATAAGCAATCGCTTAAAGATAGTTTATATACTGTCGTAAAAGTTCAAGTCAAGAGTTTAACGTTCGTAAAAGTCCGAGTCAAGTTCAAAGTTCATAAAAGTTCAAGATAAGTATATAATAGTAAAGAGGTTTCCCGAACGGAGGTTAGCGGAGAAAAGTCGCTTAAAATTTATATACTTTCAAAGTTCAAATAACGGGCGAATCGATGCCCAAAAGTTAGAAAAGACCAACTAGAGTCAAATTTAGTCAATTCATGGTAGCGGAGCTAATCGCTAAAAATTCGTAAATTTATGCGTATAAGTAACTAATTAGATTTCTTGTATCAACCGCTTGGCATCTATTACTTAAGTGTTCACACTAATTCGATTATCCAACCGTGTCGGCCCCAACTTCCCGCCTTTCAAACGGGAAGTTAATCAGTACTTAGTAATATGTACTTAGACTGCCATCTAAGCAAGGAACGGTTCTTTCCTAAGTATCGATACCCATAATTACTATACGGCTAAGTAGTTAATAGTGTGAAAGTCTAAGTCTAAAAATAGTCGGGCACTAAGTAAATTTTGTTTTTAAAAGAGAGAGAGTCGTACGTCCAGCACTTAAGATCGTGTTATAGTTCCATCAAGGGTTGGTCCGTATACAAGCATCAATGATTAATTTAGTCAAAAGAGAGCGAGCCAATAAGTCTAAGTAAAGTAAAATATTTTACGCATAAGAGTTCAAATAGTCGTTCAAAATAAGTCTAAGTACGATCCAAAATAAGTTCAAAATAAGTCAAAGTACGTTTCAAAATAAGTTCAAAATAAGTCAAAGTACGTTTCAAAATAAGTTCAAAATAAGTCAAAGTACGTTTCAAAATAAGTTCAAAGTAAGTCAAAGTACGTTTCAAAATAAGTTCAAAATGTCAAGATAATTCAATAAGTACAAAAAGTCAAAGTAGCTCATAAGTTCAAAAGGTCAAACTAGTTCAATAAGTTCAAAAGTCAAAATAGTTGGTACAAATTCACAAAAGGTTTGATCTCATGTTTCCCCCAAAAAGAGTACTTAAAATGTAAGAGTAAGGAGGGGTGTAACTCACGGGTTGCGAAGATAAGAACTTGGAAGAATGGTCGGAAATAAGAGCCGGGAATCACCGAATGCCTAAGAATACCAAGATTTGTTCAAGTGTTATTATTATATTAAGTTATTATACCTAATATATAATAAATGGAATTTGTGTTATATTATGTAATATAAGTAAATTTTTAGTCAAACTTTAAGTGTCAAAGTCCATTTTGTCCAATATTGTCCGAAACGGTTAACGTTTTGTTTTAGTCAAAAGTCCATAGTTGATGTTATTGTTGTTATGTTGAATATGTTTTGTTTGCCAAAGTGTTTTATATTTCCTAACGAAATTTGGGCAGCGCTTCCGCGCCCAAATTCTATGTCCAAAAATATTAACCACTTTCCCGCTTACAAAACACATATACATACATAACGTTTTCAAACATGTTTATCTTAGTCAATTAAGTCCAATATGAGTCACCAATATGTTCATTTTTACAAAACTCAGTCCCAAATGTCAAGTCTCAAAAGTCAGAACGCGTAACCAAGTTATTAAACGGTCAAAACGACATTTTCGGGAAGGACAGCAGGTCGGTGCTAAGCACCTGGACATAGGTGCGCAACACCTACCCTGCTGTTGTTCCCCTTTTTGAGTTTTTCTTGCAAAATCGTTTATGTAAGTGATAGATCTTGACATACAATCGGTATAAACCTTATTAATCATCATTATATCAGTTTATAAGCAACTTTTAACCACAAAAACAAAGATTTAACCATCATTTATTAAAATCCCGTTTTTGTATAAAAATGGTTATAAAACTTCATCAAAACTTGTTTTTATGGTTTTGATCATACATGCAATGAGTTAGATTGATAATATAAGTAAAAAGGAAGATTTCCTTAGGAGTTGTTTTGAGCTCCAAAAATGGTGAAATAAGCTTTTAACCGAAATCCTTTGCTTCCTTTTGCTTCCTCTTGATGTTTGGACGATTTTTAATGGTCATTTTACGGATTTTAAGGGCTGTAACCTTCTGTATTTTTGATGTTCTTGAGGAAGGAGTAGAGAGAAAATGATGAGGATGGGAGGAAATGTTGGTGTGTGTGTGTTTTATGTTTTATAAAATGAAAAGAAAATGATTAAATGTAATAGTAAGAGGTCTTGGGGCAGTGGAAAATACTGCAATTAAGTCAGAACTCGAGTTGGGAGTTGATGGAAAGTTGTGTAAATCAAGATAAGGACTAAAAATGTAATTTTTTTGAATTCTGGCACTAGGTGCTGCGCACCTAAGCAGCAGGTGCTGCGCACCGGGCCTAAATTTAGCATTTTCTGATTTTTCGTTTTTACGTTTTTGCTTCGTTGGACATTTTGTTAATTGAAAGTTCTTAAGTATGATTAGGTATGAACTTAGGAAAGTTCAATAGATGTTTTCTTGGTATTAGGACTTATATAAATTGATTCCGGGTGTGATTCCGACACTGTCGCGTATCCGGCTATTGATCAGTTAAAGGTAACGGTAGACAATAAGAGAGACATAGAGCATAAATTGCACCTAGAATTTGACGGTTGTCACAGATACCCATAATTACTATACGGCTAAGTAGTTAATAGTGTGTAAGTCTAAGTCTAAAATAGTCGGGCACTAAGTAAATTTTGTTTTCAAAAGAGAGAGAGAGTCGTACGCCCATCACTTAAGATCGTGTTATAGTTCCATCAAGGGTTGGTCCGTATACAAGCATCAATGATTAGTTTAGTCAAAAGAGAGCGAGCCAATAAGTCTAAGTAAAGTAAAATATTTTACGCATAAGAGTTCAAATAGTCGTTCAAATAAGTCTAAGTACGTTCTAAAATAAGTTCAAAATAAGTCTAAGTACGTTCAAAAAGTCAAATAGTTTATAAGTTCAAAGTCAAAGTTTAACAAGTCAAAAGTCAAGTTCGCTACATTGCAATTTGTTTCATAAGGTTTTTAAAATACAATTAATCTTATGTTTCCCCCAAAATTCATGTAAAGTATATAAAACAAGGGGTTGTAACTCACGGATTGCGAAGAGAACGAGAACTCGAAAACTCGGTCGGAATATGATTGCCGGGAATCACGGATTGCCTACTAATACCAAGATAGTTTAATTAGTTGTTATATTATTATGTTCTTATATAATAATATGGATAAAGCTTTATTAAACTTTAAGTGTCAAGGTTAAGTATAGTTAAACATAGTCCGAAAAGGTAATTGTCACGTTTATGTCCAAAAGTCCGATTTAACATTTTCGTTCATTATATCTTAAGTGCTTTTGCTTGCTGAAGTGATTTACAATTTCTAAGGAAATTTGGGCAGCGCTTCCGCGCCCAAATTTCATGCCCAAAAATTGTACCACCACTTCCGCTCACAAATCACCTAAAACACAATATCATATATATTATAGCTCAATATAATCCAAATAGTCCAATATAAGTCACCATTGTTATTGGTTTTGTTTATCTCAGTCCCATAATAATGTTAGAACAAGTCCAGAATGTATACATAAGTTTTAAACGGACAAAACTACGATTTTTGGGAAGAACAGCAGCCCGGTGCGCGGCACCTGTCAGGGGGTGCTGCGCACCTCCTTGCTGTTCTTCACCGTTTTGTGATTTCTTTGCTAAAAACGTCTTTTTACCCATAGATTTCGACATGCAACCGGTTAAAACTTATTAAAACACCTTTTTAACAGTTTATAAAGCATTTTTGGTTACAAAACCGTGGATCTAAGGGTTATTTCGGTTAAAAACGTTTTTGACCATAAAAGTCAAGGATTTGTGTAAAAATACATTTTCAACTGTTAGATCTTACATGCAATTGAATATTTGTATAAAAATAGTAAAAAGACAGAAATCTACCGAAGGAAAAGCTCGGATGATGAGTTTCGGTCGGATTTTGGCTCCAAAAATCTTTACAAAACTAGTCATTTTTCAAAATAACGACACCCCCTTACTTCTCTTGATGAAAGGAACGATTTGTGTGGACAAATGATGGATTTTAATGGTGAAAAGTTTCTGGAGTGAAGGTTTTCTTGAGAGTTTTTTTAGAGAGAAAAGAGGGTATGTGTGTGTTTTTCTTTTGTAAAAATGAAAGGTAAAATGAAAAAGAATAATAAAATGGGGTTATAGGGAGTTGTGGTCCGTCAAAAGACAGTAAATATGTGGCCTAACTCGTTTTTGATTGGTTGGTTTGGGTGGTGGTTGTGTAAAAACGAGGCAGGGACTAAAACTGTAAATATTTTGAATTCTGGCGTGAGGTGCTGCGCACCGAGTGATTTTTCAGCCTAAATCATATTTTTCGTTTTTTCGTTTTTGCTTCGTTGGACCTTTTTGTTAATTGAAAGTTCTTAATTATGATTTGTTATGAACTTAGGAAAGTTCATTGAGTGTTTTCTTGGTATTAGAACCTATAAATTTGATTCCGGAAGTTATTCCGACACTAGTTCCGACAAGGTACAGACTCAAAAGTTACGAACTAGGATAAAGCGAACGCGATTAAAGAGTAACTAACGTTTCGAACCGATATAATAATTGAACAAGTACCTGAATTTTGACGTTTGTCACAAGCTATGGATCCTTTGGACATGCCAATGCACCGACGGGCCGCAACTGTAGCAGTGCCACCCACCCGAGGGTCGGCAATCACCACCCCGGACTTGGATGATGATTTCGTTGTCAAAGGTCACCATCTCAAGATGATTCAAGACAATACTTTCGATGGGCAATACAATTCAGATCCGCATAAACACATAGCCAAATTCAACGAGCTGTGTGAGATGTTCAAATACGGTCAAGGCAAGAGCGACAGTGTCAAGCTAAGGTTGTTCCCTTCGTCTCTCACCGGAGATGCGAAGGTTTGGTTCGAAGAGCTAGAGGAAAATTCAATAACAACATGGACACAAATGCGCGAAGCCTTCATCAAACGATTTTTCCCACCCGCCTTGGGTACGAAATTGCTACGGGATATTCGAGGATTTCGACATGAGGATGGAGAGACGTCTACTGAGGCGTGGGCTAGATTGAAAGAAATGCTGAGGAATTGTTATGGTCATGGTCTGGGCAAGGATAACATCATAGAGATCTTCTTCTACGGATTAACCAAGGAGTCACAAAATGAGTTGGATCTAGCCGGCGGGGGAGACTTTATGTACAAAACCACCAATGAAGCATACAATTTGATGGAAGATAAGCTAGTCATAAGCTTATCAAGGGAGTATCGAGACGATGGTAGAGGTCGACGTACAAGAGGACATGTAGCTCAAGTAGAAGGAAGCAGTGATGCATCTAATATTCTGAAAGAGATCAAGACTATAGCAGACAAGCTTGACAGGAGAATGACTTATCTAGAGAAAGAGGTACATGTGATCAAGCATGGGTGCGAAAATTGTAGGGGACCGCATTATGCAAGTGATTGTCGCATTATGCAAATTATGGATATCCTAATCGGGGAGCAAATTGGCCACACTACGGAGGTAACTACAACCGGGGTGAGAATCGGGACAATGGATGGCAACGAAACAACACACGATCATCCCCACCACGACAAAGATACGATCCACCGAAGAACGAAGATGAAGATCAAAGTCTAAAAGATCTTATGAAATCGTTCATCCACACCCAAAAATCGACGAATGACGATGTCCGTAAACAATTCAAAGCTTTAAATGATCACATCGAGCAAGGACAAAGAAATCAGCAGGCAGCACTGCAATACTTAGAGAGACGGTTCGATAGGATGAACGAGAGGGACTCAAATCGACCATCGGGCTCACTACCGAGCAATACGCAACCAAATCCACGACCACAGAACCAGGGAAACAGTTCCACCAATCAAACACCAAAATATCAACATCCTGGACGAACCGAAGGACTACGAGACGGAATGCCACCCTGCCCAAAACACAGAGACGAGCACGTGAACGCAATTACCACACGCTCGGGACATGCTTACGGAAAAGATCAAAACGAAATCGGAGAGAAACTGCCAGCCAGGACGCCACTTTCCACTACAGAACTAGTTGTGGATGATTTTGAGATCGAGGACAATGAGGACGAGGCACCACCAGTTCAATCAAAGGCTAAAACACCTGAACCAGTGGAGGAAGTTCCAATCAAAGCTTACCAGCCACATGTTCCATATCCTCAACGATTAAGAAAAGCGAGAATGCGGGAGCAGTACGGTAAATTTTGTGACATGAATAAATCTGTTAATATTAATGTTCCTCTTGTTGATTTAATTGCAGGGATGCCAAATTACGCTAAATTCATCAAGGAGCTGGTCACGAACAAGGGAAAGCCATCGGAGGAGCAAGCCGCCTTCTTGAACGCAGAATGTTCAGCTTTGGTGAAAAACTCGATACCACCAAAATTGGACGACCCAGGGAGTTTTCTGATTTCTTGTAATTTTAGTGATACCTATAGTTGTAATGCATTGGCCGACTTAGGAGCTAGCATAAATTTAATGCCACATTCATTATATGCTAAACTTGCTTCGGGAGATTTAAAACCTACCATAATGAGTATCCGATTAGTCGACCGATCATTTCAATATCCGTTAGGAATTGCTGAAAACATGCTAGTAAACGTAGGAAAATTCACTTTCCCTGTTGACTTTGTGATTCTAGAAATGGACGAAGACGTTACTGTTCCACTAATCCTTGGAAGACCATTCTTAAACACAGCCGATGCAATTATTCGTGTAAAGGACAGGGAGATTTCTTTGGGGGTTGGGGATGAACGAATTTCATTTTCTGTTGATAAAGCCCCAAAACACTCATACTCCACTGATGAAACTTGTTTTCGTATTGACGATTTTTATGAAATGTTTGACCTAGATGTGCTAGAAATGCTTGGAGAAAAGGTTGCGGTTGACGATGAGGAAGCTGAGGAGCTCGAGGATTTTGATCCCATCTTGAAAATGGAGTTGGAAGAATTTGAGAAGAATTCTACGAGCATGACATTTGAAAAATCCGACCCGGATTTAGATTTATTAGAAATTGAATACTTAATGAATAATTCGGGTGCAACGTTTTTGGTTGAAAGAATTCAATCTGAGGAAGAGTTCAAAGATTCTGGTGCAATTTCGCCAAAGGAGCTTGAGGGATTTGACAAGTCGAACCCACACATGAAGTATAAGAAATCTAACTCAAGTTTGGGGGGAAAATGCCACGGTATCTGTCATGACCCTTTTGATTTATTTTCTCTAACTTGTCGGGAAAAGGAAATAATTTTGCAGGAATTTGAGGACATCGGAGATGATACATCGTGGAAGGAATTTAAGAAGAAGGAATTCGATGTGAGCAAATGGGATGACGGTTGCAAATTCGTGGAGCGTAGAGATGACGGTATACTATTTTTCGAGGCTCGAGAGTGGCATGATGCGTGGGTGAAGCGAATGAAGATGCTCGATGTTGGAGAGGAGGCATTCACTTATGGCGACTATTTTGGACATAAACTGAAGAAAGCATTAGAGGATTATGGAAAACACGTAGGAGACAAAGGCGAGGGAAATCTAGACCTTTACATGAAGGCATAAGTGGAGGCATATCGAGTCAAGCTAAGGACTCGTTAGAAAAATAAGCGCTTTCTCGGGAGGCAACCCGGGTTTTGTGTTTACTTTTTCGTAGTTTAAGTTTTTCCATTTTTCCATTTTTTTTATTTAGAGTTAGGTATTTTTAACAGTCTCTTTTCCAGTTTCAGTTATTTAGGTACGAAGAAAACCAACGGAAAAAAAAAAAAAAGGGAGGCAGATTTTCAATGTTATTGTTTACATATTGTCCTCTATTAGAAAAAAAATAGTCTACTATTTTTTTATTCCGTCGTAATTTGTAATTTTTATTTATTTTTTTTATTTTGTGTTTTTAATATTTATTTTAGTTTTTCTCTTTTAGTTTTTTATAGATTTGAAGTAAGTTCAACAAACGGTTTTGGGACTAGCATTCAGATCAGCAAAGCATTTTCACAAGAAATATTCGATATCTACGACCGGGTTCTTCTTTCTTCTTTTCTTATTTTGTATTTATTTTTATTTTTAGATTTTGTTTTTGTAATTTCCCTTAGGTTTGAGTCGTTAACACATTAGGGACAATGTGTTACTTAAGTTTGGGGGGAGGGGGGGGGGGGGGGGGGGGGGGGGGGGGGGTAATGGGGAAATTTCAAATTTAATTTTTCGACCCTTAGCTTAGTTTCCATCGTGTTGAATTGTGTTAATTTGTACAGTTTTTGAGTCAGAAAATAGAAAAAATACAAAAAAATCGAAAAATTGAAAAAAAACCAAAAAAATATAACGTGTCTAGTCGGTAATTACCTTAAACTTTAAGTACAACCGACGCATTTTTACCCCACTCAGGAAAATAGTGAGAGTTTGAGCCTTTGAAAGTATTTATTTTTAATACTACTTTTTCATTTCTTTGAGTGTGCCGATGGTGATGACTTTAGAACTTGACATTGTTATACATTTCGAGACCACATATGAGCAATTACATTAGGGTAACTTAGTGTGATTTGGTACAATGATAGGGGCATTTAGGATTAACCCATTTGTTAGCCTTTCGTTTCTTTTTATATATTTTCCGCCTAACCCTTGTAACGCTTATTTTTAGTGTTAGAAACTCTAGTAAACCACTTTGCGCCTAAACTTTTTCGTTTCTAAACACTACTATATAATTTGTACACTCGTCTTATTTTCGTTTCTTTTTAGATTAGATCCGAACTTAGTTTATTGATTGCTACTATATATGAAGTGAAGTTAGAGTTTATTGAGGCATAAAAGAAAAGTTATATTATTGCCTTGTATTATTTTGTATTTGGAGAAATAGTTGAAAAAAATAATAAAGTTAGCCTTTTGAGCATGTGTACTTACCACGAGATATATTATATTGTAAGACATGTACTAGGCTGAAAGAAGAAAAAAAAGAGTGAAAAAAAAAAAATCGAAAAAACAGAAAAGCGAGAAAAATTAGTTGTAGAATTTAGAAGAAATAGTGTATGTTGAGTCTTGTATTATATACGATATTTGTATATTCAGAGAAAAAGTAAAGTTGAAGAAAAATTGAGCAATCCGGTTCGTTAGAGATTCTATTTAGTTCGGATTTAATCTAAGTTTTGTATTATTTTCATTTAACCCATTTACACTCCATTATTTATTTTCACATGCCTTTACCTGTAAATTATAACCCGAATAAAAGTCCCCGTTTAGTTGTACCTAGACTCTAGTGGTGGAGATTTGATTCGTTATCAAGCCTATGATAGAATATTCACCATGACTGAGCAGTTGAGCGCTTCTACAGAAAACGTTACACACCCTTTTAGATTAGTTTGAGAGTTTGTGTGATTTTACTTCCCATAAAAATCGTGAGGTGTTTGGTTATGTTATTTTTTTTTTTGGCTTAGATAATTTTTGAAAACAGTTTTTGCTTTTGGGCAAACAAAAGGGTAAGTTTGGGGCGGTTTGATATCGCATATTTATATAGTTATTTATATGCGATATTTGGTCATTTTCATATTTAATCATGATGGATAGGATAAGATTTTTACATTTAATTGTGTGAAAAGTATTTTATTCAAGTGACAGGTTGAATATGATCGGAAAGTGGACATTTGGACGAAGAAATGCAAGTAAATGAAAGATATGGAATTAATATTGAGACATGCACGTGGACAAAAGGAAATAAAAGAAAACCCAATTGTAACATGACAAGGAAAAGTCCACCGTCTATTTGAATCGATCATTATCCGCAATCTAAAAAGTTTTGGAGTTCGACTCTAACACGAATTCTATCTAGTTTTTGCCTATAAATACAACCCCAAAACGTTCAGATTTTTCATCAATTAATATTTTCAAGTTTCTGGAGCTGGAGTTTACATTTGGAGGCAAGGATTGAAGCTAGGAATTCGTTATTCATAATATTCGGTCACGACACGTTTGAAGATTTCTTAGTTTGCTTTTCTTCCTTTTTAATACTTATTTTCAGGGATGTTATCTACTATTTTATTTGCTATTTTAGACTTAATAATGCGTAGCTAAACTCTTTTTACGCTTGTTTGATTAACGAATCTTGTTTGAAGTTCACTTTTGCGTAATTGATTATTTATGTTTTTGTGTTTAATCGCTAATCCTTATTTGCTTAAGTTTTAACATATTATTATAAAGTTGTTTATATATAATTTAATTAATCAACATTCTAGGTATTCGAGAGGAATCTAGATAGGTTAAATAATTTATATGAAGTAATCGGTCGGTCTATAATCGGTTTAAAATTACTAGGATTCGAGAGGACTTAGTAATAACAACTTAGGTAATTAAACTTAATTGAGTAAGTCTATTTGTTGAGATTCGGAAGGACTTAGTATTTAGAGGAGTTATTCGAGAGGAAACTCTATAAGATTAAATCACTAAAAACAGGCTTGTTACTTATTGCTTAATTATTAATAATTATAACTGTATTCGAGAGGAACAGCGTAATTAGAGGTAGTTAAAGTTAATAAAAGATTCGAGAGGACTTTTGTTATATCTTAGAAGTTTTATATTTAATCAATTTCGTAAATTTAAATGGAAAACAAGTGAAGCGTCAAACAAGTGTATTTTCTCTATTATTTGATAATCTCAATTACTTACTTACTCGATTTTAATTAATCACTTTTTGCTAAACACTTTGCAATTTTCAATCAATTAATCTTTTTGTTACAATAAAAAACCCCCAAAAACAAATTGTATTATTAATTCGAAATCTAAAAACAACATTAGTCCCTGCGAACGAACCTTTACTTACTTTTAAACTATATTACATACGAATAGGTCCACTTCCTATAAGTGTGTAATTACGTGAAATAGTAGGTTTAAATTAAGACTAGATTTTACACATCAGCCACACCAATGGTCCCTCGGGTAAACTTACATGATGACCCTACGGGATTATCCACTGATGTCACCACATACAGAGGAATGATTGGCTCATTAATGTACTTGACATCGAGTCGTCCTGATATTATGTTTGCCACCTGTATGTGCGCCCGATACCAATCAAACCCAAAAGTATCACATTTGCTAGCAGTAAAACATATTTTTCGATACTTAAAAGGTACTCCATATTTGGGTTTGTGGTATCCAAAGAACACTGGTTTTGATTTTATTGCTTATTCTGATGCGAATCATGGAGGTTGTAATTTAGACAGGAAAAGCACGTCGGGAGGTGCTCATTTTTTGGGAAACAAACTATTCAGTTGGACTTCAAAGAAGGAGTATTGTATCTCAATTTCAACGGCTGAGTCAGAATATGTCGCAGCTGCAGTATGTCTTTCTCAAGTTCTCTGGATCCGCAATCAACTTCGGGATTATGGCTATGAAGTGCAGGCAATCCCAATCTACTGTGATTCAACCAGTGCAATCTCCATCTATGCTAATCCGGTTCAACACTCTCGAACTAAACATATCGATATTCGATATCACTTTTTGAAAGATAACATTGAAAAAGGACTTATTGAGTTACACTTTGTCGAAACCGATTTTCAAATTGCTGATATTTTTTCAAAGGCTTTGGAGGAAAAACGATTTAAATTTCTTATCTCCAAGCTCGGCATGTTAAACTTAAAAGATTAACTCGGATTTCCTATGTTGTACTTTACTTGTATATCTGCTATTTACGTGTGTGCTTCTGTATGATTATGTGTTTAATTACGTTTTCGAGGGGGAATCATAGTTTGAGGGGGAATTCTTTGTTACGGGGGAATTCCGTGTTAAGAGGGGATCACAATTTGAGGGGGAATACTTGCAATGTGAAAAGATGAACTTGTTTTGAACATATGTCATAATTTTCAAAATTGAGGGTAGAAAATGAAAATTTGAGTCTGGGTATCCATGGATAACCCATTGGGCTTTCGGACCCTATATAAGGTTCAAATCGAATTATTTTTTCATAATTACATCAATTTTTACTGTTTTTCTCTCTGGGCAATAACGATTTTCTGAGAACATTAAACGACTTTCTGGATCAAACGCTGGTAGTTAACGAAGAACAAGGTAAATTTATTTTTTGTGTTCTTCGTGTTCTTCAACTTTTCTTTAGGAAATTTTTTCAATTTGCCTTAATTGTCCTAATTATGTGTGTTTATGTGTTGAGTATTGTATGTGTTTTTTTTTCTATTTTGATCCGGTTTTTCATCATCTAATCAATCGTTTTAAGGTTTGTCTCTGATTTCGTTTGCAATTTTGTTCCGAGTTTTCACCAAGTAGTCATACGACTCATTATTCAATAGGGACGAACTGCTATGCACGAACACACTCCCAACATACACGAACAACTTTGTTAGACTGCCTTTTCAACCTAGACGGACTGGACTAAAATAAAACCCTAATCTCGATACAGGATGTTAAGTGTTGCTTCGACCTGAATTTCATAACACACGCCTAAGCTGGTTCGACTGGATACATACGACCTGCTTAACATGAACAACGTTTAGGCAGCTAGGGTTTTTATCTCAAGTGTTTATTCGAATCCATAATCATCATGCACGAACAGCCTTAATCGAATCCATATCCACCTCACACGAATAGGTTGAACGAATAGGGTTTGAAAGTGTTTTGAACGAATATGTCTTTGAACGAATATGGTTTCATATCGGCTAGGGTTATAGGGGTTTTGACAACTAGGGTTTCAAAGATTTAGGGTTTCGGATGAAGTTTATACCCACACGACTAGGGTTACCCGATCACGATTTATAAAAGCTTTGCGACCTGTTCATGACCCTACACGACTAGGATTACACGAATAGGGGCTAGAACAATGTTGATAATTTGTTGAAGTCTTTCCACGACTGGAATTTTAACTGCCTCAGATCATTACTTCGATTAGGACATCACCTAGGGTTTCACCGGGTCACGAATCCCATAACTTGAACACGACTAGGAATTCTCGGATACACCTAGACATGACTCGGACACGAATAGCATATCTCGGACACGCCTAGGCATTATTCGAACCCCTAGCCCCGCCCAGTTGTTACCTAGCCCCGACTCGGACACTCCTAGGTTATTTTCGGACACCAACTCGGACAAGTACCGGAACGGATAGTTTTTCCTCGGACACGAATAGAAAACCTCGGACACTATCCAGGACACACCTAGGACATCTCGGACACCCAGTCTCCTTAGCCCCGATTAGTTATCCGACTGCCCCGATTCGCCCCGCCTAGTTCAAAAGTCCCCCCGGTTCTTCCGACTTGATTTATTTTGCTCGTTGACTATTCCGAGCTGCAATACGTACCTCACTTAGTTCCCGATGACTCAGTTTTGAGCTACGCATCAAAAAAAAAAAATCATATATGTAGTGTTAATCTAACGGTTTATTTTTGTTTTTGTGTTCAAGATCATATAAAATTAATCATGCAAAATGTTTACAAAATACATTACAAAGTCAAAGGCGGTAAAACGCCAAATACAAATACAACTTCAAAAGTCAACAAATGGATCACCATGGAAATCACATCAAACATTACAAATTCTAAGTACACAAAACAAGCGATCCGAAAACAAGCATGACATGATTACTGAACTTCCTCAAACTCCTGAATAGCGTTAAAAACGACATCAACAACATGTTGGTGAATTATTCGCAATTTTAAGTAAAAGTTGACCCAACGACAATTTATAAACAAACATAGTAAATTTCAAATCATATCTTGTTTTACCATCCTAGTGAGGATACCATGCCTAGTTTAGTTATATCTCGAACCTGACCAGTCCTAAAGACCACCTTCCTAAGGCGTGTCAAACCAAAGACATCAGTTTAATGAAGTACAGTCATAACATCCACTCATAGGAGCTACCTACCGAACAATGAGGGTTAGGTCATATAACCCATATAGCTATATATATGAAACCGTTGGGCACAAGCTTAACGAGTGTATAAGACACCTAATCTAAGGTTGTCCTGATCCACTAGGTAACAAGATAATCAACAAAGTTTCGCATATATGCAGACAATTTAAAATACGTTTTCCAGCCCAAAAATAGTAAAGACAAGGGCTACGAATAACTCACAATGAAAACTTCCGCAAAATCTCGGGTACACAATCACAGAGCTACAATTCCACCGTCTAAGTGCCCTTGAAACAATAAACAACATAGTCTCAGTATCTCTACAAGTCTAGTCCGGTTTAGCCTTGTCGGTTAAGGTTAAGTTTATTAAAATTTTCCAACGATTAATAAGTCGAATCAAGATGACGTATTTAGGAGACGATGTTCCGCGCCAAAAAGGGCCGATCGGAAAGATATTGACATTTCACGTCATGAACGACAATTAGGAAAGAATGATATTCCGAGTCGAAAGCGACTACCAAGGATATCGGTCGAAAAGAATATTGATACCAAGGTTTTATCGAGATCGATTAAAGTCAAAGATGTTCACTTTATAAAAGTCAAAGATGTTGACTTTATAAAAGTCAAAGTCAAAGGTGTTAACTTTATAAAAGTCAAAGTCAACTTGAAGGGAAGTCAAAGTTAACGTAAAAGTCCAACTTTGACATTTCGAGAATTTAAAGTCTTTACTTTTTCAAAGTCGTAAAGTAAGATAACGTTTAAATTGTTTTATAAGGGTTTGTCGTAAAAAGGTAATTTGATGGATTTCTATTACAATAGCATTTTGTAACGAAGGTTTATTTATCGAGAGAGGTTAAAACGTCTGTTTTAAGTAAATATTATGATATCTTTTGATGACGTTGACGTCTTTGAGTCCACAAACGATGTTCGTGCAAAGATAGTTACTTTTATGAATTTTACTTATTCGGGTAGCGCTTCCGCATCATAATATATTTGTCCAAAATCTATACACTTTCCCGCTCGTTAACAAATTGTATTATTGCAATATTTATGCCTTTCTCATAATACATAATACGATTATAAGTTAGATACGTTACATTCGGTTAATTTACATTTTAATGTATTTTTGTCCGCATAGTCCAAATATGCGAATAATAAATGTGTTGGTTGACGTCTTAACATTTAGCAGACGAGATATCGTCTAACATTTAGCAGACAAGATTTCGTCTAACATTTAGCAAACAAGATGTCGTCTAACATTTAGCAGACAAGATATACATTAACGCCTACTATTTAAACAGACAATTTTTAAAGAACGCTCTCCAGCCCTAAAATATTTAAGACAAAGGCTACGAATAACTCACAAAGAAATCTTGAGCAACAAATATCGGGTATGCAAACACAGAGTTACAACTCCACCGCCTAAGTGCCTTAAAACATTAAACAGCATAGTCTCAGTATCTCTATAAGTCTAGGTCCGGTTTAGCCTTGTCGGTTAAGATTAAATTAAATAAGATAATCCAAATATTAGTAATTTAAATGAGGTGACGTATTTAGAAGGCGATGTTCCGCGTCAAACAGGGCCGCTCGGAAAGATATCGGCATTCCAAGTCATAATCGTCAATTGGAAAAGAATGATTATCCGAATCGAAAACGACTACCACGAGTATCGGTTAATAAAATATCGTTACCAAGTTTCATTAGATCGACCAAGGTCAACGGCAACAATGTTGACTTGATCAAAGTCAGACGTCAGGAATGTTGACTTTATAAAAGTCAAAGTCAACTATCTGAATCAAAATTAAAGTCAAATTAAAATAAAGTCAAAGTTAACTTAAAAGTTCAACTTGACACTTTGGATAATTTAAGGTCTTAACCTTTCAAGATATAAGTATAATACAACTTTCAAAATCATTTTACCAAGAGTTTGTCGTAAAAACGCCATTTGATGATTTTAGATTACGAACGCCTTATGTAACGAAGGTTTACTTGTCGATATAAGTTAAAACATCCGTTTTAAATAATATTATGACATTTAGAAATATGTTGCCGTCTTTGAGTCCAAAGACGATTTTATTATGTAATATATTACTTTTATGCATAAGTTTACTCAATCGAGCGTTTATGGTCGTAAAAAGTCGTGGGGGGAAAATCCGGAAGCGCTTCCGCATCAAAATTATTCGTCCAAAATCCGTACACTTTCCCGCTTGTCAAAATTTGTATTATAGAAATAATTAAGTCTTTCTCATATACATAATACGATTAAGTCAAATACGTTACTTTTGGTAAATTTACATTTTAACGCATTTTAGTCCAATTCTTAGTCCAAATCCGATGATATCCAAGTGTTTTTCTAATATTTATTCCTAACCATTTTTCAAGGCTAAAACCGAAGTATTTAGGACAATATACAAAAAATGAGGAAATTTGGAAGAAATTCAATTCTTACCGATAACAACCGCAATTTAGCAAGCCAAGAACCCGGGACAAAATCCTTCGGTGGTGTGGTGATGAGATTTCCCACTCCAAAACACAATACACCAGCCGTTAATACAGGTTCTTAAGATAACGAGCTTACGGTTACGAATAACAGCGAAACAAAGTGAGAACGGGTAATCTGTCCCCAGAATGCGTCGCATCTGGGAAGAATGCGGCGCATTCCTGGGCAGATTTCCACCGAAAAAGTTTTCGAGTTTAGTAAATCGTCTTGTGATGGTAGATTTGGACATGCAAGTTATAATATATTCAAAAACACTTTCAAATAACCATTTTGTAAAGCTTTTACCATCATTTAAGCAATATCCATACATATTTTCATAAAAACTTGATTTCATAGATTATTACCCATCAAACTTTTATAAAACTTATTTTCTTTAGTTAGATGTTACATGCAATGAATAAACTTAGAAAATACATTGTGATGAAAATCCTTGATGTGAGACGGTGATTTTCGACCCGAAAACGATATAACCCAAGTAAACCTCCAAATAGATGAAAGAATTCTACTCCTCTTGATGAACACAACAATTTATGGTGAAGAAATATGTTGGTTATTTGTTGGAAATCACAGCCATAGAATAGAAATGGAAGGGGTGTTTGTGTGTGTGTGTTTTAAGCTTCAAAGAGAAGAGAGAGTGTGAGTTATGTGTGTGTAAGTTATGAAATGAAAATGTGAATCATATGGGGGTGTTAGCACTTAGTTACTGGACCCAAAAAGGGCTTAGGACAAGCACAAACCCGGAACCAAAGATTTAGGCCCGTTAATGAAAAATGGCAAAAGTTAGAAAATCACCAATGTTGATCTGCACCTTAATGCGGCGCATTAGGGGCATAATGCGGCTCATTCAGGCCTCCAAACAGCAAATTTCGTTTTTCGTTTAAGTTATCGTCTGTCACACCCCGCTAAAGCGGAAACACTGAATGTGAGAGCTGGAATATCATTACACAGTCATAAGCAAGTATAAACGATTCAAGTCATTTAAATAAAAATAAAATAGTTCAAGTTTCAACAACCAAGCAGATTATAAGTTTTAAATAAAGTACAAGTACAATGTTTCAAAATAAAATTCCCAAGAATATAAAGGTCTTTTCCCACTTTGCGCCTCACATAACCATAACGACCCTTTCCTTGCCATGCATTCCATACACTTACATTAATTTCCTGAAACATAAGATAAAGTGTCAACTACATAAAGTAGTGAGTGAGTTACAGTTTAGAGTTTCGAGAAAAGTTTCCAAAAATAGAAAGTACATGAAAATAGTGACGTCGTAAGTAATAAGAACGGAGCAACGTTAGAACATATATGTGAATAGTAAAAGGTTTGTACACACGCAAGTGAAATAAATAAAACTCGTATAAATAAAGTTGCAGCGGAATCCAAGCGCTAAAAAGGTATATGCGTAGGGAGTATGTGTTTAACTAAATAGTAACTCGTATCAATCCCTTGGCAAAATATAAATAGTAAGTATACACTAAACCGATTGTGTGGTCCTGATCTAGCCCAAAAATATTTCAATAAGTTGCTAAAGGAATCTTAGTAATATGTACTTGGGTCGCTAACCCTGAGTAAGGAGTGACCGCTCCTAAGTATCGATACCCATATGACTAACAGATGTTGCTAATAGTGTATTAAAGTTCCTGAACCAAAACGGGGCAAATGAACAAAGTTTCCAAAAGTAGCAGTAAGTTCTTACGGGTTTATATTTTCATCAAGGATTGGTCGCTAACAAGTATCCTAAATTTAGTTAACCGGCTAAGGCATCAACACATATACGCATAATGGTTCACAAGTTTCCAAGTTTCCCAAAGTTCAAAGTTTCATAAGAGTTTCAATAAGGTTTCGTACAAGTTTCCAAAGTTTACGAGTTTCATAAGTTTAAAAATGTTTCAAGTTTCTAAAGTTTCGCACAAGTTTCCAAAGGTTTCAATAAAGTTTCAAAAGTACCAAGTTTCCAATTTTTTCAATAATTCGCAAATAGTATCAAAAGTTACAACGCATGTGATCTTATGTTTCCCCCAAATAATGTTTAAAGAACAAAAGTAAAACAAAGTGGGGTTGTAACTCACGGTTTGCGGAGAAAAGAGAACTCGGGAATCGGTCGGAATTAAGAGCCGGGAATCACGGAATGCCTAAAGATACCAAGGTTGTCCAAAAGTTATTATGTCATTATGTTACTTTAAATGATATAATGGACAATTTTTATTTAACTTCAAGTGTTAAGTTTAATTTTGTTCCAAAAATGGTCCGAAGCGGTTAACGTTATATTTAGTCCGAAAGTATATAGTTGAAGTTATTATTATGTTAGACATGTTTAGGTTGCTGAAATGGTTTAAGTTTTCTAACAAAATTTGGGCAGCGCTTCCGCGCCCAAATTTCGTGTCCAAAACCTAAAGTCATTTCCGCTCACAAAACACATATAAACACATAATAGCCTAATTAAACAAGTCCATTTAGTCCAAACACAAAACACACACACAAACACCCACCCCATTTCGCTCTCTAAACACTCTCTAATTCCAGAAATATTGCAGAAATAATTCATCTAAAACACCCCCAAAAATCGTCCTAATCATCAATCTAAGCAAGGGTTTCCATTCATCTAGTCGAAGACATCATTTTCTACCGTTTTGAAGCCGAAAACACCACCTAGAAGCTCTAGATCATCATCCAAACACATTCTTTGGGTAAAAACACTTTTCCTTTACTGTTATTACATAAATAACTCATTGCATGTACGATCCATCACTTAAAAACAAGTTTTTATGAAGTTTTATAACGATTTTTATACAAAAACGGGTTTAAATAAAAGGTTACTTAGATCTATATATTTGTGGCTAAAAATCCAAAAGAAACTGATATTTGAACATATATAAAGTACTCTTGATGAATATTCAGTTGCATGTCGAAATCTAGCTCAAAAACGCTTAAAACGCGAAAATGGCAAAACAAGGAAATGTCTCGGCAATTCAGCCGCCGGCTGAATAGGTCTGTCACAAAATTATATTTAAATGTTTAACGGAAAATCGAGACACTATACTTTTCACAGTTTATAAACATAATATAACAGATTACATATTGTACTTTGAATGATTTTAAATAACTAATTCATTATAACGATATTTAATGATGTTTTACGAATCGTATTAAGCGGGAAAGTGGATAGGAAAATTTGGACATAAATTTTATAGCGCGGAAGCGCTGCCCAAATTTTATTGGACGTACTTATAACACTTAAACAACAAACTATTCGTTGACTAACGAGTTTAAAAGCTAACAAGTTATATACTTACACGAAAACTTGGTATAAAATAGGATTCCGGTGATTCCGAGCACCTTTCGAGCTTTTCCGAGCACGCTACGATCTTCGCAAATAGTGAGTTACAAACCCCTACTTTTTAAACGCTTTTATTACATTTTTGGGTTGAAATGCGAGTCTTAGGCTTAAAAACCACTTTTAAGCTGAAACAAACTTTGAACGCTTAACGAAATGATTTGATGCTAGAATACTATTACGAAACGACTTGATAGTTGAATACTATTACTAAACGATTTGATACTTGAATACTTTTACGAAACGATTTGATACTTGAATACTTTTACTAAACGATTTGATACTTGAATACTTTTACGAAACGATTTGATACTTGAATACTTTTACGAAACGACTTGATAGTTGAATACTATTACGAAACGATTTGATACTTGAAAACTATTACGATACGCTTTATTACTTGAATACTATTTCGAAACTATATTCTGCCGGCATTGTTGATGATTTCGCCAACAATGCCGAGGAAACAAACAACTATTTTGCCAGCATCGTTGATGGTTTTGCCAACGATGTTGAGGATACAAACACTAAATTGCCAATGACTTGGCATCGATCGACATGTTGTGGACTTTGTACAACATGGTCGTGAGATGCTACGAAAATCCCATGCACTCCTACATAACTAGTTGCTATTAATCTCTGGGAGAGGACCGATAGGATTTATGGATAGCGCTATTAGGGTAGTTGCAAGACCCTCACCACAACGACAACAACAGATGGTGCATAATATTCTAGTGGGTAATTAATAGGCTTAGCAACGCAACGATACGATCATTGGGCAATACATAGGATTGTCAAATAGTCGCGCTATGTGGTCAATGCCTACGAAAACGAATACTAAACTTTACGCATGGTTATGCGACTACTTTTTGAATATTATACTTTCGCATGCTTATGCGACAACTACATGAATGCTATATTTTACGCATTGCTATGCGTCGAAACTTGATTACTTATACTTTACGCATTGCTATGCGTCAACGCTTTGATTACTTAAAACTTTGTAGCTCACTAACTACGTCTCCCGTAGTTAACACTTGACTCGTATTTTCAGGTTACGATTAAGCTTGCTGATGACCTTATGCTTTGGGCTGATGACTTCAAGAATGGGAAAGGGTTCGGGTGGCTTGGCTATGAACACTTAACTTGTATTTCGGATATGCAAACGATGCTTTAAACATTTGTAAACCTTTGAAGCTATGTTTCTTCTAATATAATTTGGTGTGGAATTATAAACTTGTGTATCGAATGCTATTGCTCTTCACATTCCGTGTTTCCGCTTTGGCGGGGTGTGACATCAATACAAGTCACCATTGTCATTATTTTAATCATCTCAGTTCCATAACGTTATTCACAAAAATCCAGAACACGTGTATGAGTTTTAAACGACCAAACGACGATTTTTCGGGAAAGACAGCAGCCCGGTGCGCAGCACTGAGCAGGGGGTGCTGCGCACCTCCTTGCTGTCCTTTCCCGTTTTGTGTTTTTCTTGTCAAAAACGTTTTGTTACTCAAAGATTTCGACATGCAATCAGTAGTTACTTCATAAAACACTATTTTTACAGTTTGTACATAACTTTATTCACAAAACATAGATCTAGAGTGATAGTTTAATAGAAACCCGTTTTTGTATAATATGTGTTATGAATCTTCATAAAAACTTGTTTTATGGTTTAGATCTTACATGCAACTTGTAAAAACAGTAAATAGAGATGAGAAAATGATTTCTACCGAATGAAAGTGGATGGATGGTGTTTTAGAGGTGATTGGAGCTCTAAAATCGGTAGAGAAAGCTTGAAACCGAAAATACTTTGCTCCTCCTTGTTTGCTTTGATGATTGAACGATTTTGATGGTTGATTTATGTGGATTTAGTGGCTGGAATCTCTGGATTTGGGGCTGTTCTTGTGAGGGTTTTGAGAGAGAATGGGGAACTATGTGTTTTGTGTGTGTTTTTTTGGATTAAAGAAAAGAGAAATGAAAGGGAAATAGGGAAATGATGTTAAGAGGCTTTGGGGACTGCCAAAACCAGTAATTGATGGTCTAAGTCCGAGTGTGATTGGTGGTTGGTTGTGTAAAAACGAGGCAGGGACTAAAAATGTAATTTTTTTGAATTCTGACAGCCGGTGCTGCGCACCAAGCAGTAGGTGCGGCGCACCGTGCTATTAATCAGAATTTATCTGATTTTTGTTTTTACGTTTTTGCTTCGTTGGACCTTTTCGTTAACTGTAAGTTCTTAATTATGTTACGTTATGAACTTAGGAAAGTTCATTAGGTGTTGGGCTTATGTAATTCGATTCCGGGAGTTATTCCGACACTGGTTCCGACAAAAATAAGGACACAACATGTACGAGCTAGAGAATTATGAACACTATAAAGAGTAACTAGAGTTTCGAACCGATAAATTAACTGAGAATCACCTGAATTTTTGACGGTTGTCATATCATCCCCGGGTTAAAAGAAATTTCGTCCCGAAATTTGACTCGTCTCATCAGGTAGAAGTATCTTTGAACAAATGCGGATACTTTGACGTATCTGGTCTTCCACGTTCCCATGTGAATTCGTGACCACGTCGGGAGTTCCAACGAACCTTGACAATAGGAACACGGCTTTGTCTGAGTTGCTTGACCTCTCGGTCTACAACCTCAAGCGGTTCCTCAATGAAATTGAGCTTATTATCGATCTTGACCTCGTCGAGCGGGATGACGATGGTCTCATCAGATAGGCACTTTTTCAAGTGCGAGACGTGGAACACGTTATGAACATTGGAAAGAACTGGCGGAAGTTGAAGTCGATACGCTACTGGACCAATGCGCTCGATGACTTCAAACGGTCCGGTGTACCTTGGGCTTAGCTTACCGCGTTTCCCGAAGCGAACTACCCCTTTCCATGGCGATACTTTAAGAAGCACACGATCGCCGACCTGGAACTCGAGGGGTTTTCTTCGGTTATCGGCGTAGCTCTTCTGCCGAGTACGGGACGTCTTCAGTCGCTCTCTGATGGTGGTGATCTTGTCGATGGTTTCTTGAACAATGTCGAGCCTTGTGAGCTGTCGATCACAGCTTCTAGCCAACAAAGCGGGCGATCGGCACTTACGTCCATATAAGGCCTCGAACGGGGCACACTTAATGCTAGCGTGGTAGCTGTTGTTGTACGAAAACTCGACCTAATGGAAGATGAGTGTCCCAACTTCCTCCAAAGTCAACTACGCATGCTCTAAGCATATCCTCAAGCGTTTGGATCGTCCTTTCGCTTTGACCGTTGGTCTGAGGGTGGTAAGTTGTGCTAAGATCTAGTCGCGTCCCGAGATATTTCTGAAGCGCGTTCCAAAAGCGAGACGTGAACCGACTATCCCTGTCAAAAATGATGGAGAGAGGTGTCCCGTGGCGAGAGATGATCTCGTTGATGTATATTTGCGCGAACTTCTCCATCGAGTGGGTTTCTAGCACCGGCAGAAAGTGAGCAGACTTCCTCAAATGGTCCACAATTACCCAAATTGTGTCGTCTCCCTTTGCCGTCCGGGGTAACTTGGTAATGAAATCCATAGAGATTTGTTCCCATTTCCACATAGGAATCTCCGGTTGCTGCAGTAGTCCTGAGGGTTTCTGATATTCCGCCTTGACCTTGGAGCAAGTGAGACACTTGGCTACGTACAAGGCGATATCTTTCTTCATGCCCGGCCACCAGTAATACTCCCTAAGGTCCTTGTACAACTTGTCCGATCCTGGGTGAATGGAGTATCGGGAACGGTGGCCCTCATCTAAGATTAGCTTTCGAAGATCCTCGGACTTCGGAATCCATGTTCGGCCCTTGAAGTAGTGAATTCCGTCGGATTTGCGTTCGAACTCCTTCTCATGATTGTGCAAAGTTTCTCCCTTTAGGTTCTCGGGCTTCAACGCTTCTCGCTGAACCTCGGCGATTTGCGTTTGAAGGTTAGTCTGAATCTGGATACCTAATGCTCTAACCCGAGATGGTCTCACCCTTTCCTTCCGACTCAGGGCGTCTGCTACTACGTTTGCTTTACCCGGGTGGTACTTGATCTCACAATCGTAGTCACTCAGCAGTTCGATCCATCTCCTTTGCCTCATGTTGAGCATCTTCTGGTCTAGAATGTGTTGAAGACTCTTATGATCCGTGAAAACCGTGCACTTAGTCCCATACAAGTAATGTCTCCAGATCTTTAGTGCAAACACGACTGCTCCCAGCTCTAGGTCGTGAGTAGTGTAGTTCTGTTCGTGAACCTTGAGTTGTCTTGAAGCGTAGGCGATGACTTTGTCTTTCTGCATAAGGACGCACCCAAGTCCTTGATTGGATGCATCGCAGAATACAACGAAGTTATCCGTACCCTCTGGTAACGACAAAATCGGTGCGTGGCAAAGCTGGTGCTTGAGTTTCTGGAAGGATTCCTCTTGCTTCGTACCCCAAACAAAATCCTTATCCTTCTGAGTGAGCTCGGTGAGTGGCTTAGCGATCTTCGAGAAATTCTCGATGAACCTTCGATAATAGCCGGCCAACCCTAGGAATTGACGAATCTCCGTAGGAGTCGTCGGGGCTTGCCATTTCTCGATCGCTTCTATCTTAGCCGGATCCACATGGATCCCATCTTGGTTGACCACATGACCAAGGAAATGTACTTCCCGGAGCCAGAATTCACACTTAGAGAATTTGGCGTACAGTTGCTGTTCTCGGAGGAGTTCTAAGATGAGTTTCAAGTGTTTCGCGTGATCCTCCTTGTTTCTCGAGTAGATAAGAATGTCATCAATGAACACGATCACGAATTTGTCCAGGTAAGGTCTACACACCCGGTTCATTAAGTCCGAATGGCATGACGAGGAATTCGTAATGACCGTAACGGGTACGAAAAGCGGTTTGGAATTGTCTGTCTCACTGACACGAACCTGATGCTACCCGAACGGAGATCGATTTTCGAGAAATGAGTTGCAACCCTGCAACTGGTCGAAAAGGTCATCGATCCTCGGGATTGGGTATCGGTTCTGACGGTCAGCTTGTTCAGTTCGCGGTAGTCGATGCACATAACGAAAGGATCCGTCTCTTTCTTTTAAGCGAAGAATTAGGGGCTCTCAGGGGGACGAGCTAGACGCAATAAGACCATGATCCAAGAGTTCCTGAAGCTGTTTAGACAGTTCTTGCATCCCGGTGGGGCTAGACGATACGGTGTCCTAGCGTACCGGTGCTGCACCAGGAATGAGGTTCTATCCGGAATTCCACTTGTCGATGCGGGGGTAGCCCAGGCAAATCTTCAGGAAAGACTTCAGGGTGATCCTTGACTACTGGATATCTTGCATATGGGTTTACGTTCAACAACGTGAGCAAGAAATGCGTCACAATCCTTCTCGAGATACTTACGCATTTTTATGGACGACACGAGACGGAGTGATCGTCCGGGTTTGTCTCCTTGAACAATTAAGGTTTCAGTGTCAGAAAGGGGGATGCGGATGAGTTTATCGAAACAGACAATTTCGGCTCGGAAACGAGAGAGCCAGTCCATTCCGACGATAACATCAAAGCTTTTCAGCTCGATTGGGATTAAATCAATAGGGAAAGTTTTATCGGACAGACATATGGAACATCCTATGATTATATCCTTAGCTTCGTACTCCTGACCGTTAGCGTACTCTATGGTGAAGCTATCCTTAAGAACCTTAGATCCTAATTTAATAAGGGGTCTAAATTCTAAGGACACAAAGCTTCTTTCGGCACCATAATCGAACAAAACGGATGCATATTGGTTATTAACAGGAACGTACCGTTCACCGCGTTGGAGTCCTGCCGAGCCTCCTCAGCTGTGTCCTCGACCTCGCCCGCCTTGGTTAGGTTTGGGCGTTTCAGAGTCTTGGGCAAGCATTCCGGAGGTGCTGTACTTCCGCACTCGAAGCACACACGCTTCGGACCTGGAGCTGCCAACTTGTCCGGGCAGTACTTAGCAAAGTGCCCTTCCTTCTGGCACCTCAGACACACGGGACAGTTACCGTGGTGGTGGAAATTGCACTTGTTGCACTTGGAGTTCGTCCCCGTGTATCTATTTCCAGCAGGTGGAGGTGGCGGTGGCGGTGCTACGGATGCTATGGAAAGGTTCCGGGTGGTCTTCTTCTTTTTGTTCCTATCGCTCCGCCTTGGAGTCTGGTCAGACTTCCTTTCTCACCCGACTCCTTCTTGGATGAGGTAGGAGCGGTGAGTAGGTTGCTTGTGAGGCGGTGAGCTAGGATAATGGCACTCTGGAGGGTCTGGGATTCCTTGGTGAGAACCATTCTCCTGATTTCAGGAACAAGACCGGAGATGTACAGGTCAATCTTGTTCGGCTCGGGGAGTCACTAGCCTTGGGACCAGTCAGGGCCAACTCATGGATCGGGCAATGTACCCTTCGATGTCGTTTTCCGACCATCTGAGATCCCAGAGCTCGCTTCGAGCTTTTTGATTTCCCCTTGGGGCAGTACTCCTCAATCAGGAGGTTCTTGAATTGTTCCCAGGTGAGAGCAATTGCGGTCTCACTCCCCTGTGACCACATTTCCACCAAGTCAGTGCTTTCCCGTGCAATACGCAGGAGGCGTACTGCACTTTCATAGCTTCAGCACATCCTCTGATGGTAGCACCGACTCGATGCTCTCAAACCAATCCAGGCCTACGGCACCAGTCGTGCCATGGAATCCTTGGGCTTGCAGGCCATGAAACTCTTGTAGGTGCAGGCTGGTGGGTTTGGGGGATGCTGTTGGTTCTGGTGGTTGTTCTGTTGTTGTTGTTGTTGCTGTTGCTGTTGTTGCTGTTGCTGCTGTTGTTGTTGCTGATGTTGCTGTTGCTGGTGATTGTTGACATTAGCATTGATTCCCGCAGTGATCTGGGCGATCATATTGGGCATCGCTGCGCTCAACTGCTCGGCGATGATACTGGCGTTGGTACGGGGTGCCATGATTCTACAACAGATAACAGATTCAGTTTAGAAACACGATTAGAGTATGATAAACATAATTCAATGACAAGTTAACAATCACGCAAGAGTAGGGTAAAGACAGTTAGTACACGCACGACAAAGTTTCAAGAGATTCACACGACAGGATTCATACGCAAGAAAATGATTCAACACAGTACAAGATCACAAGACAAGGTAATAATAGAT
>CAJVGC010000500.1:0-40989 GCA_910822075.1 Senecio squalidus
TTCTCCCTTCCTAAGCTAATTTCGTCTCAGGTATAGGTGTGGTAAGATTGAGATTAGCGTGATTTAAAGCAAGTGGAATGAGAGCAAATGGTGTGTTTGGTTGCATCGATAATCAATCAATTTAGGGGTTGGAACTCCATTTTTGGAATTGAAATTAGGGTTTATGGTTAAAGGAGAAATTTGGGGAAATGAAGAAGAAGGTGTCAAATTACTCATTTACCCTCATGTGCCAGGCACATGGGGTCACTTAACGGATTAAATTAACAGAATTTTGACGGAAGGATCACAGACGATAATTTTAAAAAACAAAAGGATGATAAGTGCTAACTTTTCTGCAAAAAGACGATATGTGAAAAACAGCCTAACCACAAGGACGATTTGTGACATTCTCTCTTTAATATACTTCCAAAAAGAATCTCCCTTCAATTTATACCTTTTCTGTATTAATGAAAAGATTATGACAAATTTTATCTAGCATATTGAAGTAACGATGAATTCTATGGAATATGGATATATTTTATCCAAATTATTTATCACGCAATTCTAATTAATTTGGAATCAGTTTATTATAAAAGAAATCAATTGATTTATCATTGTATCTTGAAAAACTATATCATGGTAAGTTTCAGCACCATTTGAATTATCTTAAAAGTTCATTGACTTTTAAAGGTTACTTAAAGTTTTATTGGAGATAAGAAAGTCACATTAACTAAAAATAATAATAAAAAAAATGAACATTCACAAAATAAAAGAAAATGAGAAACGACAAATTCGGTTAATTTACATATAGAGTATGATTTGACAACAAGTTTATCAGAGTTTGTCTTTAATATTCGGTTTATTTAGATGAGAAAACTATGAGTGTTTTCTAAAAAAAATTTCAAAGAAAAAATAGAAAACAAAAAACGTGTTCAAATGTGATTTTTTCTAAATCGTTTTCCATGAAAACAGAAAACTCAGTTTTCTAATTTATAACTACACTTAGAAAACTCACTTTTATAGTTTTCCAACTATTTTTCATTTCTAAAATGGAAACTCATTGTGTTTTTCATTTTACAACTAAACATGTTTTCAAACTTTTTAAATGTTTTCTAGAGAATTTTTTTTTTTTCATTTTCTTGAAAACTAAAAATGAAAAATTAGAAAACGTTTTCTATAACTAAACGCAACCTAAGCTTCTTAATGAAAAATATGCCTCATTTATATAGTAGAACTTTTAATTTTATTTTAAAAAACAAACTTTAAAATAAAAATATGCCCTATATTTATTACTATTATACAAAGAAGTGATTCATGTCGAACTATCAAACCACCATCATACCCTCCATGTTATAGTCACATATACATGGTTTTATTCAATTTTAATAACAACTAGAGGATTTCCCGTGCGTTGCACGGGTTCGTTCTTGTACGTATGTCGTCGCACGGGAATGGGTGCAGGTGATTCTTGAAAACGATAACGATATTTCCGGTTTTGGCGGCTGCTCGATGTGTTTTCCGTGACCTCTGTCGCTGTTCATCTACTCTTCCCTCTCCCTAACAAATTCCGAAAAACAAAAAAATCAATCCAAATTCAAATAAAACAAAATCCAAAATTCATTTGGGTTTTGTTAGAAACAAAAAACCATTTCACCCTAAAATAATCACAAAAGCATAAACATTTTTCATCAGCCAAAAATATAAAAATGTTTATAAGCCCACTTTTATATATTTTGTTATCAGCTTCTTATCAATTATTATGACATAATAATCGATAATAACCCAAAATAAGCCGTAAAAAATGACTTATAAAAGTTAACCGAAATCACATAAGCCGGTAAGCCCCTAAATAAGCTTAAACAAACACCCCTAAATAAGCAATCCCGATCGTAATCAAATCCAGGTGGCGCGTTTTGAATGGCCATCAACAGGACTTGTGATACAAAATCAAAGTTTAAAAGCCGAACAGGAAGTGGATATGATTTTAAGTAAGTGTCAATATATTGCAATAAATTTTTTTGTTTTATTTCTATTGAATAGCGTTTTTGCATACATGGTAGCTGCTTGTAGGGATTTAAGACCATCAATAGACAAAACTACGATTCTTTGATCGATGGAACATGTTTATTATTATCATTAACACAATGACACAACATCAGAATATAATCACTAACATAAGTATATAACTATATACCTGCAGTCCAGCTTGTGAAGACCGCGAGATCGGTCTCTTCTTATCTTTATCCTTATTAGCCGCGGCAGCAGCATTAGTCTTCCCAGCCAAGAAACGCTTTCCACCTTTCCCAGCCATTTACGCACCTACACTCAACAAACATTTAAATCAAAAAAATTACACAAACTCTTAACATAAAACACAAATTACGTTAAATCATGGATGCAAAGCCCTAACAGTGAACGGAAATATGATAAAGATAGGAAAGCAGATACCACAGTGTCTATAGAAACATCAAAATGCCATTATACTATTTCACAGGCAACTAATTTAGCATGTGACCGTGTAGCATCAGAACTATAGAACATCCGTGTTAGTGGTATATTAAAGCAACAATAATGAAGCCGATGAAGAAGTACTGTCATATATGGCTCATGGACTTACCTGTTTTCCGTTTCCATGTAATGCAACCAACAATACCAGAGATTGCAAACGGAGATGAACAAAGACATAACGAAAACGTAACTCACCTTAAAAGGAAAAAGTGCAATTAGAAGATATTATTGCTTAAACAGTAACAAAATGTACTTACTCCGGACCAGTCACGGTAGATGTCTCAACGCGATTACGGTCACTTTCTCCTGATTTTGAAACCCGTTCAGCCCAATTACCTGATGAAGAATTATAATTATTTTCACGGACCTCAAGACCTAGATACACATACCTTTTGAATTTTAACTGACTGGCCTTTCAGAAGATCCTCGTCTTGGTCACGTCGTATGTTTCTAAAAAGATCTCTGCAAAAGTTCACAAGTAACAAATAATTCAAAAATTTAGTGTGACTCGGAATGTCGAATTATATCGTTTTACATCAACTAATTTCAAAAACAGAAACAGTTTCAGTTTGTGTTTGTACAATAATTTAAACGCTTTAGCAAACACAAGTGGCAAATGAGCAGGTCAAAATATCTGATTCGGGTTGAAATACACTTAGCCCATTTCATTTATTGACTTTACCCGTTTGACAAGTTTGAGATAAAACATAAAAAGGACTTGTGCATAAGTAAATAACAGAACATGAAGAGCAAAGGTTGTCTTTCAAAAGAAGAGGGAAAATATTACTGTTGTTCGTGCCGAAGATCATTATACTCTTCTCAAGTTCTTCTATATCCTCATCGTCAGCATGAGTGTTTTCTTCAAATTTCATGTCAATATCATCATCACTCTCGTTTTCATCATTGTCATCCTCTCCGTCAGTATCACTGTCTTCGTTTTCAGAAGCATCTTCCTCATTCTCCAACTGATTTAAGAAAAATAAACTTACATTTATCAACGGACGATAAATAAGAAAATACAATTAAGTTGTATTTACATTGATGATCTCCATTTCCGAGTCATAGTCTTCTTCATCTTCATCATTATCCCCCTGCTGCAAAATAAACAAAGGGGAAAGATACAATGAGCCAACCAACATGTATAAACTTTAACTGTGAGAGGAGGAAAGTTGTATAATTAGTTACATTGGGAAGTTGTTGTTTGACGTATTCATCATCATCCGAACTACTGTCACTCTGCTCTACTTTCTTCATCCGCTTTCAACAATACAAAGGCGGAAAGAATGTGGGACATACGATAACTCTATGGCTTCAAATTCCGAAAGCTTAGCTGCAAATGCGTTAAATCTTTTGGTACAATTGAAAGGATTTGACGAAAACATCCTATTAGTATATAAATGAAACTCACAGCAGCCGGAGCAGGTCTCTTCCCGCTAAGCATGCTTGCTGCTGACCTTTTAACAACACCTCCATCAGAAGCCTGCACATATATGTTGTGTCAGGTTATTCTTACAGTCCAAATTAACCCAGGACACAACAAACATAATAATGAACCTTTAAATCCCTCTAAAGATAAAGAATACTTACATCTAAGATAAAGAGTAATAGCGTGACTTAAAAATCCGCTACCACGAAGACCACTTAATAATGCAACAATTGGAACAAACGACATAGAAATGACATTAGGCGCTTGTGATACAGTCGAAAGCCAACTCTTGTGGCTTTGACCTTTATCAATTCCTCCTCTACGAACATGAACGCTTAATAAATCCTGAACGAAAATTACTCAAAATGTCTATAATTAACATAAACCCAATTGACAAAGAAGTATAAGAGTCATAAAATAGAAGCTCACATCATTCTTAGAACGGGAAACAACACCTGGTCTTAAAGAATTTGCAATTATTGGAGGGAGATCCCAAGCTACACTCTGTTCATCCTGTATAACATTTTTTTGTAATTTGCAAACTATTTTAAAAAATTTCGACGAACATTGCTAATCGGGTCGATTTGGGTTATGCGTTGTGTCTAACGGGTGAAATGGATAAAACATTTAAAGAAATAAAAAGCTAAAATGATAACGGTTGTTGAACGAACATACCTTTTGGTTTACAGAGTCTGAAAGAAAAGCTTCTGATACATATTCGGACAATTCCTCATCTGCTAATTGCTTTAACAAATTTTGTACTTGTGACTGCTCAAGATTTGAACTTTGCAACTGCTTTAGATAAATTACATCTTTACCACCCATCTTTACTCCCACAACTATATGGGTACCATATTTATCGATAAACCTGAGAATTGATTTTAGATTTTCAGCGATCAAGCAAAGCTAGAAATGTGTGATTTTAGAGCGTTTTCATATCCGGTTAAAAACAAATCCCTTAAATAAAATTCAAATATCGAGTTTCATAGAATAAGTAAAAGGACATACTCAGCAAGAGCAGTAGGATCCCACGAAGCTGGCACTCCTTCAACCTCTTCCTGATATCTTCCAAATCCTAATTTAATAAAAATCATAAAAATCAACTTATGGGTTAACAAAAATAAATACAACTAACAAAACCTTCATAAAAATCAAACTATGGGTTAACAAAAATAAATACAATTAACAAAACCTCTTGTCGCCCGAGAAGCTAGATTAACAAATTTCACTCTGCATTTTCGAGGCCTGAAAAAATGAGAAATTAGTGATTAAAAGAATTTAAAAAGAAACTCCACTATCCTATTGGTAAAGATTTCTGAAAGATACAGAACCCATTGAAGTTAATAAGAAGGCAATTTAAGATTCATTATCCTATTAGGCACAACCATCTACTTAGACCACAACAACTGACGCCAACAACAAACAACAGAAATCATACCTTCCGAAAAAAACAAATGCAGATGAGCAGCTCCACAAGAATAACAGAAGCAAATGAGGGAAAACGAAGAAGACACGCCTGAGGGACACACGAAGAAGACACGCGTCAAGCAAAGGGAAGCAGAAAACGCCAGCGAAGAAAGCACTAAAAAAAATACCTCTCCTTTGCTTAACACGTGTGTATGTGTTGGTTCTGCGCTGGTGCCTCTGGACTTTGCTGGATCGGATTACTTGCTGGACTGGATTAGATTGTTTGCTGGATTGGAAGCCCAAATCCCATCGAATTAAAAATAATTTATGGCACGAATCCATAGGATTCTTAGAGAATTAATAAGGAAGAGTAATTATTTATCACATATTTAATACTAAATGTGATTATATTACATTATTCAAAATTATATAGAAAATGACGCTTGATTATATTGTGAAAAAAGTTGTAGTGCCTTTTTTAGTGCTCATTTCTGTGGTCGTTCGTAGGCCCATTTCATGTCGTTATGGAAAAGTTCGATGTTTATTTACATATGATGACGGGTTTTTGTCTTTTCAAAAATGACTAATTGCAAATCATCGATCTTTGATAATCATATTAAGATATCTGTTTTTATGTTGTTTCAGCCTACAAGATCTTCTTAGAACTTGTGTAGTACGAGTGTTTAACAAGTAAGTAACAATAATTGATGTGGTTGCTTGAACCTGTTTTTCCTTTTAAGGGTTGTAACTAAAGTTGGACATGTATGTTTTTTATTTCTTTTTCCTTTTATTTTATTAGAGAAATGATTAACTAATATATGTAATTTTTTAAAAATCAAAATACACCATATTGGTCATCCATTTTATTTTAATCTAATAGTTAAGATTCAAACAAAAAACTACTTTTATTTAATTTTTTAAAATTAAATTATCTCATAAACGTTAATCGTTAGACGAAACAAAATATACCGTTGCGATCGTCTCATTTTTATCTTTAATTAGAGCAGTGGTGTTATATAATTTTGACGACTTTTTCTTTTCTTTTTTTCTTATAGGTATTGAAATTGTAACGATAAAATCACATGTGATATTTACATCAATACGAAAAAATAAAAATAAAAAATTAATATGTCAAACTACTGAAATCACATTTATAAAACAGTGATTTATAACGTAAAATTTCAAAATCCGTAAAAAAAACCTGAAAATAAATTTCGTTAAAAGTATATCGAGTATGTTCTCTATAGAAAGAGGAAAAAATGTTCATTTTAATGGTGTAATTTATTCGTTTAATATATTTACCGTTTATGGGATAATTAATTTTTAAACAAAAAAAATTATGGTGGGTTTTTTGAAATAAAAAATTGTGATTGATACATTTGGTCTTAAGTTTTTTAATGTTTTTTTTTCTTTTTTTATCTAAACCCTATTTTATTATACCTATTTTTCGTTTCTTTTTTGTTGTCTACATCTAAACATTTTAAAATTATATTATCTTAAGAAATTATCAAGCTTTTTGGTTTAAATGTTTGATTTTTTCAGCCCTTTTTGTCCAATTTGAAATAGTAACTAAAATTAGACTGCGCTTTTGTTACAAACCACATTTCTTTTAACCATGTTTTTGTACTCAGGTGGTTTGATTTTATCTAATATTACGACAATAAACTAAAAGGTTGTGGGCATAAAATTTGGGTTATGCTATATTGAACAATTTTAACCGTAACTAAGAGTTTGTGAATACTCAAACTTTAGGTTTGTTTCGAGCTAGTAAATTAAAATTAACTTTTTATTTGTTTAAACGGTTAATTGTTCATGTTGGATTAAATAAGATTGGTTCATGTAAATTTAACATACCTCCTGCAGATGATCCGGAGATGTTGTTGAATAGATTAGCCATCGATGATTCCCAAATTGAGATGATCGTGTTAGGATGGAGAATTAAAGAGAAAACACTATGGTGATAATGGAATTGACCAACCCTTATTTGGGTTTATGTTAGTCCTTATATAGATACTCAAGTTAGGAGTATTTATTATTTAGTCCCTGGTGTTTAACAAGTGTTTATATTTAAGCTCTCATAGTTCCGATCACCTAATGGGAAATCTATAGTGTCGGTAAGGTAAATACGTCCATCGAATATTTACTAGACACATATTTCAGTTAGTGTCAGTCATCATATCAGTAAGGATAAATGATCAATGAGGGTCACAAATAATATGGGTCCAACATTCTCCCACTTGACCGAGTAGATCATTTATCTATGAGTATTGATAAGTCCGTACGAGATAATACTCATTTTGTTTAAAACTGAAATCATAGTTGATAAGTACAGTCGTAGAGAAGAACATCTACTCAGGACCCCCACTAGTCAAACTATGACTCAAATTCAAAACTGAATAAGCAATGATAGACCAACTAAGACAAATTTTGTTATAATAATGTCCAACACAGTTATGCGCATAAGGTGTAAATAATAGACAAACAAAATCTGAATAAGGAGGAAAATTTTCATTAATAAATAATAATGACCAATAAGTACAACAATGCTATTAAATTAAGTCTTTTGTAAGCCCCATATTCGACACGTGTCCTACGAATATATTAGGAGGAAGACCTTTGGTCATCGGATCCGCTAGCATGTCATGTGTACTTATGTACTCAACACAAAGAACATTTTCCTCAACCCGTTCGCGTACAAACAGATACTTTGTGTCGAGATACAGCCCAGCGCCAGTCGAACTGTTAGTGTTCGAGAAAGTTACAGCAGCTGAGTTATCACAGTAAAGCTTCAATGGTCTAGAAATTGAGTTGACGAGTTTGAGTCCACTGATCAGATTCCTTAACAACATCCCATGACAGGTTGCATTATAAACGGCAACATATTCAGCCATCATAGTAGACGTTGTGGTCAGTTTCTGTTTATGACTCCGCCAAGAGATTGGTCCGCCAGCTAACATGAAAATATACCCAGAAGTAGATTTATGGTCTTCTTTGCATTTAGCAAAGTCAGAATCAGAATAACCTACTACTTCCAAGTTGTCACTTCTTCTATAAGTTAATTTGTAGTCTTTGGTCCCTTTCAGATATCGTAGAACCTTTTTAGCCGCTTTCCAGTGTGCTAATCCGGGGTTAGATAAGTAACGCCCCAGCATACCAGCGATGTAAGCGATATCCGGTCGAGTACAGACCTGAGCGTACATAATGCTCCCAACTACAGATGAGTAAGGTATCATTCTCATTTCAGCCTTCTCAGTTTCAGTGCTCGGAGTTTGATGAGGTCCAAATACGTCCCCTTTAACTACCGGAGCCACAGTGGGTGTACAGTGCTGCATGTTATAGCGTTCTAGAATACGGTCAATATAAGCCCTTTGGGAAAGACCTAGAACACCATTACGTCTGTCTCGATTTATTTCGATACCCAAAACATAAGAGGCATCACCGAGATCTTTCATGTCGAAATTATGCGAAAGCATCCGCTTCGACTCATGTAGCAAATCCAAGTTGTTACTTGCAAGTAGGATATCATCCACATACAAAACAAGGATAATAAAGTTACTCCCACTGATCTTGAGATAGGTGCATTGATCCACTTGATTCTTTAGGAAGCCATCAGATTTTACGACTTCATCAAATTTAAGGTACCATTGTCGTGATGCTTGTTTCAACCCATATATCGATTTATTCAACTTGCAGACCATGTGCTCTTTACCTTCTGGAATAAATCCTTCAGGTTGCTGCATGTATACGTCTTCTTGCAAGTCACCATTTAGGAAAGCGGTCTTGACATCCATCTGATGTAACTCTAAATCATAATGAGCTACGAGTGCCATGACGATCCTTAGGGAATCTTTACGAGAGACAGGGGAAAAGGTCTATTGATAATCAATTCCTTCCTTTTGAGTAAAGCCTTTTGCAACCAGTCTGGCCTTATAGCGTTCGACGTTTCCATTCGGGTCTAATTTGGTTTTGAACACCCATTTACATCCAATTACTTTGGATCCTTTAGTGAGTGGAACCAATACCCAAACGCCATTACGCTCCATGGAATTGAGCTCTTCAATCATGGCTTCAATCCATTTAGCGGCCTGATCACTATTAATAGCTTCTCGGTAAGAGGTTGGATCAGTAAGTTTCCCAATGTTTTCGACTTCAGCCAGATAAGTTTCGAAATCATCAAAATTAGTGTTTCTGCGAGCCCTTGATGATCTCCTGAGCTGAATTACGGGTTCTTCAGGAACAAGCGGTTCTTCGGCGTTAAGATTAGGAGGCATAGGAGGTTCAACCGGTTCATTAGGAGATCCAGGTATATCGGGAGCAGCGTTGGGTACAAGAGGAGTTATCGGAGGAATCATAATAACCGACGAGTGGTTTCCCCCCGCTTCTTGTACTTCTTGCAAATCTAAATCACGATTTGTCGTGCTCCCACTGATCTCTGAATTTTCGAGGAAAGTGGCATGTTGCGTATCTATGATGCGGGTAGAGTGAGAAGGACAGTAAAACCGATAACCTTTTGAGTTCTCGGGATAACCAATAAAGAAACATGTAAGGGTTTTAGAATCCAGTTTCTTTAAGTGAGGGTTATAGACTTTTGCTTCGGCAGGACAGCCCCATACTTTCATATATTTTAGACTCGGTTTCCTACCTGTCCAGATCTCATAAGGAGTTTTAGGGACAGATTTTGATGGAACCCTATTGAGTATATGAACAGCTGTTTTTAAGGCCTCAGTCCAAAGAAATTTGGGTAGGTTAGTGTTGGCGAGCATACTTCTCACCATTTCCATTAAAGTTCGGTTTCTCCTTTCAGCAACACCATTCTGTTGAAGAGAACCTGGCATGGTGTATTGGTTAATTATGCCCTGTTCCTTGCAAAAACTATAGAAAGGACCAGGAGCTTGACCAATATCAGTATGTTTACCGTAATACTCACCTCCCCTATCTGATCGGACAACTTTTATCTTATGATCAAGTTGGTTTTCAACCAAAGTTTTATAATCGACAAAAGTTTGTAAGGATTCAGATTTTTCTTAATCAGATAAAGGTGCATATAACGTGAATAATCGTCAATGAATGTAATAAATGATGTATGTCCTGTTATTGATGCGGGATAGGGGCCACTAATATCAGTATGAATTATTTCCAACAAGTTGGAACATCTGGTGGCTCCTTTCTTATTCCCTTTAGCCATTTTGCCTTTAAGGCATTGAATACATGTTTCAAAATCACTAAAATCAAGAGATGGTAATATTCCTTCTTTTACGAGTCGTGTCATGCGATCTCGTGAGATGTGGCCGAGACGTTTATGCCACAATGTGGAGGAATTCTCTGCTTGTTTAGGTGATTTTGTCTTTGTTTTAGTTATGTCATCAATATTAAGAGACAACAAAGACTGTGAGAAATTATGATCTAGTTCTAGTTTATACAGTAATCCATCCAAAAAACCACAACCAAATAATTCATTATTAAGAGTAAAAGTGATCCTGCCACAACCATGAGTAATTACATAACCTTCAAGATCAAGTCTAGATATAGATACAAGGTTCCGAGTAATTCTCGGTACATATAAGGTATCTATTAATCTAATGCACTTTCCGGTATTCATATGTAAATTTAAAGTCCCCATGGCTTCGACATCTAAGAGATCACCATTTCCAACTCTAAGCTTTCTTTGGTCCTTTTGTAGCTTCTGGATTGTAAGGAATCCCTGTAAGGAATTGGTCACATGGACCATAGAACCAGAGTCACCCCACCATGTATTAAATGGAACATCAGTAGTAAAGGAATCAAATATTACGTAAAGAATGTTACCTTTCTTAGCTAGCCATTCCTTGAATTTAGAGCAATCTTTCTGTCTGTGCCCTTTGGAGCGACAGAATGGGCAGTTAGTATTGCTTGTCGAGGATTTAGGGCCAGAGGTAGAAGCACCATGATTTTGGACTTTATTTTCAGTCTTGTTACTGTAGTTACCTTTCCTCTCCTTGGGGTTTGAAGTGGTAGTAAGGTGAACAGCAGCTTCAGGTTGAATGTGCTTAAGACGATCTTCCTCTTGAACGCACATAGCAATCAGTTCACTTATCGACCATTTATCTTTCATTGCGTTATAATTCACTTTGAAAGTGTCGAACCGAGCAGGCAAGGAAGTCATTATGAAATGCACAAGAAAGCCATCTGAGACTTCCATTTGCAAATTCTTAAGCTTGTGAGACATGTCAACCATCTTCATTATGTGTTCACGGACACCGTTAGAACCCTCATATTTAAGAGTCAGCATCTGTAGCATTAAACTACTCGCAGTTGCCTTAGACGATCCCTTAAAGTGATCCTCAACAGATGTGAGGTAAGTTTTCACTTTGTCATTATCGGGGATAGCTCCTCGGATGCTGGGATGAATTGAGTTCTTGACCATCATTAGGGACAGCCGATTCGCCCTTTCCCACTTATCAAAGTCCGCTTTCTGAGTAGCAGTAGACTCAGCAGTAATAGCAGCGGGTTCATCATGGCGAATAGCATAGTCCATGTCGAGCATTCCCAGAGTTAGGTAAAGTTGATCCTTCCATGAAGTGAAATTAGCACCAGTAAGTGCCTCAATGCCGAAGTTTGGTACTGTAGTGGAGAATAAGGAGGATTTAGATTTATGATACGAGTTATAGAATATTTTATAGTGACAGAGTTAGCTATATAAGGCAGACTAAGTAATGTCCCTTAAGATAATAGAACTAGAGTAATGTCTAAAATAAGTAGACCTAATAGTAATGTTCCTGAGACTAAGACCATATAAGTAATGAAGCTAGTGATAGGTAAGCCTATTAAAAAACACCAAAATAATAAGCTAAAGTAAGGCTCTACTTAGATGTTACATCACCTTTGGGCAGAAATAACTAATATCTAAGTAAAATTATGAGCATAAGGTTTATGCAACACAACGTTTGTCTTTTGACCTTTGGGCAACAAAATAGAACGTCGTGTTTTAAGGCATAATAAGATTCCTTTTAAGCACACAAGTATATTAAATCACCTTTGGGCAGAATTAATATCCTACGTGTTTATTATGCTAAAGGAAAAAATGCAATCATAGGAATCACCTTTGACCTTTGGGCAACAAAAGATGAAAACATGAATATTAGTGCATAAGTATAATAAGGTCACATATAAATAAGGTGACTAAATAAGGTGACCACGACAAATAAGGCAGGGGTCAAGGGGCTGCGCCCCCTTGCGGGGTCTGTAGTCATCCGTACGGATAAGACTTTAAAAACGACCAAATTAGGGTCTGTAGTCATCCGTACGGATGAGATTATATTCGTACGGATGAGTATTGATTCGTACGGATGTAAGTCCAGGTTCGTGCGGATGTAAGCCTAGGTTCGTACGGATGTAAGGTTTAAGTTCGTACGGATGTAAGCCTAGGTTCGCACGTATTTAGCCCAGATTCGTACGGATCAACAGTTACGTTCGTGCGTATGAACAAATCAGATTCGTACTAATGAACAAGTCAGGTTCGTACGAATAGGGCTTCATCCGTACGTACGAACAAATCAGGTTCGTACGGATGAACCAATCAGATTCGTACTAATGAACAAGTCAGGTTCGTACGTATAGGACTTCATCCGTACGAACGAGCAAATCAGGTTCGTACGAATGAGCCTTCATTCGCACGAACGAAGTTCGTCGAAATTAGGGTTGCAGTCCAGCCGCCACAGTCTCAAAAAACCCCATTTTTCGCCCAAAAAATCAAAATCCGCCGGCCAAATAAGTTGCAGAATCAATAATAGCAATAGCCAAGCGATAAATAAACATGAACCAATGGATAATCACGAGCCATTGGCTCTGATACCACATGTTGGATTAAATAAGATTGGTTCATGTAAATTTAACATACCTCCTGCAGATGATCCGGAGATGTTGTTGAATAGATTAGCCATCGATGATTCCCAAATTGAGATGATCGTGTTAGGATGGAGAATTAGAGAGAAAACACTATGGTGATAATGGAATTGACCAACCCTTATTTGGGTTTATGTTAGTCCTTATATAGATACTCAAGTTAGGAATATTTATTATTTAGTCCCTGGTGTTTAACAAATGTTTATATTTAAGCTCTCATAGTTCCGATCACCTAATGGGAAATCTATAGTGTCGGTAAGGTAAATACGTCCATCGAATATTTACTAGACACATATTTCAGTTAGTGTCAGTCATCATATCAGTAAGGATAAATGATCAATGAGGGTCACAAATAATATGGGTCCAACAGTTCAGACCATTGAACTATTTGATTCCCTACTTATTTTAAGTTGTCAAGTTGTTTCTTTTTCATTTTTCTTTTTACACTAATTTACAAAACAACCCTTGAAGTTTGTATAATTATAAAATTTCTTCCCTAACTTAATGTTTGTTTACGAATATCGTCCTTTATTTTACTATTTTCTTAAGACTTTAGTCCTTCATTTGTTAAACTTAACAAGTATGTTAAAATAACAAAATTACTATTTTCCCCCCTTAATATAAGTCACTATCAACGAACTCATCACCATTTTCCTCGTTAAATCTTTAATTCCTGTTAGATTTTGTAGAACCAAAGTTTGGTTTCGTCATATTCGTTGTATTTTGGCCACACGTAACCGTCATTGTCTTCCCATTTCTAAGGATTTTCGGTTTTTGTTACATATTTTTTTAATAGATCTTATGGTTTTCGTAAATGGAAGATAACGACGGTTCGGTAGGCTTGAATTCAACGAAGATGATGAAACAAAACTTTGGATACTACAAAATCTAACAGGATTCGAAGATGTAACAAGAAAGAGGATGATGTGTTCGTTGATAGTGTTTTATATTAAGGGAAAAAGATTAATTTTGTTATTTTTACATAATAATTGTTAAGTTTAAAAAACAAGGGACTTAAAATTGTAAAATTAATAATGAAATAAATGACGATATTCGTAAAAAAAATTGAATTGAGAACAGATTTTGTAATTATACAAACTACAGGGACTGTTTTGTAAACAAATGTGATATCGATATGCAGGGGTAGGAGTGGTATTAATAATGAATACTTACTTAGCCCAATGATTTTAAAGGCCAACCCGCTATTCAACCAAATTAAGTCCAATTACAACCAAAAAAGATTTTGCTATTGCAGCCGCATGGATTGTTCAGAATTCTAACCTTTTCTTTCTTGCTAATGGTTAACTATTGCTTAATTCATGGAAGAATTGGGTAAAAAAGGAAGATGAAAATACTAGAATAACGAGACCAAGTGTTGTTGAAAGTAGGAGGAGTAAACACTTTTGGATATCGAAAGCATACTTGCTATAATAAAACTTAATTTTTGATGATTAGATTTTGGATGTGACGGTCCTAATATGGGAGAACTATATGAAAAAGAATGGATAATATGTTAGGAGAGATTAAAGATGTAATGAAAGAAAATCAGTATGCTTCTTGCTACAATGTGGTGGAGAAAGTTGTGTTGGCAATATGGGAAAAATGACAAGTCCATTACATTGTTTGGGAGTTGCTTTAAGTCCCAAATTGTACGACAAAAGTTATCCTGAAGAAGCTCCGCCAGGTGGGGTTGCAAGAAAAGCTCCAAACATAGACGAAGAAGTTGTAGAAGGCGTCCTTGAAACTTTCATCAGAATTGCTTAAAATCCTGAAGAAAATGAATCATTACGAAAGCAATACGCTAAATTAAACATGAAAAAGGGTATGTTTGTAATGGCCACAACTCAACTTGATGTTGTGACGATGTATCCGGTTGAATGGTGGTCAATTACGGTACATAAACTCCAAGGTTAGCTAAAGTAGACAAAAATGTATTATAACAACCCGTTAATAGTTCTTTAGTTGAGAGAAATTACACTAAACTGCAAAACCGCTGACAAACTTTGTTTGTACATTCTAATATTCGTCTTCAACCAAGGTTTTTTGAAAGTTACAAAGGTGAGCTAGACAAGAAGTGACCTTAATGCCAAAGATGACTTTGTAAAAGGCTCAAGCAAGAGGCTCAAAGATATTCAATGGGGAACTTGGATGAAGAAACTGATAACGGGAAAGGGAAAAAGCATAGGGTGGACTAGTTTGCAACAAATTACGTTTTTGTTTTGTCGTTTAAGTATCTTTTGAAACTTTGAGTATTTTCTTTGAATTATGTGTTAAACTCTTAATATATTTCGAAAGTTTTATTTTTCCTTTTAGTATTATTAGTATTATTAAGTACATCGTACCAATGTCCACATCAGTTCGTACCAAAACGAACCGAATTGAGCATGCCTCCCTTTGAACCGAATTTTAACTACCCAACGAATTGCGAATTTGTATCACTTTTTGTACCATATGGAACCCCGTTTCATGTGACTATAGTTATGAGGATGGAATTCGTTCATGGCGATGACTGAGAGATGCCAAAGGAATGGGTTATGGATTTTGGAAAATCATATCATATTGTGCTTATGGTGGAATTTTTTTTTTTTTTATTTTTATTTTTATTTTATGGAGTTTGATGTTGGAGCAGTGCTACAAGGAGTAGATAAGGTGTGTGCTATCTTGAGGATGGGTAAGGTGTAAGTACAGATGAAAGATGGTTCACGTTATGCCCTTGAGTATGTCTGATACATTCCGGAGTTGAGGAGGAGTTTTATATATTTGGATTACATTCGAGAAATAAGGATACATGGTAAAGATACAATATGGTGAGCACAGGTAAAAAAAATGGTTCCATGACAATGTCTTATGCAACAAGGAAAAAGAGTTGGATATACTCTTTTGGTGGGTAGGCGGATACTTGTGTTATTTAGGAACATGTCGAGTTTGAGGTGAGATCACGTGGTTATAAGGGTGAGTTGATCATAAGTCACCATGAATCTGGGTAAGATCAAAAGAGTAGTGATGAGAAAGACGTTGAGGTATATGGGGAACATAATATAGATACTATAACTAAACCATTAAGGTTTGGGGATCATAGCAAGACGCTTGCTTGGATGTTTACCATTGTGGTAGAATAAAGCAATGGTACTAGCAGAAGAAACAAGGATACTTATGTGTATTACAATAGGTATGCGCTCAAAAAGTACATAGATCATGGGGTAAAAGTAAAAATAAAAAACATTCATACTTTCAAATTTGTAGCATTATAATAAATGAATATTGAAAAATACTAGTGAAATATACGTATAATGTTTTACTTGTCAAAGTGATAAATTTGTAACTTGTTAGTTGTTACCTACAAATCATCTTCTCCGACATACTTTTCGGATGACTGGTTTTTTCGGCCACTATTTTCCGACAATCACCACTTTATCCTGTGAAGTAATTTTTTCGAAAAAGTGAAAAAACATTTCTTTTCCATTTTCTTCTTTCTTTATTCATGGATTTTCTACTTATAATCCCCTTACTTTTAATTATTTTATTTACATCTTCAATACCTTCCTCCATAAATTATATATCTCCTAACACACACTTAAACAAAAAACTATGAACTCTTTACATATCAAATTTTACTAATGCACCAACAAACCACAACCTCTATAATAAATGTTTAAAAACCAACACCGATTTCATTTAAACATGTATGAGAAAACCAAAAAGTGTTTTGATCGTGTAAGGAAAATCGATCAACATATATTTTAGTAGTATGTTTGATAATTCATTTATTATAATGCTACAAAATAAAAAATATATATGATTTTTCTGACTTTTAACCTAGATTATATGATAATCCCTTTGAAATAATAAAATGAACATTAGTTTTGTAATAAAATAAGTAAGAAACTAAAGGATCTAAATAATAGGTAGATCCATCCAATCACAAATCCAAACACACCCTTAATTATGTCACATTGTCTTTAAGCAACAACACCAACCCATATATGATATATATACTCGGTTTGTATCTATTCTTCCATTTTGCCATTTCAATCATCTCTTCTTCTATCCAAAGAAACCTCTTTTTTGCATGACAACCCACAACTGTTCTTTGCATGTTCATTTTCACCATTACTTTTTTATGAATCTTTTAACTGTTTTTACCAGATGGGTATTTTCTTTTTTCACTGATTCTAACTAAAAATATTTACTTTTTGTGTTTCAAGATTCTTACATTCAATTTCTTGATGGGTCCTATAAGAGGAAGCAAAAAGAAAAGAAAAATTGATACTAAGATCGAAAATACTGAAAATAGTTTGGCTTCTGCCTCTTCTGAAGAAGCCTCTATTGATTGGTGGGATGACTTCTCTAAGCGGATTTCGGGTTATTTTTCTCCTTCAAATCATTAAATTTTGTTTCACATTATTTGATTGATTTATATGTTGTTGAATTGCAAATGCATATTCATTGTTAATCCCTAATCTGTTGCTTTTTAGTACTTGTAGTTAGTTCATGTTCTTGACCTAGAAATATGATTATTTCATGAATTTGTGTTTTGACTTTTATTCGGGATTTTTGTTTGTTAAAAACCTAGATGCAATCCATTAAGGTAATGTTAAGTAATCGGAGTATCCGTTTAATCGATACCAATTGGAAAAGTTCAGGTCTTGTAGAGAAAGTTTGTCACATTGTTCATAGATACTTCTTCAGAATTCGGGGAAAAGTAGACATTTTAGTTTTGAAAGTCGAAACTTGAACTTAATATGTTATAAATATTGATTTTTTCTAGTTTGTAATACTTATTATTTAGATCCTTTAGTTTCTACTTGTTTTGCTCTCAGCATTGATCACTAGTTGATCAAATTATCTGCGGTGTTGGTAAGGAAGGTTCTATATGATTATCTTGAATAGTCAACATGTATTAACCGAGAATTTTGCAATGGTCTAAATTATCTGTATTGCGCATACGAAAAGATTACATATTTGCAAGTTCCTCTGTGCTTGTGATTATCAGTTTATGACATACTAAAAGATGAAATTTGCTATGATTTTATAGTTGATCTGTTTCGTAGAATGACAGTTTGGATGATAATTTTTTCAGCAGTTTCTTTTCTTATCGTCTCGTTCCCACCTTTTAGCAGGTTCGGTGTCTCCATCAAAAGGTCTGGACCAATTTGAGTCTGTTTTCAAGGTTTCTAGAAAGACGTTTAACTACATATGCTCACTTGTAAGCGAGCCCATGACAGCCAAATTGTCAAACTTTGTATTCTTGAATGGAAAACCAATGTCTCTAAATGATTCAGTAGCATTGGCTTTAAGAAGGTTGACCTCTGGTGACTCGTTAATAAGTGTAGCCAACTTTTTTGGTACAAACCATTCCGCAGTGTCTCAGTTGACGTGGCGGTTCATCGAGGCAATAGAAGAGCGTGGGATCCACCATCTTCAATGGCCGTCAACAGAAGTGGAAATAGCACAAATAAAATCCAAATTTGAGAATATCAGAGGCCTTCCAAATTGCTGTGGTGCAATTGATACCACTCATATTATGATGTTGCTTTCATCGTCTGAACGAATGATTGATGCTTGGCTTGATCGTAAGGACAACCACAGTATGATGTTGCAGGTATGTGGAAATTATGTTTTCTTGCTATTTTTGTTGTATAAATGTCAACCTATCTTTTTTTCGAAAATGTAAAATGAACCTACTTTTTGCAAAGATTTAATACATTTACGATTTACAAGAAAGATCGTTAACCAGCAATAAAAAAAACAAGGACAATGGTATAACACGTTGTCTAAAGAACAAAGTGTTGGCTAAAGGTGGCAGTTTTGACCTATTTGCCTATGAATGGAATGACTTGGGCTATGTTTTATCCCAAACGGTTCAAATCAAAAAATTAAGCTAAAAATAAAACAGGTAATATGAGTCTGATAGCTTAAATGGGTTTAAAGTGGCTCAAAGTGTATTTTTATCCAAACAATTAAAGCGGTTTTTTCAAACATTGAGATTATTATTGCAATAAGATATTTCTATGATCATTTTTAAAACATTAATTGTATATAAAAAGTTTTGAATTTAGAAGAAAAAAGTTTTTGCAGGTCAACCTTAACCGGCCTGTTTTGGTCAGCACTAAAATTTACCCATTTAAACCAGAACCTGTTTTTGTGTGTTACCCAACCCGCCTTTTGCCACCTCTATGTTCGACCATCAGCCAAATGTATGTTATGCCCTTTAAGACTATCGAAACAATGGAATCTAATCGACCCAAATCAATAACATCAGTTCTTTGTGGTGATGAGAATGGTAAGTAATTCTACCTTAGAAAGTTGCCAAAGAAATATTGCAGTTTGCACGGGACATCCCAAATTAAAAGTGTATCAAGTTTTATAATTTGCTGTATTTTATAACAAATCTTTCAGTCATTACTCGTATTCACTTCCTTATAACAATGGCAATGGTTAAATAACTACTTTTCACCCTAGAAAATAAGTAATAACGGAAAAGTTTATGCTTTATGTGAAAATAATGGTACATTATGCGTATATGCTTGCAGGTGATTGTGGACCCAGACATGAGATTCCGTGACATAGTTACAGGATGGCCAGGGAAAATGGACGATGCATCCGTTCTTCAAAAATCATCTTTCTTCGACCGATCAGAGAAAGGAGAGAGACTAAACGGAAAGAAACTAAAGCTTTCAGAAGGAACTGAACTTCAAGAATACATAGTTGGAGACTCTGGTTTTCCTCTGCTACCATGGCTCATAACTCCATACCAAGGTCGAGACCTACCCGAAACAAAATTAGAATTCAACAAACGTCATTTTGCAACAAGGTTGGTAGCTCAGAGAGCGTTGACCCGCTTGAAAGACGTGTGGAGGATGATCCATGGAGTTATGTGGAGACCCGATAAGAGTAGGTTACCTAGACTTGTTCTTGCGTGTTGTATTCTTCATAATATTGTGATTGACATGGAAGAGGATGTGTCAGATGAGCTGACTTTAACTAGTCAACATGACTCGGGTTATCGTTCTGAGCTTTGTGAAATAGCGGATAAGAACGCTTCACTATCAAGAGATAAACTGGCTCTTTACTTGTCTGGAAGACTAACTGCTTGATGTTTTCATGCATTTCGTTCAAGAATTTGTATATTACATAGTGGAATCCTAAAACTTTCAGATGTTAGGTTTTTATTTTTAAATATATACATGATGCTTCTTTTGTTTTACTTCTACCCGATTTCCAATTAGACCAAAGGGTTCTCACGTAGAGTTATCGTGTTTGATCATGCATGTTCACAATACAACGGTCTCAAACCTTTGACAGATGAAACTGAGGAGTCTTTATGCATGAGCATCCGTTATTGGGTGTGTTCGATTTGCGATCAAGAAAGTGTTGAATGTATGTTTATGGTTTCGGAAGCGGCTTTTAGTCAAATTTAAAGTTTTGTGAAAGTTAGATTCATATGATTAATTTATTTAAAATTCGATACATATTGTATATTTCAAAGTAAAATTTGATACATTATCAAATATTTGTTCCAATTATAATGATAAATGTCATGCAAATGTATTATAATTTAGACTTTGGTCAAAATTATATGTGAGAAAGGTTATAATGTCTAAGTAAATCGTAATATAAAGTAGATAAAACTAAAGTGATAATTTCAAACTGGATAAAATTTTAAACTATTATAAAAGTTACAAAATTAAAAAGAAAATTTATCATATTTATCGGTTCAAAAAGTCATTAACTAAAAGAAAAATATAATATATTTAGTGACATTTGTCCAACCATATAACATAAACCATGTTTCGTTAAACAAGTAACCTTTGGGTAAATGGTACAAATAATAGTTAATGGCTAGTCAAATTAGGACATGTCTTTCTAGATCTATTTGATTAATAGTTTAGTGCTTCGAGTAACTACAAGTACATTCCTGTCATCTAGAAAACAACAAATAATGTAGTTGTTTTCTGTGTTTGAATACAGGTAATTCGCTATTTTAATGTAACGGGAAAATAAAAAAGTAGAAATTAACTTAATAATCAATCTGAAGTCACATGATATGAATCTAAACGTCTTAAAAAGAGTCCGACTTATTTTCATAACCAACGGATTAACGACATATGACTTTAATATACTGATTACTAGATTATCGATATGTATAATGCACATGCTTTTCTAAGACAAAATGAAATAGAGAGGTTTTTGAGTTATTTGTGAATGACGAATGTTTGATTCAGATGTAGGTCTATATGGGGTAATTTGTGACTGATTCTGACCCATTTTTATGGTCACCATAAAATATAGATAGCGAAAGATTCGAACGAGACCTCTACTAGAATACCAGAACACTTTAGCACTAAACACTTGATGATATCAATATAATTTAAGTAAAATATGTTACCAGGTATCAAGTACATAGTGAGACGCGTTTTGGCTCTTGACAACTGTTCTCCACACTCCAAAACTATAAAATTTTATAGTTTGAATTCACGATGATTATTCAATTTTTCATATTAAACCAAGTTAATAAAATTCTTTTGTGTCGTGATGCTCAATTATGTTTGGAGTCAGTAGTCATTTTATGTTTGAGAGATATTTTTGTATGTTTTTTTTCAGGTTGATTTTGATTATTTGTTGGATGGTTTTAGGTATTGGTTTTATTTTGATGTTGTAATTTCTAGCTCCTCGCTAGATTTAATAATAGAATACTCTTTGTTGTAAAAGAAAGAAAAAAGAAGAAGAAAAGAAAAAAGATATGATAAATGTGTGTTTAAAATGCATGATATCAACCGCATCTAGAACTTGAAATGTCATTGATAAGAACACAATCTAGAAAAACTTTTATACCACCAACCACCTTAATCAACTACTATTTTTAATTTTCAGTTATGGCATAAATTCTCCTATGTGATTTCCAATAAATAAATAAAAAAATAAAAAATTACAAAAATTGGGGGTGTTTGGCGCTTATAATTTATAACTAGATTATGATTTATAATGTATAAACCTATAGAATTTTGATATATGTTTGTATTAATTTATGAGTTTATCACCTTATAACAATGTAAAAAAGTTAGATAAGTCAAAAAGTCACATGAATTTTTTTTATAAAACACTCTATACATAAAATAATAAGCTTTAAGCTTATAAGCTCAAACAAACATATCAAAAAAATTTAACTTTATTACATAAGCTAAAAGCACACGGTATGATAATCGTGATTCTAAGTGATTCTAGAATTTTCCTGCTGACGTGACATCCAGACTCATGATTGTGAGTTTTTGATGGTGTGATAATGATAATTGTGGGTGATTGTGGGAGATGTGGGAACCCCTGTTTTTTTGTTTTTTTTAAACATTTAAATAAGATAAATATAAGATTATATTAAAATAAAAAACAATACAAATGTATTATAACTAAAAAAATACTAAAAGCTAAATCATCCCATATTTTTGTTGGATTTTTATTTTTTCGGCCTCGTTCCACTCCGCTTGTGCTTGTGGCAACCCCTCCGTGCTTTGTTGAAGAAACAACATATTGTCTCTTCTTGCACTTGTATAAGCCGCTTGTCTTTGTTCGAGAGCCACATGCTTTTGTTCGAGAGCCGCCTCTTTTTGGACTAGGAGTGTTTCTTTTTTTGTTTTGGCGATATTTTTTTTGTTTTTGTAATTTTCTTTAACTGTGCAGCGATTACTCCACAAAACGCCGACGACGAAGATGATTGTGCCTTTTCGAATGTGTCAGATGATTCTTTTATTTTACTTCCTCTTTGTTTTTCACGAGGTCGTTCATGATGATCATCCGCGAAAATATCCTCCAAAATATCCACGTCTTCAAGGTTGACGGTGGTAACTGGAGTTTCTATTTTGGTAAAAACACACCATTTACTATGTTCTCTCCAAATTTCCCACACCGCCGTTTTCCTAAAAGGCCCACCCTCCGTATCAAAGTACATTTCACGAGCCGCCTCTAGAACCTTTGAATCGTCGGACCAGCTAGCCCGAAGTTGTAAAGCCTCCGAATGGTGGCCCATAAAATTCTTTACCGCGACACTCATTGTCGTGAACTTGCTATTCAGGGAATCCTTGTTTCTCTCCACAAAACCTTGCCCCTTAGCTTGTTCGTTGTAACCCGACACAATTCGTCTCCAAAATGTTGCGTCGAGTTAGTTATTGCCGATGTCGGAATTTTCAGAAATGTGACACCACATCTTCGCCAAAAGTACCTCCTCGGGCGTAGACCATGCCACCTTTTTGCACACCTTTTTCTTTTTTGGATTAGATGTGGAGGGTCGTGGCGTTTTTTGAACAATTTCTTGGGTTTCTTGAACTTGGCTTTGTGATTGTTGAGGTGGAATTTGTGGTTGGTGTGGTAGACATTGTGATTGTTGGGGTAAAAATTGGGATTGTTGCGGTAAAAATTGTGATTGTTGTTGCAACAAAAGTTGTTGATGCATAAAAAGTTGATCGGGGTTGAACATGGCTTGGGGTTGTTGTTGTGATTGTTGCGAAAAAAAGGTGTTTAAAATTTTTTGTTGTTGTTGTTGGTTAAAATTTGGTATTAGCTTTTAGTATTTTTTTTAGTTTTAATAATTTTGTATTGTTTTTAGTATTTTAATAAAATCTTATATTCATCTTATTTAAATGTTTAAAAATAAAATAAAATAAGAAATGGGGTCCAACATCTCCCACAATCATTATTATCACACCACCAAAAAACTCACAATCATGATTCTCGATGGCACGTCAGCAAAAAAATCTCATAATCACGATTATCATAGTGTGTGCTCTAATAAGCTTATAAACTTCTTATATAAACTAAAACAAACACCCATGTCATACGATTTTATAACTTTATTTGCTAAATCTCTTGTTTAAATAACTTTATTTGATAATTTTGTTTACTTCGACTATATTTTGTTATTTCGTAAAGATATGACCAATGAGCAAAAATATGATTGAACTAAATTTGTATTTCACTTCAACGTCATTTCTTTTACCACTTTTCATCGGGTCTAAACCGTGGCAAAATACCATATTGCCTTGAATTATGTTACTACTTCATCGGGCTACGGCCAAATAGATACTTGGAGAATGAGCCCATGCGATGGCCGTCTCAAAAACAGTTTATAGAGATCGCTTTAACAAATCATTAAACGTGATAATTAACTTAAATTAACCAATTAGTGACAAGCATAAGATGTTGATACCAACATTGATGCTAAATATCTTATTGACGACCTTGAACATGCTCTTAGATGTGTCATTATTCCTATAGTACGAATATTTTATTTATCTCGCCGCAACTCGCGAGTACATATACTCGGTTTAAACAATTTTGATTAGTTTTTAAAAAATCATATCAACTGAAAAATTCTTTTATGATTTTTTTAACATTTTTTTTATCTCGATGATACATTTAAGACTTTATCATAAGAGTGGTGGCCTTGAACAGTATAATGCACTCTCTGACTAAAAGTCAATAACTTCAGAATTCTAAAAACCAAGTCAACCTAAGGCAAATAACCAAGTTACGTCATTGCTGACGTCATCACCCTACGCACCTTCCTTTACAACTTCCAACATGAGAACACTAAGATATGTGTCCAATAGTATAAATAACTAACAAATACATGCACAAAAAAAAACACCATCTCATTCAAACAAAGTGAAACCAATTTAGTGAGTTTATAAGTTTTTTTTGTCGTTAAAAAGTACGTATATAGTGACATGAAGAGAAGTTGGGGGGATGATAAAGCGATCGAAAACTTAGCTATGTCTAACTGCTTGATGCTACTCAATCGTGTAGGTCGATTAGGTCAAGATAAGGTTTTCCATTGTAAGACATGTAACAAACAGTTTTCGTCATTCCAAGCGCTTGGTGGGCATCGTACAAGTCACAAGCGTGTTAAACCAACCGAAGAATTGCCAATAAAGGCTAAGACACATGAATGTTCCATTTGTGGATTGGAGTTTCAGCTCGGACAAGCATTGGGTGGTCACATGAGGAGGCATCGTGACATTCGTGTGGAGAACGTTGCGGATGCTTTGGTTGAGGAGGTGCTGGATGGTGGTCGTCGGAGAGGATTGTGTTTGGATTTGAATTTGACACCATTTCAGAATGAAGTAAATATATGGAGCAAGAGTTGTAGTGTAACGCCGGGAATTGCTATTTAAAAAATTCGGTTTAATTCATGTTTTTTGTAACTTCATTCTTTTGATTTATAGTTTTTAAACCTTTATGATAGGATTTGGAAAACTATAATAAAGTTAATGGCACGTGTAAAAGTTAATGCTCTTTTTTTTTTTTTTTTTTTTTTTTTAGAGCTAATTATATCCATGGTCATTTTTTTCTTACCAAGTGACATTTTTCGTTCTATTTTCTGAAAAATTAAATGGATAGTCCTTTTATTGAATTTATACACATGGAGAGTTCTTTAGTCCGTTAGAGTTAACTCAATTCTGTTAGTTATAACATAATGAACAATTTACCCTTTTTGTCTTATTCGTAAAGGACCATTTTTGTAATTTTTTTTTTTTTTTTTCTTCTTTCTTTTTAATTGTTTTTTTCTTTTTCTTTTTATTTGTCCCCCAAATATTGTGTCCTTTAGATTCGCCACAGATTCGCCACAAAATGATGATGAGAAAGAGAGCAATATTTGATATGCATAGGCGAATCAACAACCCGTTCAAAACCATCTCCACACTCCACCATCGCCTCCTCCACTCTACCGCCATTCCCAACCCCATAACACAAATAGACCCGACACATCTCCTTCGCGTCTGCACAATCCTATACCAACAACAAGACTCCCTTGAATCAAGACTCCACACAACACTCTCCCGTTGCGATTACCATTTCACCCATGAATTAAAGATGAAAGATTTTGTTAAACCGAACGAGTTTAGTTATAAGTATTTGATTTCCGGGTTTTGTGATGTGGTGATTTGGTTGAAGCTTCAAAGATTTGGAATTTAATGGTGGATCAAGGTTTCGAGGTTGAGATTGATGGTGTTGAGAAGATGATGGATACTCTTTTTAAAACGAAACGGTTTAATGAAGCGATGAAGCTTTTTCAGTCGGTTAATGTTCATCGGATTAATGATTTGGGCGTTTCGACTTATAGGTTGGTGATTGGTTGGATGTGTAAAAGGGAGAAGCTTAGTCTAGCACGGATGGTATTCAATGAAATGTGTGAGAGAAACATTGTAGATCTGGAGAAAAAAAAAACTCTAGTGGTCAGATTTTCATTGATTGAAAAACATGTTTAGTCGATTTTGATTTTGTTTTGAGGGTTGTGTTTCTAAGATTTTACTGAGTGTGTTTCGGGTTTAATTTTGAGGGTTTTCAAGTTCGATTTTTGTATGTGTTGGTGTGTGTTGCTGGATTAGAGTCAAAAACGATGGTTGTCGATACCCGGATTGAAACAAAAATCAAACAATCTTGTCTAGATCTCCGACAATGGAGGAGGGAAGTGGTTTTGATTTTCCCGGTAAGGTTATGGTGGCAAGTCCAAATTAAAGATGTAATTTTTTACCCTTTTGAAAGTGTATTACAATATTTGTAGAGAATTTTTGGTTTGATTTTAATCAATTACCAACATAAAATAACATTGTCCAAATCGTATGTGTAATACTTACAACAAGAACATTTAAGTTATTTTACTTGTTGATAGGGCCTAAAACCAAACCAAAAAAAGTTCTACATGAATTGTGCATGCACTTTCGAAAATAAAAGGATTACGCTTCCAATTTGGACTAAGCACAAAGATGGTTTTTTGCAATTTACTCTTGATTATGTTATTTAACATGTGTATAGATCGATTTTAGATTGTTACATTTTCTTATATATAAGAAAACTAAAATGTGTAAATAAAACTTCACCATGAAAGCTTATTAAATACTCCTTTCGTCCCAAAAAAAATGTCTGAAAATAAAAAACTGTTGAAACAAGATAGATGCAATTAACGAAGTAATTTTTCATTAGATTACCTATTTTGTCTCTGCAATAAAGACATCCTTTACTTTTTTAGTTTAAAAAATTAAAAAAATTTAAAGGCAAAATGAAAAGTTGCTATATTTTAGTTATTCATATTTAGAAACACGACAATAATTTTGGGACAAACGTAAATAGAAAGATGGACAGTTTTTTTGGGACGAAAAGAGTATAAAGTTAACTATCTATGTGGTTTGACTAGATTACAGTTTTCATGTATCTTTTTTTGAAACGGAAACACGGTCTATGTATAAAACCTTTTATGTGGATATATTCGTTCAAATCCCCTCTAAAATGTGTATTTCTTGTTTAGGAACCTAAGATGGATTCGAAAAAAAATTAAAAACAAATAAATAAATAAAGGGAGGTTTTCTTTCATTTTGACATAAAGTTTTTAAATTAGTAAATGTATGCCTCCAAAATAAGAAAAGGCAATTGTATGTGGACGGTTTTCATTGAGTTTGACATATAGTAAGGCAAGATCAATTTCTATTATTTATCAAATAAATAAGAAAATTTGTGACAACCCACATGTGTTAAATAGGCCAAGAATCATAAGAGATTTTAAGAATAAGAAGTAAAAAGCTTGAAGCATTCTCGTAAAGATAACTTACTTTTTCCTCATAATGGTATTTTTGAAGTTGTTGAGTCGTGTTCAAACGATAATTCTCTTGCAGCATACCTATATATTGTTGAAAATTAATATATTGTGTTATTAATTTTAATAGTAGGTTGAATATTTAAATTAAAAGAATAAAGATTTGTTTATTAATTTAATTTTTGAATGGGAACTAGAGAATGGTGGGGGTTTTATAAACTCACGTACATATATATTGAGATATCTATTGAGACATTTGATAATTTGAAAATATATATGATAATGTACATGTGTTTTAAGTGGCATAAAACTTGACTATGTAAATAACAACTAATTACTTAGTCTAAGATATCATTGAGATTTTGAAAAGTGGAGGCTTAAAATCAGGAGAAATCCCTCATACTTTGGTGATCATGAAAACAACGTGTAGATTTTGAGTTTCAAATATACAGTTTTCTAATTATAAATAGAGGTGTGAAGCTACCAAAAATCAAGCAATCTTTTCTTTCTCTTTGTGAATCCAATCCATTCTCTGGTTAATTTATTCTCTACAAACTTCTTGTGTATTTCGGTTTATTGTTTCGCTTACAATAACACCGTAATTGAGACTACATCAATCCTGGGGTGTGCGGTACGAAGGCTTGAAGCGATATTATACGAGCGCCGTAGAAACCTTTTAAGGATAGGGAAATATCCCGTGTAGTCTTTTGATTGTTTGTTATTTCAGGTTTCATTTTGTTGCTGTTCGGATTCGAGGTTGCTGTGCTAAATAGTTCCAACAATCTTAAAAGGTTTCTAATGTTCTTGATCCGAAGTTGGCCCCAATTCCGGAGAATCCTCTCCCGGATAAAGATAACAAAGTTAATGAAGCGGAAATTATCGAGCTCGAGAAACAAAGAATGCTTCGAAAAGAAGATGAGACTTTATGTTGCGGACACATCAAGAATGCTCTCTCCGACAGATTGTATGATGTTTACGGTCCAATGACCGACCCTCGCGAGTTATGGAATGCTTTGGAGTACAAATACAAAGCCCAAGAAGAAGGTACAAACAAATATCTTATCTCTAGGTATTTTGATTATCATAGGGTAGACAAGAAAAATATCTTGGAGCAAGTGCATGAACTCCAAGTTCTCGTGAACAAACTGAAAGCATTGAATATTGTCATTCCTGAGATCTTCCAAGTGGGGGCTATCATTGCGAAACTACCACCGTCGTGGAAAAGTTTTTCAAAGAAAATGATGCACAAGTCGGAAGATATCTCTTTGGATGATTTGCTAAAGCACCTTCGAATTGAGGAAGAGGCTAGGATTAGAGAAAAGTTTGTTCATCCTAGTTCTAGTGTTCATCATGTTAAAGCATCAAATCACATTAACAAAGGTCCTTGGAACGTTCCATCGAAAGCCAAGTTGGGGGCAAATGGTGGAAAGTTCAAGAAAACCGCACCACCGAAGAAATCCGGTAAGTGTCATGTTTGCGGAGAGATAGGACACTATGCTCGTGAGTGCAAGGATAGGAAATCTGTGAATGGTGATGTGAATGATGTAAACACCGAGGTTGTCGAAACGGTGGCACATGTTCATCTAGATGATGACACTTTTGCGGCATGATGGTGTGGCTGTGGAATTGTCTTCTGTTGGTTTATGCACTAGAGTCTGGTTCTTCTATTTGAATAAATTCTTTTATATTTATGTCGAGGCAGTTGGTTTTTCAATTCTAGGTAATTTTTTTTCAATTCTAGTGTAATCATTTAATCTTGTTTGCTTTGAATTCTAGTGCAACGTATTATTAATAAAAGGTTTTATTAGTTTTGTTTTATGAAATTGATGTTGTACAGTTAATGTTTTCATGATTTGAAGCAAATAATTAAATGGTTCTTATAATATTCTAAAGGATTGCAAAACAATTAGGAAAATATGGTTTTCAAAGAAAATGAAACGAATTATATTTTGTAGAAACTGTAGAACTTTTGTTAGCCATATTAGAATAATCATTAGTATGAATAATGATATATTCTTGCATTACGTCACCATAATATCAATTGGAGATCAAAATGTAAAGTTTTTGATATAGAAATATGATATTAAAAGAATATGAAAAGTATTATCCAATTGTAGTGGATATGATGAGTTCTCATATTTAAATATATAAATCATAATACCAAAGGAGTGGAATATGATAAAATTATATGGCAGATTGCACAAAAAAGAATGTTTGTTGTAGCAATATATTGTACAAGATGTAGCAACTGGTACAAGTCTTTGATGCGGCGTCAATATTAAATGTGTGTTGTAGACTCGTTAAACTAAAACTTGTTGGCTTAAATTTGTGATCATGACTGATCACCATGATCACGGTTTTGACAGACAATTTTGTAATGTATGAATAGGGAATTAAGTACCTATGTTATATACGAGAACATGCATACCATTACACACATGTTTTTCAAGTAATATAAGAAACTTGATTTTGACACTACTTAGTTTCTGACGAGAGACATGGTGAGTGTTATGATAAGAACGATATTTTCGTGACTTATCTAGGAACTCTTTTAAGTCTCTGACGAGAGACTTGTTGGAGGATGTTAGAGACATGGGTCTGAAACCATACATAATTGGTTAGTGATGGGCACCCGACTCGGTTGTAGTGCTCCTACTTCACGAGTTTAGTGGGTAATAACAAGTCACTAATCGATAGAAGGTGCTATCGCTAAATCGAACCATGTAATATAGATAGTACGACGTTGTCGAGAATAAGGATGAGATTATACTCTTAACAAAGCTTTAGAGACGTCTTAGCAACGAAGACGTTAGATAAGTTTTGCCTATATAACTTAGGGGTGGTGCCGCCTTGAATAGAGAGTCGTGGTTTCTCTCTTAAAGGGTTATGAATCAGGATTCCGCGCATGGCCATATTCGCGCTAAAGTGAGAATACACAAGCATACATGGAAGTGCGTATGTATTCACCGGTAAGATCACAAAATTTGGTTTAATCTTCGGACACCATTATTTTATAAGATTTGTGGTTTAATCTTCGGACACCATTAAATCGATCTTACTTTGTGTATGCATATTAAACGGGTTTAATCTTCGTGACACCTTGTTGCATGACATGTTTGAGTAAGTAGAGAAATTATTCAACCTGGTGGGGGATTGTTGAAAATTAATATATTGTGTTATTAATTTTAATAGTAGGTTGAATATTTAAATTAAAAGAATAAAGATTTGTTTATTAATTTAATTTTTGAATGGGAACTAGAGAATGGTGGGGGTTTTATAAACTCACGTACATATATATTGAGATATCTATTGAGACATTTGATAATTTGAAAATATATATGATAATGTACATGTGTTTTAAGTGGCATAAAACTTGACTATGTAAATAACAACTAATTACTTAGTCTAAGATATCATTGAGATTTTGAAGAGTGGAGGCTTAAAATCAGGAGAAATCCCTCATACTTTGGTGATCATGAAAACAACGTGTAGATTTTGAGTTTCAAATATACAGTTTTCTAATTATAAATAGAGGTGTGAAGCTCTATTCCAAAGTGTACCAAAAATCAAGCAATCTTTTCTTTCTCTTTGTGAATCCAATCCATTCTCTGGTTAATTTATTCTCTACAAACCTCTTGTGTATTTCGGTTTATTGTTTCGCTTACAATAACACCGTAATTGAGACTACATCAATCCTGGGGTGTGCGGTACGAAGGCTTGAAGCGATATTATACGAGCGCCGTAGAAACCTTTTAAGGACAGGGAAATATCCCGTGTAGTCTTTTGATTGTTTGTTATTTCAGGTTTCATTTTGTTGCTGTTCGGATTCGAGGTTGCTGTGCTAAATAGTTCCAACATATATGGTAGTGTCGTCTTGGGTACATTAACAAAAGATGAATAGCGAAACTCTAATCTGATGAACTTTTGTAATCAGCTAGTCCTGGATAATTTGATATTTTGATGTATGAGAATCTTGTTTAAATGACAAAATGATTAAAGAACCTTTACCCGTCACTGTGAAAGAGCCACGGATCTTTTAGAACCATGTTCATCTTCAAATTTAACAATCTTTAATTCAACTTCAAGTCTAATCCATTGAGGGTGTTTTACGAATGCAAATTCAAATTCAAAATCCTTAGCTTCTATGTTCAAATTTCATATCAACCATTTTATTTTATTCTTAGCAAAGATTTCAACACACTTAATAATTCACACTTTTTGTCCCTTATGGGACTCAAATGTTGCTTGTACGTACACTTGCAATACAATGTAGCAATACAATGTAGCAATACAAAGACCGGATATGCACAAGTGACAAAGTTAAGCTAAGGGTGTCTTGTTAGCAAAGCCACCAGTTGAGGGACTTATAAATGTTATTTCGAGTCTTTAATCATTGTTTAGAAGTTAGTTATCTTCTATATATGTACTGTAATAGACGCATAAATATTAGTAGGATGTTTTTCGCCATTATAACCTAAGCATAAAAAAACATAACAAAGAAAATTATGAAAATCAAAAACCTACTATAATAAACATGTAACTATGGAATTATAAATTCAATTGTTTAGGAGGTTTCCGATCTCAAGAATACGCAGGCCATGTACGAATTTAAAATATGGACCACACACAGGTTTGGCGCAAATAAAATTTTATCTTTGCTTGTTCACAAGAATAAGATGCAGCGAAATTGTTGAACACAATAATCGAATAATGATGAGATGAACAATATGTATAGATTTTGAAACCAACATCAATAGTAAATTATTATCTTATATTAAAAGTTATTTACATGTATAGTACCTTAAATTAACCTTATATTATAAGTTACATCCCTAAATTTAAAAACATTACATAAATCATCTATCTACGAAAATTAATTATCTTTTTGTCTCAAATTTCTAGCAGACATTCATATCACGAACAAAATGTATAATTAGTTAACGATAATTTAACAAAATAAAATTAATAAACATCTATTTTAGGGACGAAAAAGCGAACTAATTTCATTTGCCTTTCAAAAAAAAAGTTTCATTTGCATTTACCTTTCAAAAAAAAAAAAGTTTCATTTGGTTGAAGATTTATAAAAAAAAATTAAACTTAGGGACAAAAATCTACAAGTTTGGATAAGTTTTAGAGACAATGAATGTAATTAAGTCATATATTATTAATCGATACATAAAGATTTGGATAATAGAAACTTAGGGGTAAAAATCTATAAGTTTGGATTAGTTTTAGAGACAATAAATGTAATTAAGTCTTACATTATTAATTAATATATAAAGATTTGGATGATAAAAAAAACAATTTGAGACATAAGAAACAAATCACAACTCTTTATTTTAAAAATTAATTTTAATTTATTTTAAGTTAAAACTTATTTATTTTAAAAAACGTTAACGTATAAAACAAACACATTACTAGGGGTGAGCAAAAACCGGACCGAAAACCCAAAACCCGAAAAAACCGATAAAAACCAAACCATAAAACCGGACCGAATACAAAAACCGATGGTTTGGGTTTTGATTTTTGAGAAACCGAAAAAAACGGTTCGGTTTGGGTCAGAGGGTAAAACCAAACCGAAAAAAACCGAACCGAACCATTATATGTATGTCAATTTTAATATGTTCACTTTTAGTAGATATTTTAAGTTTTATTCTTTTTTTTTTCCTTTGCCTAAAATTCTAAATCATCCTAATTAATTACTTCCTAAACACACAAACTCTCGATGCTAATAGTGAAGACTCAAAGTTTTCTTTTATAAATTGTCAATCTCATACTTATCAATATGTAATCTTTTGGTGCCATGTAGGCCACATTACTCAACAACATATAGGTTTATTTCTTCGATTTTTTTTTTCCATGTAGGCTATAGTTTACTAAGCCACATATAGTATTTTTTTTTCTTCTTCTTAATTTTGTGTTTAAAGTTTTCCGATTCATATCATTATGTTTTAGTAATATGCACAACTTCATGTTATAAGTTGTGAACTGCTCCGCCAATTATTGCGTAACATAGGCTTACATTTGAGATTTATTTCACAAGTTTTCCTTAACATATCTATGAATTTGCCCATGTCCAAAAACCGAAATAAAAAACCAAACCGAACCGAAAAAAACCAAAACCGAGTGGAACCGAACCAATGTAGAAACCGAACCAAACGGTTTGAAACTTTCAGGAACCGAAATTTCGGTTTGGGTTCGGGTTGAGGTCGGAACCGACCCAAACCGACCCATGCTCACCCCTACACATTACACTTTTACAAGGACTATATTTTCTTCTTTCAATAGAACAGTCACTCATATATTTTAGCGAATTTTTTACCGAGTTTTTGACAGTCTTTAAAATTTATGTTATATTATCACATTTGTTTTTTGTTAACTAGATTATTGTCAAGCGATAGCACGGATAAAGATAAAATTGAATCGTAAATTTTATTTTTATGTAGATATTAAGTTATTTTGAGAATACAATTTTACACATATGATAACATATATTTCTTTACGTTTACATATGTTTATAGTTATAATAACATATACACCTTTACGTTTATACACATTTTTGATACTTTGTATTAGAAGATTTTAAAAGAACAATAAGGTAAATCATAGTTTAAATTGAGCAATTTATAAGTAAATTAGGATTATATTTTTTTATTTAAGTGTAGATTGAATAAAATAGAAAATGTAATTATGTATTGTCAAAGGGTGTAAACTGAAAATAATCTTTGATGACATCATCAATCTGATCTAACGGCTGAAATCAAAAAAGTTAATCCATCCAAAAGACCTTATTTTGCCATTTGGCATTAAAGGTCCCTCTTTTATTATATATTAAAGATATGACGGTAAAAAAAAATTAAAATTCTAGGTCTATATATATTATTACTATCACATAACATTGTTCACATTTAAAGTCAAAATTATATTTGTTATTGCCTTACGAGTTTTAAAATTCTACATACATTATAAAGACACATACGTTTACAGTAAAATCATATCACATGTAATTTTAGATAATTTTTCTCATAGATTTAGTTGAATTATATATCATATAAATTTCTAAGTTTTTAAATCCATAATTTGATTTTAAAATATTATTTTATCTTATGAGTTTCTATATTTTTCATAAAACAAAAGAATAAAAAGTTGTCAAAATTCAAAAAACAAAAAAACCTTATTACTTATATGTTTTATCGCATTTTTGGTATTTGAAAAATTACTCATTGAATCTTTACAACTTAAAAAAAAAAGGCTAAAAGTAAAAGAAAAAATAAACAAAAAATCAACATACTCTTAAATTTGTAATAGTATAATAAATGAATATCGGAAAATATTAGTGTGATATATGTATACCGTTTTTTTATTTAAAGGTGATAATTTTTGGTCTCACAGTTGAAAAGGTCAATTTTCTTTATTTTCTTTTTCATGAAGCATTTGTGCGAAAAAAGAAAATTGTTCGAAAAGTAGAAACCTTTGTTTGTTATCAAACACAAACAAAATTAATCTAAATCCTCTAATCTTGCGTTTGTTTTGCTTCACCAAAAATATCCATCATCTTTGCTCTACTAAAAATATCCATCAAGTACGCTTTTGGGAGGATTTTGTTTCCATTTTTTTTTTTGTAACGTTTGATATCCTGGGTTTTTTAGATAACTTGTTATTGATAACAGTTTATTGTTTTGATAGGCAAAAACGATGTACATATATTACAATAGTTTTTCTAATATCCGTTTATTATAGTTCTACAAGTTTGAGATTACTTTTGGGTTTTTTTTTTTGTACTTTTACCCTTTGAGAAAGGTAGAATAAAGTTTGATATATTAGCTTCGCAATTCTAGACTTGGATCATACCTATAGGTGGTATGATCTTCGCATTAACAAGAAACGTACAGCCAAACTCTAATATGACGAACCTTTGGAATCCATTGGCCTGGAGTAACTTGATATAAGAGAATCTTGTTTAAGTGGCAAGATGTCTAAAGCACCTTTACCGGTCACGGTGAAAGAGGCAAGGATCTTTTAGAACCATGTTCAACGGTGAAAGTTACTTCATTACATACCTTCCTTACCCGTTACCACATAATGCATGTAATGATGCCTTAGGTTTGTTCAAATTTCTTTTCAGCGAATAATGTAGTGAATTTGTTATAAACTTTTATAGGCGCAATAATATAAAAACTTTGAAAATGGTGTCAACTGGATAAAATAATATACAGAATCGTAAAAAGTTGAATACACAGACAAGACCTTCACAATTAGTATAGACTGTATAGTTAACATTTAACAATACTCGCTCATTCCAGGACACCATTGTTAGTGCTACAGGATATATGTCAAAACCCCATAGACAGAAGAAAAAAAAAACATCAAACGAAAAACATATCTGTCTACACAATGTTATTAGATGTGAAACAAAAGGAAACGGAAAAGAAATGCAAGATATTGATTCTCAAAATAAAAGAACCTACCTTTCACACACTAACACCAAGTCCAAATGAATGGCAGATAATTTGTTCCATATAATAAGCACTCCCATTATCATATTTTTGTCACAGTTGGTCTTTTTCCCCAGCTATATATCACCAACCAGCCGCGGGCAGAGCGGCACCATAAAGAATTATGAGTCTGTTTACGAGCCACAGCAAGCAGATGTCTGCGAGAGCTGACTGTTCCCAGCTGCTCCATCTGGTTGGTTAATTTTAATCGTTGATGGCTGCAATGATTCAAGTCATTAAGCCCGTTAAGTTTGTCATTTGCAAACATACATGACACTTTTGTTTTAGCTATAATGGTTTTGTTACTGACGTTTAGAGGTGGAAAAAGGTTGGCACTGGGTCAATTCATGTAACTTGATGTACGTGTCTGGGCAGGTCATGACCTAAAACGCTTTTCAGTCCAATTTGTTTAGATATTTAGCATGTCAAATATGATTAGAAATTCTATATTACTTCAATACAATAGATTTTTCCTAAACTTAGGTTTTATGCATTAGAATTACACTTTGAAAAACTTTTTACCCGTCCCACTTTGGCTAACGTTTTTTTATTTTACCTGTTTGACCCGTTAAAGATAAAACATAACCCGAGTCAACTCATTTATAATTAAATTGGGTTGGCCACCTCCACCAAAAGGTTAAATAACAGTTTTTCTGAAACAGCTTTAACAATATACCTCGGGCTTGGAGTCAGTGTCCGAAAGCCTTTGCTTGATATCCTTAGCAATCGAAAAGAAAACTTCCTCCACATTTAGGTTTGTTTTGGCACTCTGCCAAAAACAGAAGTTGTTCAAGATTCTCTTTTACTCATCTCAAAAATGTAATTTAAAAAATTGAACTAGGGTCTAAATCTAGTTTACTTACAGTTTCGAAGAATTTAATGCCATATTCATCAGCAAGTGCTTGTCCCTTTGCGGTTGGTACAGCCTACAAAAGATGTGATGATGTCAGAAATTCTTTAGTTTTCATAATGGTAAAAACTAGAGATGAAAATTTAGACTCAGTTACTTACGAATGGGGTCAAATTATGTTATGTTTTATCTCAAACGGGTCAAATAGAAGAAAATATTTAAAAGAACATGTCAAAAGGATTGAAATTCGTTCAATGTCTATTTGTAATGCATACAACCTCCTAAACTGTTTTGTTCAAAGATTTACATTATTATTGTAATAATATTGTTTCAGTAATCATAAATGTTGCATTAGATATAACGAATTAAAAACTGTACACAGTACTGTTTGCATGTCAGCCAACTTATCCCGGCCTGTTTTGACCCATTTAAAAAATGATCTGTTTCAACCCAAACCAGTTTTGATACGTTACCCAGCCCACCTGACCCATTTTGCTACCTTCAGATAAAACCTTATTCAAAGTATACCCTTTTGCTTTCATCCATATCAGCCTTGTTCCCGACCAAGATCTTGTTAACATTATCGGATGCATGTTGTTCGATGTTGCGGATCCAATTTTTTATATCTGCCAACACCAGGAAGCAAGATTGTGAATGATGAGATCCGTGCAAATTGCCACATTAATGCATTATCACATGATAAAGAAAAATATAAATTGGAACCCAAAAAGGCTTTTACAGTACAACCATTATCCGTCAATGGTACTGCATGATTCTTTTAACAGATATTTGGGTAATGTTGTGTAAAAGCAATTATAGCAGGCTGGTGGGGTGATTGACTGATGGGATCAAACAACGTGAATCGGTGTGGGAAGACTCAAAATAGCTTTTTTCAGCCTTAGAATTTTTTTTTTTTTAAATAATTACTAACAAATATGATACACAATTATATTATTTTAGTAGTTATCTAATTTCTGACTAAAATGATTCAAGAGGTTTTGTGCATTCAGAACACACTTTGGGTGACAATCAACCAACTAGACACATTTCCTTTTACGATAAGTTACTTTTACCCGTTTAAACCTAGAGATATATAACATAACTCCAATCGACCCATTCCTGGGTTTTAAAAGGCATGAGGCGGCCTGTTGCGATTAGGTCTTTGGGAACGAGGGGAGATGTGAGATAAACGGGTCAAAATTGAATGAGCTGTAACATACAAAGTAAGCTATATTCAACTATCATGGTTGAGGGAAGAAAAACCGTACTGTTAAAAGATGATTCATCTGTGACATCGTACACCAGCAAAATGCCCATAGCTCCCCTGTAGTAAGCTGGAGTTTGGAAGATAAAGTGTAAATTAAATAACATTATAAACTGAAACAAAACATAATCAAAAAATGATACTTCACGAATATGAATATAAAGGTTCACAAGGGCAGACCAATTCTTTTAAATCTTAATTATAAGATCCGACCCAACAAGAGATTGAACCTATGAAAACTACAATCCAGAATTTGTAAGAGAGAGACGTAAGATAACATCATCTACTACAAGAGAAAATAGAGAACCAAGTTATACCAGTTGTGATAGTCCGAAATCGTTCCTGGCCAGCTGTGTCCCATATTTGGAGTTTGATCCGCTTGCCATCAAGTTCAACGGTTCTTATCTTAAAATCAATACTGTATCAAAATTTAGTATTAATGATGACAAAAGAAATGAATAAACTTTCCATGCAATAGTTAATAAACTCACCCGATGGTAGTGATAAAACTAGTGGTGAAAGAACCATCTGAAAAACGCAAAAGAAGGCAACTCTTCCCCACACCTGTAAGTAAAGGGAAAAAGATAGCAGATGATCACACTGGATATAATGATAATCAAGCTCAGAACATTTAAGCTACCACACAATGGCGCATACAGAATACAGAAGTGTGTTACAAAATATAGAAGAAAAAGATCGAGAAGTTAAATGCTGATAAAAAAAATTGCAAACATTCTCAGGAGATCTTGTCGCATGTTGTATGTGTAATGTATTGTCCAATGATAAAATATGGTCCAGGGGAAGCACACAATATAAGATTTATATATGAATTCCATGCATGCTCAGAATTTAAAAGTTCCCACTTTGACTAATTATCAGGGAGATGTGGCAAAAATCGACAACATAAAAAAACAGTGATATAAATTACAACTAAAATATGGACTCTACTGATTAGAACCTTCTTCATTTTCCAAAGTAGTTTGGATTGTTTGAACAAAATAGGTGGAATACTTGGGCTTTTTAGTGTAGAAAGGCTATGGTTCACATATTTTATAAATAACGTTGGAGAAAATTAATTGGAAAGAGAATGTTGCGAACAAACAGAACATTTTTCTCATTTCTCCCTTTCTCATAGCTATTAAAACTTAATGAACAGCTTATAATTGATAGGACCGTCATATATCAAGACAGTAAGTTGCTCCCTTGAAAACATTCCTTATTTGTTAATAAAAGGAATCCTTATAACCCTTTGATATTTAAGAAATAAACTGAATCTATTTAATCAACAGCATTTAGGATACGAATTAAATAGAGATGCTCAGAAGCTAGAATTGCTAATTAGTAGTTTTTCCATAAATCTTTACTATATAAGAACATTATTAGGATCAATATTCAGTTTCCTTTTACTCTTACTTAGGTCTAACCCAACACCTGTCAATCCCATCCTAGGGAAAATCGACAATCTTTATGGCAATTCCACTTTTTGTCCAATTATATGCTCAGAACAAATATGAATCTATCACACACTATCATCACAGTTATATGAATAAGATCAATTTTTTTCAACTTCAGTGTAACTTAGAGCATCAAGATTAACTGAGACCTTGATACTGTTAGGCTTAACATCTTAACTGTTATTGATAACTTATGGTATGTAATATGAATAAAAACGGACGACATTAGTGTTATATGAGTATGACAATTTCATACCCCCTAACCTGCCAGATATCCCGACAAACCCTAATTTCCTTCAATGGTAAAAGATATTTCTGAAGGTATTATACTATGAAATAAAAAAAAATTGTTTTGCCTCCTGTACTATAGTAATAGGTATCAGAAGCAAAGCCCTAATTTACTTCAAACTTTTTATGTCAATTTCCGACCCCCTTACCACCATCGTTCGCGATAAACCATAAATTCCTGACCCTCTATCCATTCCTTCTCCAAAAATCCCTTATTACCTCCAAAAATCCCTTATTACTCCATCTAAATTATTCTGACAAATTCTATTCTGACAAAAAAGCAAATTTTTTTAAACTATGAGAACCAAGCATGCAACTTTGAAGAATACTCCTGGTGAATGGTAATAGTTAAACAGGTAGTTAAACAACTAACGAATAGTTTAACTTTGACTGGAGTTGCTAACCCAATAATCAATATATCTCAACTCACAAAGAGGATAACGTTTTTAATGATGGTGATATGTGATAAAGCAGAAAAACAAGGAAGTGGTTACTTATTCGAATCGCCAACTAACCAGAAGTTATAATTTCTCACATAAGTTGTGCCCAAGACAACATAACTAAAAATGTTCAAGCTATGAATGATGCTTTAACAATCTTGGAACAAGATTTTCCCATTAAGGTTGTAGGAAGGCCAGGGGCTTTATTGGAAAAGTCAAAACGAGATATTACATGATTTACCATGAAAGACAGAATCACACAAAAGGTCAAAAAGCACACTCTAACTCATATCTAGAAATTACAGATTAATATCAATATATGTATGTATATGACTATATGATACTGTTGGATCGTTATATTACAGCATTAATAAAAGGAAACCATAAAAGTACTAAAGTATTCTATCCTTTAGCTG
>CAJVGC010000502.1:0-66863 GCA_910822075.1 Senecio squalidus
AATGAGAGTTTTAATGGGGATAAGGTGGGGGTTTGATAATTGATTTAGGTAATGAAAAGTTTATTAGGGTAGTTTGGAATAGAAACGGTAATGTATGGTAGTGTTTTGAAAAATTAGTGTTTTAAAATAACTATGGGTTTTAGAATTTGGGTTTTGTTTTAAATGGTATCTTGGGTTTGATAGAGTTTTTGATGGTTTAAATGGATTCTAATAGCATTCTTAAGTATTATTAATGATATTGTGACCTAGGGGATTAAGAAAGAGTAATATTACACACCTAAACGTGATTTCAACTCGGATGAAATCTAGGTTTTACAAGGAAATGAGAGTTTTAATGGGGATAAGGTGGGTTTGATAATTGATTTAGGTAATTAAAAGTTTATTAGGGTAGTTTGGAATAGAAATGGTAATGTATGGTAGTGTTCTGTAAAATTAGTGTTTTAAAATACCTATGGGTTTTTAGAATTTGGGTTTTGTTTTAAATGGTATTTTGGGTTTGATTGGGTTTTTTGATGTTTTAAATGGATTCTAATAGCATTCTTAAGTATTCTTAATGATATTGCGACCTAGGGGATTAAGAAAGAGGAATATTACACACCTAAACGTGATTTCAACTCGGATGAAATCTAGGTTTTACAAGGAAATGAGAGTTTTAATGGGGATAAGGTGGGGGTTTGATAATTGATTTAGGTAATGAAAAGTTTATTAGGGTAGTTTGGAATAGAAACGGTAATGTATGGTAGTGTTTTGTAAAATTAGTGTTTTAAAATAACTATGGGTTTTACAATTTGGGTTTTGTTTTAAATTGTATTTTGGGGTTGATTGAGTTTTTGATGGTTTAAATGGATTCTAATAGCATTCTTAAGTATTCTTAATGATATTGCGACCTAGGGGATTAAGAAAGAGGAATATTACACACCTAAACGTGATTCTAAGTCGGATGAAATCTAGGTTTTACAAGGAAATGAGAGTTTTAATAGGGATAAGGTGGGCTTGATAATTGATTTAGGTAATTAAAAGTTTATTAGGGTAGTTTGGAATAGAAATGGTAATGTATGGTAGTGTTTTGTAAAATTAGTGTTTTAAAATACCTATGGGTTTTTAGAATTTGGGTTTTGTTTTAAATGGTATTTTGGGTTTGATTGAGTTTTTGATGGTTTAAATGGATTCTAATAGCATTCTTAAATATTCTTAATTATATTGCGACCTAGAGGATTAAGAAAGAGGAATATTACACACCTAAACGTGATTCTAAGTCGGATGAAATCTAGGTTTTACAAGGAAATGAGAGTTTTAATGGGGATAAGGTGGGTTTGATAATTGATTTAGGTAATTAAAAGTTTATTAGGGTAGTTTGGAATAGAAATGGTAATGTATGGTAGTGTTTTGTAAAATTTGTGTTTTAAAATACCTATGGGTTTTTAGAATTTGGGTTTTGTTTTAAATTGTATTTTGGGTTTGATTGAGTTTTTGATGGTTTAAATGGATTCTAATAGCATTCTTAAGTATTCTTAATGATATAGCGACCTAGGGGATTAAGAAAGAGGAATATTACACACCTAAACGTGATTTCAACCCGGATGAAATCTAGGTTTTACAAGGAAATGAGAGTTTTAATGGGGATAAGGTGGGGGTTTGATAATTGATTTAGGTAATGAAAAGTTTATTAGGGTAGTTTGGAATAGAAACGGTAATGTATGGTAGTGTTTTGAAAAATTAGTGTTTTAAAATAACTATGGGTTTTAGAATTTGGGTTTTGTTTTAAATGGTATCTTGGGTTTGATAGAGTTTTTGATGGTTTAAATGGATTCTAATAGCATTCTTAAGTATTATTAATGATATTGTGACCTAGGGGATTAAGAAAGAGTAATATTACACACCTAAACGTGATTTCAACTCGGATGAAATCTAGGTTTTACAAGGAAATGAGAGTTTTAATGGGGATAAGGTGGGTTTGATAATTGATTTAGGTAATTAAAAGTTTATTAGGGTAGTTTGGAATAGAAATGGTAATGTATGGTAGTGTTCTGTAAAATTAGTGTTTTAAAATACCTATGGGTTTTTAGAATTTGGGTTTTGTTTTAAATGGTATTTTGGGTTTGATTGAGTTTTTGATGTTTTAAATGGATTCTAATAGCATTCTTAAGTATTCTTAAAGATATTGCGACCTAGGGGATTAAGAAAGAGGAATATTACACACCTAAACGTGATTTCAACTCGGATGAAATCTAGGTTTTACAAGGAAATGAGAGTTTTAATGGGGATAAGGTGGGGGTTTGATAATTGATTTAGGTAATGAAAAGTTTATTAGGGTAGTTTGGAATAGAAACGGTAATGTATGGTAGTGTTTTGTAAAATTAGTGTTTTAAAATAACTATGGGTTTTACAATTTGGGTTTTGTTTTAAATTGTATTTTGGGGTTGATTGAGTTTTTGATGGTTTAAATGGATTCTAATAGCATTCTTAAGTATTCTTAATGATATTGCGACCTAGGGGATTAAGAAAGAGGAATATTACACACCTAAACGTGATTCTAAGTCGGATGAAATCTAGGTTTTACAAGGAAATGAGAGTTTTAATAGGGATAAGGTGGGCTTGATAATTGATTTAGGTAATTAAAAGTTTATTAGGGTAGTTTGGAATAGAAATGGTAATGTATGGTAGTGTTTTGTAAAATTAGTGTTTTAAAATACCTATGGGTTTTTAGAATTTGGGTTTTGTTTTAAATGGTATTTTGGGTTTGATTGAGTTTTTGATGGTTTAAATGGATTCTAATAGCATTCTTAAATATTCTTAATTATATTACGACCTACAGGATTAAGAAAGAGGAATATTACACACCTAAACGTGATTCTAAGTCGGATGAAATCTAGGTTTTACAAGGAAATGAGAGTTTTAATGGGGATAAGGTGGGTTTGATAATTGATTTAGGTAATTAAAAGTTTATTAGGGTAGTTTGGAATAGAAATGGTAATCTATGGTAGTGTTTTGTAAAATTTGTGTTTTAAAATACCTATGGGTTTTTAGAATTTGGGTTTTGTTTTAAATTGTATTTTGGGTTTGATTGAGTTTTTGATGGTTTAAATGGATTCTAATAGCATTCTTAAGTATTCTTAATGATATAGCGACCTAGGGGATTAAGAAAGAGGAATATTACACACCTAAACGTGATTCTAACTCGGATGAAATCTAGGTTTTAAAAGGAAATGAGAGTTTTAATGGGGATAAGGTGGGTTTGATAATTGATTTAGGTAATTAAAAGTTTATTTGGGTAGTTTGGAATAGAAACGGTAATGTATGGTAGTGTTTTGTAAAATTAGTGTTTTAAAATAACTATGGGTTTTTAGAATTTGGGTTTTGTTTTAAATGGTATTTTGGGGTTGATTGAGTTTTTGATGGTTTAAATGGATTCTAATAGCATTCTTAAGTATTCTTAATGATATTGCGACCTAGGGGATTAAGAAAGAGGAATATTACACACCTAAACGTGATTTCAACTCGGATGAAATCTAGGTTTTACAAGGAAATGAGAGTTTTAATGGGGATAAGGTGGGTTTGATAATTGATTTAGGTAATTAAAAGTTTATTAGGGTAGTTTGGAATAGAAATGGTAATGTATGGTAGTGTTTTGAAAAATTAGTGTTTTAAAATACTTATGGGTTTTAAAATACTTATGGGTTTTGTCAATACATTGAAGATGAAGATTACGGTTATGATGGCTATGATGGCTATGATGACAAAGTGGTTGATCTTCAGGGTGCTATGCAGGAGTTTCGGGACTTCAGGCTTAGCAGGAAGAGTAGGAAGTGATAGATTTCGATGTAACCAAGGAGGTGTTTTTTAGTTTTGTTTTTCTTTTGGTTGTTGCCCTTGTTATGGGTTGAGATATAGGGATTCACCTATATCCTTTGTACTTCGTCACACTTTTTTGGTTATATAATTTACCGGGGTTTAATTCCCTTTTACCAAAAAAAAAAAATACTTATGGGTTTTTAGGATTTGGGTTTTGTTTTAAATGGTATTTTGGTTTTGATTGAGTTTTTGATGGTTTAAATGGATTCTAATAGCATTCTTAAGTATTCTTAATTATATTGCGACCTAGGGGATTAAGAAAGAGGAATATTACACACCTAAACGTGATTCTAACTCGGATGAAATCTAGGTTTTACAAGGAAATGAGAGTTTTAATGGGGATAAGGTGTGTTTGCTAATTGATTTAGGTAATTAAAAGTTTATTTGGGTAGTTTGGAATAGAAACGGTAATGTATGGTAGTGTTTTGTAAAATTAGTGTTTTAAAATAACTATGGGTTTTTAGAATTTGGGTTTTGTTTTAAATGGTATTTTGGGTTTGATTGAGTTTTTGATGGTTTAAATGGATTCTAATAGCATTCTTAAGTATTCTTAATGATATTGCGACCTAGGGGATTAAGAAAGAGGAATATTACACACCTAAACGTGATTTCAACTCGGATGAAATCTAGGTTTTACAAGGAAATGAGAGTTTTAATGGGGATAAGGTGGGTTTGATAATTGATCTAGGTAATTAAAAGTTTATTAGGGTAGTTTGGAATAGAAATGGTAATGTATGGTAGTGTTTTGAAAAATTAGTGTTTTAAAATACTTATGGGTTTTAAAATACTTATGGGTTTTGTCAATATCTTGAAGATGAAGATTACGGTTATGATGGCTATGATGGCTATGATGACAAAGTGGTTGATCTTCAGGGTGCTATGCAGGAGTTTCGGGACTTCAGGCTTAGCAGGAAGAGTAGGAAGTGATAGATTTCGATGTAACCAAGGAGGTGTTTTTTAGTTTTGTTTTGCTTTTGGTTGTTGCCCTTGTTCTGGGTTGAGATATAGGGCTTCACCTATATCCTTTGTACTTCGTCACACTTTTTTGGTTATATAATTTACCGGGGTTTAATTCCCTTTTACCAAAAAAAAAAAAATACTTATGGGTTTTTAGAATTTGGGATTTGTTTTAAATGGTATTTTGGGTTTGATTGAGTTTTTGATGGTTTAAATGGATTCTAATAGCATTCTTAAGTATTCTTAATTATATTGCGACCTAGGGGATTAAGAAAGAGGAATATTACACACCTAAACGTGATTCTAACTCGGATGAAATCTAGGTTTTACAAGGAAATGAGAGTTTTAATGGGGATAAGGTGTGTTTGCTAATTGATTTAGGTAATTAAAAGTTTATTTGGGTAGTTTGGAATAGAAACGGTAATGTATGGTAGTGTTTTGTAAAATTAGTGTTTTAAAATAACTATGGGTTTTTAGAATTTGGGTTTTGTTTTAAATGGTATTTTGGGTTTGATTGAGTTTTTGATGGTTTAAATGGATTCTAATAGCATTCTTAAGTATTCTTAATGATATTGCGATCTAGGGGATTAAGAAAGAGGAATATTACACACCTAAACGTGATTTCAACTCGGATGAAATCTAGGTTTTACAAGGAAATGAGAGTTTTAATGGGGATAAGGTGGGTTTGATAATTGATTTAGGTAATTAAAAGTTTATTAGGGTAGTTTGGAATAGAAATGGTAATGTATGGTAGTGTTTTGAAAAATTAGTGTTTTAAAATACTTATGGGTTTTAAAATACTTATGGGTTTTGTCAATATCTTGAAGATGAAGATTACGGTTATGATGGCTATGATGGCTATGATGACAAAGTGGTTGATCTTCAGGGTGCTATGCAGGAGTTTCGGGACTTCAGGCTTAGCAGGAAGAGTAGGAAGTGATAGATTTCGATGTAACCAAGGAGGTGTTTTTTAGTTTTGTTTTGCTTTTGGTTGTTGCCCTTGTTATGGGTTGAGATATAGGGCTTCACCTATATCCTTTGTACTTCGTCACACTTTTTTGGTTATATAATTTACCGGGGTTTAATTCCCTTTTACCAAAAAAATAAAAATACTTATGGGTTTTTAGAATTTGGGTTTTGTTTTAAATGGTATTTTGGGTTTGATTGAGTTTTTGATGGTTTAAATGGATTCTAATAGCATTCTTAAGTATTCTTAATTATATTGCGACCTAGGGGATTAAGAAAGAGGAATATTACACACCTAAACGTGATTCTAACTCGGATGAAATCTAGGTTTTACAAGGAAATGAGAGTTTTAATGGGGATAAGGTGTGTTTGCTAATTGATTTAGGTAATTAAAAGTTTATTAGGGTAGTTTGGAATAGAAATGGTAATGTATGGTAGTGTTTTGTAAAATTAGTGTTTTAAAATACTTATGGGTATTTAGAATTTGGGTTTTGTTTTAAATGGTATTTTGGGTTTGATTGAGTTTTTGATGGTTTAAATGGATTTTAATAGCATTCTTAAGTATTCTTAATGATATTGCGACCTAGGGGATTAAGAAAGAGGAATATTACACACCTAAACGTGATTCTAACTTGGATGAAATCTAGGTTTTACAAGGAAATGAGAGTTTTAATGGGGATAAGGTGGGTTTGATAATTGATTTAGGTAATTAAAAGTTTATTAGGGTAGTTCGGAATAAAAATGGTATTGTATGGTAGTGTTTTGTAAAATTAGTGTTTTAAAATAACTATGGGTTTTTAGAATTTGGGTTTTGTTTTAAATGGTATTTTGGGTTTGATTGAGTTTTTGATGGTTTAAATGGATTCTAATAGCATTCTTAAGTATTCTTAATGATATTGCGACCTAGGGGATTAAGAAAGAGGAATATTACACACCTAAACGTGATTCTAAGTCGGATGAAATCTAGGTTTTACAAGGAAATGAGAGTTTTAATAGGGATAAGGTGGGTTTGATAATTGATTTAGGTAATTAAAAGTTTATTAGGGTAGTTTGGAATAGAAATGGTAATGTATGGTAGTGTTTTGTAAAATTAGTGTTTTAAAAGTACCTATCGGTTTATATTTTTTGGGTTGTGTGTTTTTCTCTCTAGCATGGAGAATTTTTCTGGATTGATACACACGGTTTAATTGTTCATGCATTGTAGGTCTTTCGTTTTAGTATTGTTTGTTATTGCTTTGATCTTGTCCAGAATCGATTTCATTGCTGCTAATTCATTTTGAATCGGAATTCTTGCTGCTTTTCAATTCGGCGGGTTACATTGTTAATCTTTTCGCTGCTGTATTGTAGCTATTGGATTGGTTTAATCATTGTTTACTTGTTCGAATTGTATTAGTAGTCTTGTATTTCGGTTTAGGTTGGAATTTTCTGGTGGTTTAGTCACATTCCGGCGAATAGCAAAGTTGGGGCTGTTTAGGGTTTCTTGGGCAGATTAGGGTTTTCTGGGTGGTTTTGGTTCATTTGTGCGGACCAAGGTCCATCCGTACGCATAGGACTACCTCCGTACTATAAACTTCTCGTCCGTAGATTAAATCCTTGTCCGTACACATTGTACCTCATCCGTTCGTATACTCCTCCATCCGTACGTATCATCCTACATCCGTACGTAGCATCATACATCCGTACGTATCACTACCTTTTGATCCGTACGTACTCATCCGTACACTAGTTGATCCGTACGTATTGCTTTGCTTCATCCGTGCGCACGAAGGGCTAGGGATATCACATCCGTACTAACAAGATATTACTATGGAAAGGGGTTTTCTTTCTAGTGGTGATAAGAAATCGAAACAAGGTGTGGTTCCAAACAACGTGAACAAAACTAGTGAGGCTAATGCTCCTCCGACTATGGATGGAATTGCAAAACGGTTAATGAACATGGCTGGTAAGGTTACTATTTCAGATATTGAATCTATGGCCACTCCGAGTAGTGAGGGCATTGATACTGGTACTGGAGGTCTTCCCACTAGTGACAGTGGTGCCCCACAGGTATGTGCTACTAAAGGTGATATGCCCGGTATTCCAAGCTCCTATGCGAGTTGTTTTGGCACTAATAGTATCAAGGTCCAATTTCGTACCCTGGTTAATGATGAAAAGCTTGACGCAGTTGATTGTGTTCTACCGAGAGCCGTAGCTGCCAAAATCAAATGTCGGTATGAGAATTCTATCGTGGGGTTTTTTGTTGGTAAAGATCCTTCATTTCCAGTGGTTAAACAGTATGTTTTGAACTCTTGGAGGAAATTTGGCTTTGAACGTATTACTAGGAATAATGACGGTGTTTATCTGTTCAAATTTGCTTCTAAAAGCGGTATGGAGCAAGTGTTGGAGAAAGGTCCTTGGTTGATTCGCAAATCTCCTATTATTCTCAACAAATAGTCTCCTAATGTGTCATTGACGAAAGGAGTAGTTACTAAGCTTCCTGTTTGGGTGAAACTGTATAATGTTCCTATTCTTGCCTACTCGGCTGATGGCCTGAGCTTGATTGCTACTCAAATTGGGAAACCTGTCATGCTGGATGCTTTTACTAGTTCTATGTGTGATGATTCGTGGGGTAGAATCAGTTTTGCCAGGGCTTTGATTGAGATTGATGCGGCTGTAGCTTTAAAAAAGGAGCTTACTATGGCGATCCCTGTTGAGGATGGGGAAGGTTATCTGACGGAAACTATTCGAGTTGAGTATGAGTGGAAACCCCCTCAGTGTGGTGATTGTCAATGCTTTGGTCATGATACTAACGTGTGTCCTAAACGAGTTCCCGAGGAGATTGTTCCTAATTCAGTTAGGGATGTAAGGGCTACTGACAGGGAAGACACTGGCGATGGCTTTACGGAGGTTAAGAGCCGTAAAAAGAAGAAGGGAACTGATCCAAAGGCTTTTGTGGGTCTTAGGATGAATAAACCTAAGTCTACAGTGCTTTGGCAACAAAAGAAAGGTGGGAATACTAAATCCAATGGTGTTACCCCAACTGTGCCTCTCGCTAATCCGTTTGCTGGTTTAACTGTGGATCATGTTACTCAACATAAGGATACTGGTCCTGGTATTATTGGAGAGAAGAACAAAGGAAATGTGCCGTCGAGTAGTTCGGGTTCAGTGATTGATGCTGGGAATAAGGACAAAAAGGTTAGTCCTCCTCAAGCTGTTAAAAAGAACTGGGATCACTGTCTCAATGCGTCTGACACTTCTGATGAGGAGGGTGGATATTTGGGAGGGGGTCAATATCTTGAAGATGAAGATTACGGTTATGAGGGCTATGATGGCTATGATGACCAAGTGGTTGATCTTCAGGGTGCAATGCAGGAGTTTCGGGACTTCAGGCTTAGCAGGAAGAGTAGGAAGTGATAGGTTTCGATGTAATCTTTAAGGGAGGCATGTCTCCCTTAAGGAGGTGTTTTTTGGTTTTGTTTTGCTTTTGGTTGTTGCCCTCGTTATGGGTTGAGATATAGGGCTTCTCCTATATCCTTTGTACTTCATCGCACTTTTTTGGTTATATAATTTACCGGGGTTTAATTCCCTTTTACCCAAAAAAAAAATACCTATGGGTTTTTAGAATTTGGGTTTTGTTTTAAATGGTATTTTGGGTTTGATTGAGTTTTTGATGGTTTAAATGGATTCTAATAGCATTCTTAAGTATTCTTAATGATATTGCGACCTAGGGGATTAAGAAAGAGGAATATTACACACCTAAACGTGATTTCAACTCGGATGAAATCTACGTTTTACAAGGAAATGAGAGTTTTAATGGGGATAAGGTGGGTTTGATAATTGATTTAGGTAATTAAAAGTTTATTAGGGTAGTTTGGAATAGAAATGGTAATGTATGGTAGTGTTTTGTAAAATTAGTGTTTTAAAATACCTATGGGTTTTTAGAATTTGAGTTTTGTTTTAAATTGTATTTTGGGTTTGATTGAGTTTTTGATGTTTTAAATGGATTCTAATAGCATTCTTAAGTATTCTTAATGATATTGCGACCTAGGGGATTAAGAAAGAGGAATATTACACACCTAAACGTGATTTCAAGTCGGATGAAATCTAGGTTTTACAACGTAATGAGAGTTTTAATGGGGATAAGGTGGGGGTTTGATAATTGATTTAGGTAATGAAAAGTTTATTAGGGTAGTTTGGAATAGAAACGGTAATGTATGGTAGTGTTCTGTAAAATTAGTGTTTTAAAATAACTATGGGTTTTAGAATTTGGGTTTTGTTTTAAATGGTATTTTGGGTTTGATTGAGTTTTTGATGGTTTAAATGGATTCTAATAGCATTCTTAAGTATTCTTAATGATATTGCGACCTAGGGGATTAAGAAAGAGGAATATTACACACCTAAATGTGATTCTAACTCGGATGAAATCTAGGTTTTACAAGGAAATGAGAGTTTTAATGGGGATACTGTGGGTTTGATAATTTATTTAGGTAATTAAAAGTTTATTAGGGTAGTTTGGAATAGAAATGGTAATGTATGGTAGTGTTTTGTAAAATTAGTGTTTTAAAATACCTATGGGTTTTTAGAATTTGGGTTTTGTTTTAAATGGTATTTTGGGTTTGATTGAGTTTTTGATGATTTAAATGGATTCTAATAGCATTCTTAAGTATTCTTAATTATATTGCGACCTAGGGGATTAAGAAAGAGGAATATTACACACCTAAACGTGATTCTAACTCGGATGAAATCTAGGTTTTACAAGGAAATGAGAGTTTTAATGGGGATAAGGTGTGTTTGATAATTGATTTAGGTAATTAAAAGTTTATTAGGGTAGTTTGGAATAGAAATGGTAATGTATAGTAGTGTTTTGTAAAATTAGTGTTTTAAAATACTTTTGGGTTACGGGATGGGTGGTGTGTGTGTGTGTGAAAACTCTCTCTAGATAGGTGATTTAGGGGGCTGTTTGGCTGGCCGGAATTGAACAATTCGGTGGCTAATTGGTGGCTGTTATTCCGTTTGGGTTTGTTTATTCTTGATTCCGAACCTATTCATCATTTCTATTGTGACCGATTTCGATTTCTGTACCGTTTTTAGAATTGGTTTGGTGGCTGTTTCGGTTCAAGTATCTTGGCCGGCAGCTTTCTAATCCTCTTTTTCTTATTCGGTTTTGTTATTGAGGTTAGTTCGATTGTTTTGGTGAAAAATCCGGTGTGTTCTAGACAGCGGTTTAGGGTTTCCGGATAGTGGTTTAGGGTTTCTTGGTGGTTTAGGGATAAATCCAGATTCCGGCGACTTGTAAAATTTTTTAGGGTTACAGCAGCTTACACGGACCAGGCTACCTCATCCGTGCGAATCTAGACTAGTATTGGTCTCATCCGTACGCATAGAGTGTCACAGTTTCGTCCGTACGAATTGTTACATCCGTTTAGGGTTTGTTCATCCGTGTCTTTCCACTTTCATCCGTACGCGTTGACATTCATCCGTACGAATAGAGTAGTGATTCATACTGGTCCGTATAGAAGTTCATCCGTGCTAGGGTTTCATCCGTACCCCCTCATCCGTACGAACCAAAACTACATCCGTCCTTAAACTGCTTCATCCGTACGGTTAGGTCTTGATTCGTACGTACATCATTTTCGGTTATGGAAGGGGGTTCTCTGGATAGTGATGCAAATGATCCTCCGACTATGGAGGGAATTGCAAAACGATTAATGAACATGAATGGTAAGATTACTCTCTCTGCTATTGATTCGATGTCCACTCCAAGTAGTGGTGATAGGTTGGGACTTGTGAACAGGCCTGCGTCCACAGATAATTATGTTAGTCCTCCAGAGGCTAATTTGGGTAACAACAACTCATACGCTAGTCTGTTTGGCTCTAATGTCCCGTGTAGTAAGAGTAAGTTTCGTCCCTTGGTTAATAAAGAAAAGCATGAGGCATTTGACTGTGTTCTTCCTATAGAAGTAGCTGAGAAGATCAAGAGTCGGTATGACAACTCCATTGTCGGGTTTTTTGTTGGTAAAGATCCTTCATTTCCAGTGGTTAAACAATATGTTTTGAATGCTTGGCGAAAATTTGGGTTTGAGAAGATTACTAGGAATGATGCGGGTGTTTATCTGTTCAAATTTGCAACTAAGGGGGGTATGGAGCAAGTGTTGGAGAAAGGGCCATGGATGATACGTAAATTTCCTATCATTCTCAATAAATGGACTCCTGAGGTGTCCTTGACGAAAGGGGAGGTTACTAAGGTTCCTGTGTGGGTTAAATTGTACAATGTTCCTATTCTGGCTTACTCGGAGGATGGTCTGAGTCTAATTGCTACGCAAATTGGTAAACCTATCATGCTTGATGCGTTTACTTCTTCTATGTGTAACGACTCATGGGGAAGAATTAGTTTTGCTAGGGCTTTAATTGAGATTGACGCGGCTGCTGCTCTAAAACAGGAGGTGACTATGGCAATTCCTTCTGAAGGGGGGGATAGTTACTTAAAGGAAACTATCCGAGTTGAGTATGAGTGGAAGCCTCCTCAATGTACTGTTTGTCACTGCTTTGGTCATGCTACTAATTTATGCCCCAAACGAGTAATTGAGGAGAGTGTTATTCATTCCACTAGGGATAAGCAGGTTCCGATTATGGAGACTCGAGACGAAGGGTTTACGGAGGTTAAAGGTCGTAACAGGAAGGTGGGAGCTGACCCTAAAGCATTTGTTGGGCTTAGATTGAATAAGCCTAATTCTAAGGTGATTTGGCAGCAAACGAAATGGGGGAAGTCTTCTAAGGCGGCTGGGTCAAAGCCAGGGATGCATGTGGCTAATTCATTTGGGGTTTTAAACATTGATGGTGATGATATTGGTCAGGACAGGCCTCAGTCTCAGGTGAATACTCAGGCAAATATGGGAAAATCTATTCCTAGTAGTTCGATCTCGTTGGTTGCAGAGGGTAACAAGGATAAGGAGGTAAGTAGGTCTCAGGAGCTACACAGGAAGTGGGATAATTGCTTCAATCCGTCTGATGATTCTGATGATGAATATGATGGGTATGATGGGTATGACGATATTGCTGATCATCTTCAGAGTTCTAAGAAGGATCGTGATTACAAGCCTCAAGCGAAGACTAAAAAGTAGCTATAGTTAGATAGTCTAGTTTTTGTATTCGTGGTAGTCTATAAGGGAGGCATGTCTTCCTTATATAGGGTGTGTTTTTTGTTCTGGCTTTTTTTGCTGGTTGTTGCCCATGTAATGGGCTGAGGTATAGGACTTCACCTATACCCTTTGTACTTCAACGCTTATTTTGGTTATATAATTTACCGGGGTAGAATTCCCTTTACCAAAAAAAAAAATACTTATGGGTTTTTAGAATTTGGGTTTTGTTTTAAATGGTATTTTGGGTTTGATTGAGTTTTTGATGGTTTAAATGGATTCTAATAGCATTCTTAAGTATTCTTAATGATATTGCGACCTAGGGGATTAAGAAAGAGGAATATTACATACCTAAACGTGATTCTAACTTGGATGAAATCTAGGTTTTACAAGGAAATGAGAGTTTTAATGGGGATAAGGTGGGTTTGATAATTGATTTAGGTAATTAAAAGTTTATTAGGGTAGTTCGGAATAAAAATGGTAATGTATGGTAGTGTTTTGTAAAATTAGTGTTTTAAAATAACTATGGGTTTTTAGAATTTGGGTTTTGTTTTAAATGGTATTTTGGGTTTGATTGAGTTTTTGATGGTTTAAATGAATTCTAATAGCATTCTTAAGTATTATTAATGATATTGCGACCTAGGGGATTAAGAAAGAGGAATATTACACACCTAAACGTGATTCTAAGTCGGATGAAATCTAGGTTTTACAAAGAAATGAGAGTTTTAATGGGGATAAGGTGGGTTTGATAATTGATTTAGGTAATTAAAAGTTTATTAGGGTAGTTTGGAATAGAAATGGTAATGTATGGTAGTGTTTTGTAAAATTAGTGTTTTAAAATACCTATGGGTTTTTAGAATTTGGGGTTTGTTTTAAATGGTATTTTGGGTTTGATTGAGTTTTTGATGGTTTAAATGGATTCTAATAGCATTCTTAAGTATTCTTAATTATATTGCGACCTAGGGGATTAAGAAAGAGGAATATTACACACCTAAACGTGATTCTAACTCGGATGAAATCTAGGTTTTACAAGGAAATGAGAGTTTTAATGGGGATAAGGTGTGTTTGATAATTGATTTAGGTAATTAAAAGTTTATTAGGGTAGTTTGGAATAGAAATGGTAATGTATGGTAGTGTTTTGTAAAATTAGTGTTTTAAAATACTTATGGGTTTTTAGAATTTGGGTTTTGTTTTAAATGGTATTTTGGGTTTGATTGAGTTTTTGATGGTTTAAATGGATTCTAATAGCATTCTTAAGTATTCTTAATTATATTGCGACCTATGGGATTAAGAAAGAGGAATATTACACACCTAAACGTGATTCTAACTCGGATGAAATCTAGGTTTTACAAGGAAATGAGAGTTTTAATGGGGATAAGGTGGGTTTGATAATTTATTTAGGTAATTAAAAGTTTATTAGGGTAGTTTGGAATAGAAATGGTAATGTATGGTAGTGTTTTGTAAAATTAGTGTTTTAAAATACCTATGGGTTTTTAGAATTTGGGTTTTGTTTTAAATGGTATTTTGGGTTTGATTGAGTTTTTGACGGTTTAAATGGATTCTAATAGCATTCTTAAGTATTCTTAATGATATTGCGACCTAGGGGATTAAGAAAGAGGAATATTACACACCTAAACGTGATTCTAACTTGGATGAAATCTAGGTTTTACAAGGAAATGAGAGTTTTAATGGGGATAAGGTGGGTTTGATAATTGATTTAGGTAATTAAAAGTTTATTAGGGTAGTTTGGAATAGAAATGGTAATGTATGGTAGTGTTTTGTAAAATTAGTGTTTTAAAATAACTATGGGTTTTTAGAATTTGGGTTTTGTTTTAAATGGTATTTTGGGTTTGATTGAGTTTTTGATGGTTTAAATGAATTCTAATAGCATTCTTAAGTATTATTAATGATATTGCGACCTAGGGGATTAAGAAAGAGGAATATTACACACCTAAACGTGATTCTAACTCGGATGAAATCTAGGTTTTACAAAGAAATGAGAGTTTTAATGGGGGTAAGGTGGGTTTGATAATTGATTTAGGTAATTAAAAGTTTATTAGGGTAGTTTGGAATAGAAATGGTAATGTATGGTAGTGTTTTGTAAAATTAGTGTTGTAAAATACTTATGGGTTTTTAGAATTTGGGTTTTGTTTTAAATGGTATTTTGGGTTTGATTGAGTTTTTGATGGTTTAAATGGATTCTAATAGTATTCTTAAGTATTCTTAATTATATTGGGACCTAGGGGATTAAGAAAGAGGAATATTACACACCTAAACGTGATTCTAACTCGGATGAAATCTAGGTTTTACAAGGAAATGAGAGTTTTAATGGGGATAAGGTGTGTTTGATAATTGATTTAGGTAATTAAAAGTTTATTAGGGTAGTTTGGAATAGAAATGGTAATGTATGGTAGTGTTTTGTAAAATTAGTGTTTTAAAATACTTATGGGTTTTTAGAATTTGGGTTTTGTTTTAAATGGTATTTTGGGTTTGATTGAGTTTTTGATGGTTTAAATGGATTCTAATAGCATTCTTAAGTATTCTTAATTATATTGCGACCTAGGGGATTAAGAAAGAGGAATATTACACACCTAAACGTGATTCTAACTCGGATGAAATCTAGGTTTTACAAGGAAATGAGAGTTTTAATGGGGATAAGGTGGGTTTGATAATTTATTTAGGTAATTAAAAGTTTATTAGGGTAGTTTGGAATAGAAATGGTAATGTATGGTAGTGTTTTGTAAAATTAGTGTTTTAAAATACCTATGGGTTTTTAGAATTTGGGTTTTGTTTTAAATGGTATTTTGGGTTTAATTGAGTTTTTGACGGTTTAAATGGATTCTAATAGCATTCTTAAGTATTCTTAATGATATTGCGACCTAGGGGATTAAGAAAGAGGAATATTACACACCTAAACGTGATTCTAACTTGGATGAAATCTAGGTTTTACAAGGAAATGAGAGTTTTAATGGGGATAAGGTGGGTTTGATAATTGATTTAGGTAATTAAAAGTTTATTAGGGTAGTTCGGAATAAAAATGGTAATGTATGGTAGTGTTTTGTAAAATTAGTGTTTTAAAATAACTATGGGTTTTTAGAATTTGGGTTTTGTTTTAAATGGTATTTTGGGTTTGATTGAGTTTTTGATGGTTTAAATGGATTCTAATAGCATTCTTAAGTATTATTAATGATATTGCGACCTAGGGGATTAAGAAAGAGGAATATTACACACCTAAACGTGATTCTAACTCGGATGAAATCTAGGTTTTACAAGGAAATGAGAGTTTTAATGGGGATAAGGTGTGTTTGATAATTGATTTAGGTAATTAAAAGTTTATTAGGGTAGTTTGGAATAGAAATGGTAATGTATGGTAGTGTTTTGTAAAATTAGTGTTTTAAAATACTTATGGGTTTTTAGAATTTGGGTTTTGTTTTAAATGGTATTTTGGGTTTGATTGAGTTTTTGATGGTTTAAATGGATTCTAATAGCATTCTTAAGTATTCTTAATTATATTGCGACCTAGGGGATTAAGAAAGAGGAATATTACACACCTAAACGTGATTCTAACTCGGATGAAATCTAGGTTTTACAAGGAAATGAGAGTTTCAATGAGGATAAGGTGGGTTTGATAATTGATTTAGGTAATTAAAAGTTTATTAGGGTAGTTTGGAATAGAAATGGTAATGTATGGTAGTGTTTTGTAAAATTAGTGTTTTAAAATACTTATGGGTTTTTGGAATTTGGGTTTTGTTTTAAATGGTATTTTGGGTTTGATTGAGTTTTTGATGGTTTAAATGGATTCTAATAGCATTCTTAAGTATTCTTAATTATATTGCGACCTAGGGGATTAAGAAAGAGGAATATTACACACCTAAACGTGATTCTAACTCGGATGAAATTTAGGTTTTACAAGGAAATGAGAGTTTTAATGGGGATAAGGTGGGTTTGATAATTGATTTAGGTAATTAAAAGTTTATTAGGGTAGTTTGGAATAGAAATGGTAATGTATGGTAGTGTTTTGTAAAATTAGTGTTTTAAAATACCTACGGGTTTTTAGAATTTGGGTTTTGTTTTAAATGGTATTTTGGGTTTGATTGAGTTTTTGATGGTTTAAATGGATTCTAATAGCATTCTTAAGTATTCTTAATTATATTGCGACCTAGGGGATTAAGAAAGAGAAATATTACACACCTAAACGTGATTCTAACTCGGATGAAATCTAGGTTTTACAAGGAAATGAGAGTTTTAATGGGGATAACGTGGGTTTGATAATTGATTTAGGTAATTAAAAGTTTATTAGGGTAGTTTGGAATAGAAATGGTAATGTATGGTAGTGTTTTGTAAAATTAGTGTTTTAAAATACCTATGGGTTTTTAGAATTTGGGTTTTGTTTTAAATGGTATTTTGGGTTTGATTGAGTTTTTGATGGTTTAAATGGATTCTAATAGCATTCTTAAGTATTCTTAATGATATTGCGACCTAGGGGATTAAGAAAGAGGAATATTACACACCTAAACGTGATTCTAACTTGGATGAAATCTAGGTTTTACAAGGAAATGAGAGTTTTAATGGGGATAAGGTGGGTTTGATAATTGATTTAGGTAATTAAAAGTTTATTAGGGTAGTTCGGAATAAAAATGGTAATGTATGGTAGTGTTTTGTAAAATTAGTGTTTTAAAATAACTATGGGTTTTTAGAATTTGGGTTTTGTTTTAAATGGTATTTTGGGTTTGATTGAGTTTTTGATGGTTTAAATGGATTCTAATAGCGTTCTTAAGTATTATTAATGATATTGCGACCTAGGGGATTAAGAAAGAGGAATATTACACACCTAAACGTGATTCTAAGTCGGATGAAATCTAGGTTTTACAAGGAAATGAGAGTTTTAATGGGGATAAGGTGGGTTTGATAATTGATTTAGGTAATTAAAAGTTTATTAGGGTAGTTTGGAATAGAAATGGTAATGTATGGTAGTGTTTTGTAAAATTAGTGTTTTAAAATACCTATGGGTTTTTAGAATTTGGGTTTTGTTTTAAATGATATTTTGGGTTTGATTGAGTTTTTGATGGTTTAAATGGATTCTAATAGTATTCTTAAGTATTCTTAATTATATTGGGACCTAGGGGATTAAGAAAGAGGAATATTACACACCTAAACGTGATTCTAACTCGGATGAAATCTAGGTTTTACAAGGAAATGAGAGTTTTAATGGGGATAAGGTGTGTTTGATAATTGATTTAGGTAATTAAAAGTTTATTAGGGTAGTTTGGAATAGAAATGGTAATGTATGGTAGTGTTTTGTAAAATTAGTGTTTTAAAATACTTATGGGTTTTTAGAATTTGGGTTTTGTTTTAAATGGTATTTTGGGTTTGATTGAGTTTTTGATGGTTTAAATGGATTCTAATAGCATTCTTAAGTATTCTTAATTATATTGCGACCTAGGGGATTAAGAAAGAGGAATATTACACACCTAAACGTGATTCTAACTCGGATGAAATCTAGGTTTTACAAGGAAATGAGAGTTTTAATGGGGATAAGGTGGGTTTGATAATTGATTTAGGTAATTAAAAGTTTATTAGGGTAGTTTGGAATAGAAATGGTAATGTATGGTAGTGTTTTGTAAAATTAGTGTTTTAAAATACCTATGGGTTTTTAGAATTTGGGTTTTGTTTTAAATGGTATTTTGGGTTTGATTGAGTTTTTGATGGTTTAAATGGATTCTAATAGCATTCTTAAGTATTCTTAATTATATTGCGACCTAGGGGATTAAGAAAGAGGAATATTACACACCTAAACGTGATTCTAACTCGGATGAAATCTAGGTTTTACAAGGAAATGAGAGTTTTAATGGGGATAAGGTGTGTTTGATAATTGATTTAGGTAATTAAAAGTTTATTAGGGTAGTTTGGAATAGAAATGGTAATGTATGGTAGTGTTTTGTAAAATTAGTGTTTTAAAATACTTATGGGTTTATACCCCGGGTTGGGTTGTGTGTGAAAATTCTCTCTAGCTAGGCGATTTGGGGTGACCGGAATTTGCATTTTCACGGCTAATCGGGTGTCGCTTGCATTATACATCTTTCCTTTCGGTCTTAACTCGATCTTGCTACCGATTTGAATTGGTTTTTAGCGGCTGTTTGTCCAATTCTTTGGCCGGCGGTTTGTTAATCATCTTTTTAGTTTCGGTATTGCATTATTAGGTTATTCTGAGGTGATTGAATTGGTATAATCTGGTGTAGTCCCGGTCTTAGCTTTGGAAGGTGGTATTTGCATGGCGGTTTAAGTTTCTAGGCGGTTTAGGGTTTGTAACAGGTTTCCGGCGAGTTTAGGGTTTTCACACTATTTTTAGGGTTTCTGAGGTTCATACGGATCACGATTACATCCGTGCGTATAGGTGTTTCGTTCGTGCGGACATAGGTTTCATTCGTACGGATACACCACACTTCATCCGTACGTTTTGCACACTTCATCCGTACGTTTTGCACAATTCATCCGTACGTATTTGTTGGTCCGTATAGAACTTCCATTTTCCTTCATACGTATAGACACTTGTTCATCCGTACATATTGCCACTACATCCGTACGTATACACCTTGATCCGTACGATTTGGATTTCATTCGTGATCTACTTTGAATTATGGAGACGGGTTCCATTACTAGTGGTGATAATGATCCCCCGACTATGGAGGGAATTGCAAAACGATTAATGAACATGTCTGGTAAGATAACTGTTGCTGATATTGAGACAATGTCCCCTTTGCGTAGTGGTGATATGGTGGGACCTGTGAATGACAATGTTTCCCCAGCTACTATTACATCTCGAGAGTGTGATAAGGGGATTGCTAATATGGGTCCTACCTCTTATGCAGGTTTGTTTAGCCCCGGGGTACCGTGTAATAAGAGTAACTTTCGTACCATGTTTAATGCAGAAAAGCTTGATGCATTTGATTGTGTTCTTCCACTCGATGTAGCTGCGAAAATCAAGTGCCGATAGGAGAACTCCATTGTGGGGTTTTTTATTGGTAAGGATCCGTCCTTTCCAGTGGTTAAACAATATGCGTCGAATGCCTGGAGAAAATTTGGGTTTGAGAGGATTACTAGGAATGATGCGGGTGTTTATCTCTTCAAATTTGCATCTAAAGGGGGTATGGAGCAGATGTTGGAAAAAGGGCCCTGGTTGATACGCAAATCTCCTATCATTCTCACTAAATGGACTCCTAAGGTGTCATTGACGAAAGGGGAGGTTACCAAGGTTCCTGTTTGGGTTAAATTGTACAATGTTCCTATTCTAGCGTATTCGGAGGATGGGCTGAATCTCATTGCAACGCAAATTGGTAAACCTATCATGCTTGATGCGTTTACTTGTTCTATGTGTAACGACTCTTGGGGAAGAATCAGTTTTGCTAGGGCTTTAATTGAGATTGATGCTGCTAAGGCTCTAAAGCGGGAGGTGACTATGGCAATTCCCTCTGAGGAGGGGGACAACTATATTAAGGAAACAATCCGCGTTGAGTATGAGTGGAAACCTCCTCAATGTACTGATTGTCAATGTTTTGGTCATGATACTCATTTATGCCCCAAACGAGTTATTGAGGAAAATGTTATTCCTTCCACTAGGGATAAGCAGATTCCGGTTATGAAGGCACGGGATGAAGGTTTTCAGGAAGTGAAAGGTCGTACCAGGAAGATGGGAGCTGACCCTAAAGCATTTGTTGGGATTAGATTTAATAAGCCTAATTCTAAGGTGATTTGGCAACAAACGAAAGGGGGGAAGTCTTCTAAGGCGGCTGGGTCAAAGTCAGGGTTGAATGTGGCTAATTCTTTTGGTGTATTAAATATGGGTGGTGATGATATTGATCAGGATGGACCTCAGTCTAAGGTGAATGCTCAGGGGAGTATGGGACAGTCTATTCCTAGTAGTTCGATCATGATGGTTGCAGCGGGTAACAAGGATAAGGAGGTTAGTAGCTCTCAGGAGCTACACAGGAAATGGGATAATTGCTTCAATCCGTCTGATGCTTCTGATGATGAATATGACGGGTATGATGGGTATGACGATATTGCTGATCATCTTCAGAGCTCTAAGAAGGATCGTGATTACAAGCCTAAGCGAAGACTAAAAATTAGCTCTAGTTTGTTAGGCTAGTTTATTTTTCGTGGTAGTCTATAAGGGAGGCATGTCTTTCTTATATAGGGTGTGTTTTTTGCTCTAGCTTATTTGCTGGTTGTTGCCCATGTCATGGGTTGAGGTATAGGACTTCACCTATGCCCTTTGTTCTTCATCGCTTTTTTTGGTTATATAATTTACCGGGGTAGAATTCCCTTTTACCAAAAAAAAAAAAAAAATACTTATGGGTTTTTAGAATTTGGGTTTTGTTTTAAATGGTATTTTGGGTTTGATTGAGTTTTTGATGGTTTAAATGGATTCTAATAGCATTCTTAAGTATTCTTAATGATATTGCAACCTAGGGGATTAAGAAAGAGGAATATTACACACCTAAACGTGATTCTAACTTGGATGAAATCTAGGTTTTACAAGGGAATGAGAGTTTTAATGGGGATAAGGTGGGTTTGATAATTGATTTAGGTAATTAAAAGTTTATTAGGGTAGTTCGGAATAAAAATGGTAATGTATGGTAGTGTTTTGTAAAATTAGTGTTTTAAAATAACTATGGGTTTTTAGAATTTGGGTTTTGTTTTAAATGGTATTTTGGGTTTGATTGAGTTTTTGATGGTTTAAATGGATTCTAATAGCATTCTTAAGTATTATTAATGATATTGCGACCTAGGGGATTAAGAAAGAGGAATATTACACACCTAAACGTGATTCTAAGTCGGATGAAATCTAGGTTTTACAAGGAAATGAGAGTTTTAATGGGGATAAGGTGGGTTTGATAATTGATTTAGGTAATTAAAAGTTTATTACGGTAGTTTGGAATAGAAACGGTAATGTATGGTAGTGTTTTGTAAAATTAGTGTTTTAAAATAACTATGGGTTTTAGAATTTGGGTTTTGTTTTAAATGGTATTTTGGGTTTGATTGAGTTTTTGATGTTTTAAATGGATTCTAATAGCATTCTTAAGTATTCTTAATTATATTGCGACCTAGGGGATTAAGAAAGAGGAATATTGCACACCTAAACGTGATTCTAACTCGGATGAAATCTAAGTTTTACAAGGAAATGAGAGTTTTAATGGGGATAAGGTGTGTTTGATAATTGATTTAGGTAATTAAAAGTTTATTAGGGTAGTTTGGAATAGAAATGGTAATGTATGGTAGTGTTTTGTAAAATTAGTGTTTTAAAATAGTTACGGGTTTTTAGAATTTGGGTTTTGTTTTAAATGGTATTTTGGGTTTGATTGAGTTCTTGATGGTTTAAATGGATTCTAATAGCATTCTTAAGTATTCTTAATTATATTGTGACCTAGGGGATTAAGAAAGAGGAATATTACACACCTAAACGTGATTCTAACTCGGATGAAATCTAGGTTTTACAAGGAAATGAGAGTTTTAATGGGGATAAGGTGTGTTTGATAATTGATTTAGGTAATTAAAAGTTTATTAGGGTAGTTTGGAATAGAAATGGTAATGTATGGTAGTGTTTTGTAAAATTAGTGTTTTAAAATACTTATGGGTTTTTAGAATTTGGGTTTTGTTTTAAATGGTATTTTGGGTTTGATTGAGTTTTTGATGGTTTAAATGGATTCTAATAGCATTCTTAAGTATTCTTAATTATATTGCGACCTAGGGGATTAAGAAAGAGGAATATTACACACCTAAACGTGATTCTAACTCGGATGAAATCTAGGTTTTACAAGGAAATGAGAGTTTTAATGGGGCTAAGGTGTGTTTGATAATTGATTTAGGTAATTAAAAGTTTATTAGGGTAGTTTGGAATAGAAATGATAATGTATGGTAGTGTTTTGTAAAATTAGTGTTTTAAAATACTTATGTGTTTTTAGAATTTGGGTTTTGTTTTAAATGGTATTTTGGGTTTGATTGAGTTTTTGATGGTTTAAATGGATTCTAATAGCATTCTTAAGTATTCTTAATGATATTGCGACCTACGGGATTAAGAAAGAGGAATATTACACACCTAAACGTGATTCTAACTTGGATGAAATCTAGGTTTTACAAGGAAATGAGTGTTTTAATGGGGATAAGGTGGGTTTGATAATTGATTTAGGTAATTAAAAGTTTATTAGGGTAGTTCGGAATAAAAATGGTAATGTATGGTAGTGTTTTGTAAAATTAGTGTTTTAAAATAACTATGGGTTTTTAGAATTTAGGTTTTGTTTTAAATGGTATTTTGGGTTTGATTGAGTTTTTGATGGTTTAAATGGATTCTAATAGCATTCTTAAGTATTCTTAATGATATTGCGACCTAGGGGATTAAGAAAGAGGAATATTACACACCTAAACGTGATTCTAAGTCGGATGAAATCTAGGTTTTACAAGGAAATGAGAGTTTTAATAGGGATAAGGTGGGTTTGATAATTGATTTAGGTAATTAAAAGTTTATTAGGGTAGTTTGGAATAGAAATGGTAATGTATGGTAGTGTTTTGTAAAATTAGTGTTTTAAAATACCTATGGGTTTTTAGAATTTGGGTTTTGTTTTAAATGGTATTTTGGGTTTGATTGAGTTTTTGATGATTTAAATGGATTCTAATAGCATTCTTAAGTATTCTTAATAATATTGCGACCTAGGGGATTAAGAAAAAGGAATATTACACACCTAAACGTGATTTCAACTCGGATGAAATCTAGGTTTTACAAGGAAATTGTCACACCCCGCTAAAGCGGAAACACGGAATGTGAAGAGCAAAGAATCATTTCACGGGTTACACTAAAATTTACGGTTTGAGTCATTAAGATTTAAATTAAAAAGTACAATTCAAAGATACAACCAAGATTCAACGTAAGGCCATAGTACATAACCAAAATGTTTTTAAATAAAATTCCCAAAATAAGGTCTTCTTCCCCAAGTACACTTCACATGATGGACTTGACCCGCCCGAACAACGCACTTCATAACTTACGCTTAATTCCTGAAACATGAGATAAAGTGTCAACTACGAAAACGTAGTGAGTGAGTTACAGTTTACGAATTTAAGAAAGGTTCAATTTATGAGTTCATAAGAGTCCGAGATGAATCCAAGATTTTCAAAAATTCATAAGTCATTCAAGGTCTAGGAATTTTCAAGATAAGATCAGATACTTAAAAATTCAAGAGTAACTTAATTAAATTTAAGTGCTTAAAATTCAAGAATGACCCAATTTCAAGACAATTTCAAGTACTTTAGAATAAATTTAAGTAAGTTTAAAAATGAGTTCCAGTACGGCCAAAGTAAGTCTAAGTCAAATACAAAGTCAAATAGTGTAGCGAACAAAAGGGGTCATCGTCATTACCTCAGCGGTGGATTAATCCACATGTGCAAGACAGAACGTAAGTATATGCGTAATATAGACCTATGATCCTCGAGTTGTACCAACCGCTAAGCTTAATATACGTAAGATTTAGTCTACACACTAACCCGATTCTAGTCAAGTACCTGCCCACCAGTCAAGTCTACAGTCAGAGAGTCCGCGAGGACTTAGCAATATGTACCTTGGTCGCTACCCATTGGTAAGGAGTGACCGCTCCTAAGTATCGATACCCATAATATATGCTAACGGCTTGCGTTAATAGTGTGTATAGTCGTCTAAGTAAATTGTGGGACTTTTGTCGAACCGTTTTAAAAAGTCTTTTAGTCTGCACTTACGGCATTATATTCTCACTAGGGTTTAGTACTTAAATACAATCAAGCTATCAATGTCTATTCAAGTATCCAAAGAGGCAAACCTAGGGAGTCTAAGGTAAGCCAATCCGAACAGTTGATGTTGTTTACGCATATCAGGCCAAATAGTCGTCCAAAAATAGTCTAAAAGTCGTCCAATTACAAATAGTTTAAAAGTCGTCCAAATAGTTCGTTCAACATAGTTTATAGGTGCAAAAATCAAGGTTTAATAACTCAAAAGTCAAAGTTTAATAGTCAAAAGTCAAAGTAGTTCAAATAAGTTTCAAATAGTCAAAATAGTTTGATAAGCAATTTCACATAATGCCATAGTCCAAAAACAGTTAAGATCTCATGTTTCCCCCAAAAAGAGTACTTAAAATGTAAAAGTAAGGAGGGGTGTAACTCACGGTTTGCGAAGAGAGTGAACTCGGAATCGGTCGGAGAACGGAGTCGAGAATCACGGAATGCCTAGGAATACCAAGATTGTTCAAAAGTTATTGTCTTATTTGGTCCTTTATATAAGATTTGGTAACTTTTTGTTTATGGTTATGTGATGAAGTCAAACTGTCTCAAAATTGGTCCGAAGCGGTTAACGTTTATTTTTAGTTTGAAAGTTCAAAGTCAAAGTTATTATTATGATAAACATGTTTTGGTTACTGAAATGGTTTAGGTTTTCTAACGAAATTTGGGCAGCGCTTCCGCGCCCAAATTTCATGTCCAAAACCTACAATCATTTCCGCTCACAAAACATACATATACACAAAATAACTTCACCACAAGTCAAGTAAGTCCAAAAAGTCCAATACAAGTCATTATTATTATTAGTTTTACTCATCTCAGTCTTATAATAACATTTGTAAAAGTCCAGAATGTGTGTACAAGTTTTAAAACGGAGAAACGACGATTTTTCGGAAGAACAGCAGCTCGGTGCTGTGCACCTGAGCCTAGGTGCTGCGCACCTAGCTGCTGTTTCTTTCCCGTTTGGTGTTTTTCTTGCTAAAAACGTTTTGTGACACAAGGATTTCAACATGCAACCGGTGGATAGCTTATAAAACATCATTATTATGGTTTCTAAACAACTTTTACCCCCAAAAACATAGATCTAAGTATCATTTAGATAAAACTTGTTTTTGTTGTTTAGATCGAACATGCAATTAGTAAATATCTTTTACAGCATCTTTTTAACAGTTTCTAAAGTGTTTTTATTCACAGATTCGTGGATCTAAAGAGTATCTTGATTAAAAACGTTTTTGACCATAAAAGTCAAAGATTTGTATAAAAACACATTTTCAACCGTTAGATCTTACATGCAATCGATTATTTATGTAAGAATAGTGAAAAGAAAGTAATCTACCGAAGGAAATCGAATGGATGATGCTTTTGGTCGGATTTGAGCCTCAAAAATCTTTACAAACTTGGTCCTTTTTTCGAAATCTTTTGGTCCCTTTAACTCCTTTGGATGATATGAACGATTTTTATGGATAGAAACTGGATTTTGATGGCCAAATGTTCTGGAAATGAAGGTGTTTTTGAGAGAGTTTAGAGAGAAATGAGAGAAAGTGATAGTGTGTGTGTGTGTTTTTGGTTTATGAAAATGATTAATCAAAATGAATAAAAGAAAATGATAGAGTATGGCTTTGGTACTGACTAAACTCAGTAATTATGGCCTGCCAATCGAGATTGATTGGTTGAAATTTTATAAAAACGAGACAAGGACTAAACATGAAAAAATTTTGAAATCTGCAGCTAGGTGCTGCGCACCTAGCAAAGGGGTGCGGCGCACCGGGCCTTTTCTCAGCATTTTCTGATTTTTCGTTTTTACGTTATTGCTTCGTTGGGCCTTTTTGTTAATTGAAAGTTCTTAATTATGATTAGTTATGAACTTAGGAAAGTTCAATATGTGTTTTCTTGGTATTAGGACTTATAAAATTGATTCCGGAAGTTATTCCGACATTAGTTCCGACAAGTACCGACTCAACAGTTTCGAACTAGAACACAGCGAATACGATAAGAGAGTGACTAATGATTTTGAGCCGACATGGTAGCTGAACAAGTATCTAGATTTTTTACGGTTGTCACATTCTCCCCGGGTTGAAAGGAATTTCGTCCCGAAATTTAGTTCGTCTCATGGGGAAAAATTTTGCCGTCGGATCGTAGTGGGTTCTCCTGAAGAGTTTTGGTCCATGCGTCACCACGCGGTAGTAGGACTCCGTCGGAGGTTCCACTGAACTCAGGGATGGGTACGAGGTTCGGTCAATGCTATTTGTCCTTGGAGTCAACAACCTAAGTGTTTTAATAAGGAACTTGGTGTAGCAGCGGTTTTGATCTGGACTAGAGGGAGATGGCGAGGGTCTCATCCGATGAACGCCTTACAGGTGTAAGGAGGGGCTCGTAAGAACATTGGGAGACGGTCGGGAAAATTATAAACGACGAGAGGTCGGATCGGCATATCCCGAGACTTAGATTGAACCGGTGTACTTCGGCTTAGTTTGCCGCGTTTACAGACTGTCCTCCTTCCGTGGCGGTATCATAAGGGATACCCTATTGCCATCCAAGGGATTGAGGTTTTACTTCCAGATGATCGCGCGGCTCCTTGGCCGAGTACGGGAACGTTTCCGGTCCTTCACGAGTAGGGGTAGACGTAGGAACTGGCAAGTCGTCAACCGTCAACTTCGAGCCGACAGGGCGGTGTTTGACACTTGCGTCCACGCAGAGACTGATGGGTTCACACTTAGTGCTGGCACGGGATCCGTGGCGCAAGCGTACCCGATTAAAGACAGGCGAATTGTGAGAGGTGATGAGATATAGTCGCGTTCCTGGCGATTCTCAAGAGGGCACTTCAAGGAGAGGGGGACGTAGGTCGACTAATGGTGGGGTCAGTTTCGGTGTCCTGCCTTGACCTCGAGGTATGTGAGGCACTTGGCGGAAAACAGGGTAGTGTCCTTACACAGTGTCCGGCCAGAATAGTATTCTCGGGAACTCCGGTTACAGCAAGTCGGATCCCGGGTAAGTGGAATAACAATTCGATGGCCCTTGACAGGTATGGGTTCGCGAATACCTTCGGAATTCAGAGCTCATGCTAGGGGCTTGGCGCTACAAGCTACGTTTGGCCTGGGTCTGAGCTCCTTCGAGGTTGACCATAGAGTCGGGAAGTGTCCTGCTCGGGGTCAGCGTTCGAATTTAGGGAAATTGGTGTGCGACTCCTGACCATGGAAGGGTTCTAGGGTGAGCTCGGGGTGCTCACAGGATCTTCCTTGAGTAGGTGTGAGTGTTGGCGAGGAGTAAAGTTATCAATTATCCGAGTACGGCCTACACACCTTGTTCATTAAGTCCATGAATACCGGCGATGTGTTGTTTAGGCGTACTAACAGGGGAAAGGCTTGGGTGGTTTGCATCGAGTTCGGAACATGCGGTCCTCGCAAGTGTTGGTCAAAATGTCGCGAACCTGGTGATAACTCGAGCGGGATCGACTTTCGAGAGGTGTGTTGCATCCTGCCACTACTCGGACTGGTTGTCGATTCTCGGGGATGGTTATCGGTTCACGACGGTCTGCTTAATGAGTTCATGACGCTTGGCGTACAACGGAGGGGTCTGTCTCTTGTTAGGGAAGCTGGGCTCCCCGGGTTGACTTGCGCGACAGAGTTAGAGTTGGGAGGTTCCTACAACGGCTTTGGCCGCCTTAGCATCTCAATTGGTGCTAGTTGGTAGGGAGCCTTGGCTATTGGTGCCGTGCTAGGAACAAGGTTTATCCGATGGTGGCGTCAGGGCTCGATGGTTTGGTAAGGACGGGGTCAGTGGAGGAACTTTTAGGCGAATCGACGTATTGGGAAGCCTAAATTTTTCACTTGCAGCTGCGACTAATGGATCGTTGGCATAGTCGAGGGGAACTATCTGTAAAGCCTGAGGTCCTAACTGATGAGATGTCTAATCTCTAAGGGCAAGGTTTTCTTCAGTTCTAGAATCAATTAGTGCGGAAGGAAAAAGGGTCTTTTGACAGGGAACGTACCAGTAGTTGCCTTAAGGTTCTGAGAGGCTTCCTTGGTTGTGATTGCGAGAGCACTGAGGGTCTCTGTGGTATGCTCTAAGAGACAATCCTCACGGAAATGCTGGTTGCTCCCACATTCGAGGCATAGCAGCCTTCTATTCGCATTTTCTGGACAGCACCAGGGGTAGTGTCCCACCGTGTTGCAAAGTTTGCATACCGGGCACTTCCGGACATGGTGGAAGGGACATCTGCTGCATCGGGTGTGCGGTCCAGTGTGGGTTCGAGGTATGGTGGGGTATTCCTGGGAGATACTAGTCTGTGATATTGGGTGGCGGAGTTTCCTTCTCTTATTCTCCCTTTGTTGGAAGAGAGCAGGAGAGGGAGATAAGGGGTTAGCTCCAGGGTCCTCGTCCTCGTTCTGTTTAACAGCATGTTCACGACAATGTCGGAAGAGGTGTCCGATTTTGTTGCACGCGTAGCACGCTGGGCAGTCCCCAACGTGATGCCGGTAGCACTTTTCGCACTTAGGGTGCGGTCCAGCATACTCTCGGCGTCTGATAGCGGGCTTCTTGTCGTGGTTGCCCCTTATGGGTTGGTGACTAGCCCTACGCTTCTCACTCTTCCTTCGAGTGACGGGGGCTGGACTAGAAGGGAGGTTGTTGTCATGATTGATCTCCGAACAAAAGGTGTCGGGGTTATTGCCCTTGAAGATCCTGTCGCTCACTCCGGCGATCACCTGGGCAACCAAGTCGGGTATTGCTGCGTTCATCTGGGCGATGACTTGCTCGGCGAGGTCACTAGCACTCAAGTGCGGGGGTGTCATGATTCTGCAACAGAAAGAATTTAGGTTGGGTTTAGAACGCGCGGATGAGATATGATGAGAATTACGATTTAAGTGTCCATAGATTGTCATAGCACGAGATTAACACGAATGATCAGGTAGTAGACGCAGGATTATGGTTTAGGAGATAGAATCATAGTGTTCGCAACAAGTACAAAGTTCACAAGACACGATAAACCAAATGATAAAAGATAGAATTTTCATTAATAATAAGAAGTTTCGGTACACATGAAAAAATTCACTGAGAGAAACGTACAAGTGCAATACATAGAGAAATAATAAGTAGTGGCTTAAGTCGTGTACAATGAGAAAATTACGACTAAGCCGGTACAGTACAGTAAAAAGGGAAACATGTCTAGTAACGCTCTTCCAAGAACATCATGACGGCGAGAGCTGCGACAAGTGCTCCCATGACTATGCAGGCTCTGACGAGGCACTGGACGGTCCGGGCGGTGGCCTGAGCCGTCAGTATGATCCGCCGGGACTGCTGTGCTAGCTCGTTTGCAGCATCGGAGACTTCAAATAAAAGAAGGCCCTGCTCCTGAGCTTCCTCAGCAAGTCCACGGACTTGGCGGTGTAGGTTGAGGAAGGCGTCCGGAGGAAGAGGCTGGTGAGTAGGTGGCATCATGGGTCGGGAGGGTCCGGACTCCTGCGCACGCCGTCTTTCTTCAATGAACTGACGATCCCATGCGTAACGCTCCGATATCGGAGTGCGAAAGGCGGGATCGTAAGGGTCCAAGAAAGACTGGGGAGGCGCGGGTCGGAATGGGCCCGACGGCGGATGCATAGGTGCTCCAGCATTTGGTCCTCGGGGCTGTGGTGCTGCAACGGGCACCAACCTAGGAGGTGGAAGTACCGTCCTTGGGCTGGACCCATTACTGCTACTGATGGTCTGGGACGTGTCTTCCGTCGGGTCAGTCGTCTGATGACGCCGACTCTCGGATGCGGTGTGGCCCTCAGAGGGTTCGTGAGAGGGGGAGGCGGCTCGGGGAAGTGATCGTGTCTGGGATCGGGAGTTCGAGGACTGAGACATGGCGTATCTGCGAATAGAGAGTTACATAAGTACGGGGAAACTAAGAATAGGAAAAACGTAAGTAAGATGCATGCACGGGTCAATCATGTGAGTGTCGGGAATTGACAAGACCGGGAACTTATGGACTCAAAAACCGTTTAACGATAGCCTTTCATTTTCCGTTCTTGCATAATTCATTTTGAACTACGGGTGGTTGATCAAGTCACGCATAGTTGAAAAAGTTAATCATGCAATTGCGGAAAATAACATACTAAAGTTTGAACCCGAAATGACGTTTTTTTTTTTTTTTTTCTGAAAAGCCTTGGTTATAGTTTTGGTTTCGAAAACTTTTTGAAAGATTTTAAAACCGTTTTCACTATAACCCGTGCTCTGATACCAAGTCTGTCACACCCCGCTAAAGCGGAAACACGGAATGTGAAGAGCAAAGAATCATTTCACGGGTTACACTAAAATTTACGGTTTGAGTCATTAAGATTTAAATTAAAAAGTACAATTCAAAGATACAACCAAGATTCAACGTAAGGCCATAGTACATAACCAAAATGTTTTTAAATAAAATTCCCAAAATAAGGTCTTCTTCCCCAAGTACACTTCACATGATGGACTTGACCCGCCCGAACAATGCACTTCATAACTTACGCTTAATTCCTGAAACATGAGATAAAGTGTCAACTACGAAAACGTAGTGAGTGAGTTACAGTTTACGAATTTAAGAAAGGTTCAATTTATGAGTTCATAAGAGTCCGAGATGAATCCAAGATTTTCAAAAATTCATAAGTCATTCAAGGTCTAGGAATTTTCAAGATAAGATCAGATACTTAAAAATTCAAGGGTAACTTAATTAAATTTAAGTGCTTAAAATTCAAGAATGACCCAATTTCAAGACAATTTCAAGTACTTTAGAATAAATTTAAGTAAGTTTAAAAATGAGTTCCAGTACGGCCAAAGTAAGTCTAAGTCAAATACAAAGTCAAATAGTGTAGCGAACAAAAGGGGTCATCGTCATTACCTCAGCGGTGGATTAATCCACATGTGCAAGACAGAACGTAAGTATATGCGTAATATAGACCTATGATCCTCGAGTTGTACCAACCGCTAAGCTTAATATACGTAAGATTTAGTCTACACACTAACCCGATTCTAGTCAAGTACCTGCCCACCATTCAAGTCTACAGTCAGAGAGTCCGCGAGGACTTAGCAATATGTACCTTGGTCGCTACCCATTGGTAAGGAGTGACCGCTCCTAAGTATCGATACCCATAATATATGCTAACGGCTTGCGTTAATAGTGTGTATAGTCGTCTAAGTAAATTGTGGGACTTTTGTCGAACCGTTTTAAAAAGTCTTTTAGTCTGCACTTACGGCATTATATTCTCACTAGGGTTTAGTATGTAAATACAATCAAGCTATCAATGTCTATTCAAGTATCCAAAGAGGCAAACCTAGGGAGTCTAAGGTAAGCCAATCCGAACAGTTGATGTTGTTTACGCATATCAGGCCAAATAATCGTCCAAAAATAGTCTAAAAGTCGTCCAATTACAAATAGTTTAAAAGTCGTCCAAATAGTTCGTTCAACATAGTTTATAGGTGCAAAAATCAAGGTTTAATAAGTCAAAAGTCAAAGTTTAATAGTCAAAAGTCAAAGTAGTTCGAATAAGTTTCAAATAGTCAAAATAGTTTGATAAGCAATTTCACATAATGCCATAGTCCAAAAACAGTTTTGATCTCATGTTTCCCCCAAAAAGAGTACTTAAAATGTAAAAGTAAGGAGGGGTGTAACTCACGGTTTGCGAAGAGAGTGAACTCGGAACCGGTCGGAGAACGGAGTCGAGAATCACGGAATGCCTAGGAATACCAAGATTGTTCAAAAGTTAATGTCTTATTTGGTCCTTTATATAAGATTTGGTAACTTTTTGTTTATGGTTATGTGATGAAGTCAAATTGTCTCAAAATTGGTCCGAAGCGGTTAACGTTTATTTTTAGTTTGAAAGTTCAAAGTCAAAGTTATTATTATGATAAACATGTTTTGGTTACTGAAATGGTTTAGGTTTTCTAACGAAATTTGGGCAGCGCTTCCGCGCCCAAATTTCATGTCCAAAACCTACAATCATTTCCGCTCACAAAACATACATATACACAAAATAACTTCACCACAGGTCAAGTAAGTCCAAAAAGTCCAATACAAGTCATTATTATTATTAGTTTTACTCATCTCAGTCTTATAATAACATTTGTAAAAGTCCAGAATGTGTGTACAAGTTTTAAAACGGACAAACGACGATTTTTCGGAAGAACAGCAGCTCGGTGCTGCGCACCTGAGCCTAGGTGCTGCGCACCTAGCTGCTGTTTCTTTCCCGTTTGGTGTTTTTCTTGCTAAAAACGTTTTGTGACACAAGGATTTCAACATGCAACCGGTGGATAGCTTATAAAACATCATTATTATGGTTTCTAAACAACTTTTACCCCCAAAAACATAGATCTAAGTATCATTTAGATAGAAATCGTTTTTGTATGAAAAGTGACATAAATCTTTATAAAACTTGTTTTTGTTGGTTAGATCGAACATGCAATTAGTAAATATCTTTTACAACATCTTTTTAACAGTTTCTAAAGTGTTTTTATTCACAGATTCGTGGATCTAAAGAGTATCTTGATTAAAAACGTTTTTGACCATAAAAGTCAAAGATTTGTATAAAAACACATTTTCAACCGTTAGATCTTACATGCAATCGATTATTTATGTAAGAATAGTGAAAAGAAAGTAATCTACCGAAGGAAATCGAATGGATGATGCTTTTGGTCGGATTTGAGCCTCAAAAATCTTTACAAACTTGGTCCTTTTTTCGAAATCTTTTGGTCCCTTTAACTCCTTTGGATGATATGAACGATTTTTATGGATAGAAACTGGATTTTGATGGCCAAATGTTCTGGAAATGAAGGTGTTTTTGAGAGAGTTTAGAGAGAAATGAGAGAAAGTGATAGTGTGTGTGTGTGTTTTTGGTTTATGAAAATGATTAATCAAAATGAATAAAAGAAAATGATAGAGTATGGCTTTGGTACTGACTAAACTCAGTAATTATGGCCTGCCAATCGAGATTGATTGGTTGAAATTTTATAAAAACGAGACAAGGACTAAACATGAAAATTTTTTGAAATCTGCAGCTAGGTGCTGCGCACCTAGCAAAGGGGTGCGGCGCACCGGGCCTTTTCTCAGCATTTTCTGATTTTTCGTTTTTACGTTATTGCTTCGTTGGGCCTTTCTGTTAATTGAAAGTTCTTAATTATGATTAGTTATGAACTTAGGAAAGTTCAATATGTGTGTTCTTGGTATTAGGACTTATAAAATTGATTCCGGAAGTTATTCCGACATTAGTTCCGACAAGTACCGACTCAACAGTTTCGAACTAGAACACAGCGAATACGATAAGAGAGTGACTAATGATTTTGAGCCGACATGGTAGCTGAACAAGTATCTAGATTTTTGACGGTTGTCACAGAAATGAGAGTTTTAATGGGGATAAGGTGGGTTTGATAATTGATTTAGGTAATTAAAAGTTTATTAGGGTAGTTTGGAATAGAAATGGTAATGTATGGTAGTGTTTTGTAAAATTAGTGTTTTAAAATAACTATGGGTTTTTAGAATTTGGGTTTTGTTTTAAATTGTATTTTGGGTTTGATTGAGTTTTTGATGTTTTAAATGGATTCTAATAGCATTCTTAAGTATTCTTAATGATATTGCGACCTAGGGGATTAAGAAAGAGGAATATTACACACCTAAACGGGATTTCAAGTCGGATGAAATCTAGGTTTTACAACGTAATGAGAGTTTTAATGGGGATAAGGTGGGGGTTTGATAATTGATTTAGGTAATGAAAAGTTTATTATGGTAGTTTGGAATAGAAACGGTAATGTATGGTAGTGTTTTGTAAAATTAGTGTTTTAAAATAACTATGGGTTTTAGAATTTGGGTTTTGTTTTAAATAGTATTTTGGGTTTGATTGAGTTTTTGATGGTTTAAATGGATTCTAATAGGATTCTTAAGTATTCTTAATGATATTGCGACCTAGGGGATTAAGAAAGAGGAATATTACACACCTAAACGTGATTCTAACTCGGATGAAATCTAGGTTTTACAAGGAAATGAGAGTTTTAATGGGGATAAGGTGGGTTTGATAATTGATTTAGGTAATTAAAAGTTTATTAGGGTAGTTTGGAATAGAAATGGTAATGTATGGTAGTGTTTTGTAAAATTAGTGTTTTAAAATACCTATGGGTTTTTAGAATTTGGGTTTTGTTTTAAATGGTATTTTGGGTTTGATTGAGTTTTTGATGGTTTAAATGGATTCTAATAGCATTCTTAAGTATTCTTAATTATATTGCGACCTAGGGGATTAAGAAAGAGGAATATTACACACCTAAAAGTGATTCTAACTCGGATGAAATCTCGGTTTTACAAGGAAATGAGAGTTTCAATGGGGATAAGGTGTGTTTGATAATTGATTTAGGTAATTAAAAGTTTATTAGGGTAGTTTGGAATAGAAATGGTAATGTATGGTAGTGTTTTGTAAAATTAGTGTTTTAAAATACTTATGGGTTTTTAGAATTTGGGTTTTGTTTTAAATGGTATTTTGGGTTTGATTGAGTTTTTGATGGTTTAAATGGATTCTAATAGCATTCTTAAGTATTCTTAATGATATTGCGACCTAGGGGATTAAGAAAGAGGAATATTACACACCTAAACGTGATTCTAACTTGGATGAAATCTAGGTTTTACAAGGAAATGAGAGTTTTAATGGGGATAAGGTGGGTTTGATAATTGATTTAGGTAATTAAAAGTTTATTAGGGTAGTTCGGAATAAAAATGGTAATGTATGGTAGTGTTTTGTAAAATTAGTGTTTTAAAATAACTATGGGTTTTTAGAATTTGGGTTTTGTTTTAAATGGTATTTTGGGTTTGATTGAGTTTTTGATGGTTTAAATGGATTGTAATAGCATTTTTAAGTATTATTAATGATATTGCGACCTATGGGATTAAGAAAGAGGAATATTACACACCTAAACGTGATTCTAAGTCGGATGAAATCTAGGTTTTACAAGGAAATGAGAGTTTTAATGGGGATAAGGTGGGTTTGATAATTGATTTAGGTAATTAAAAGTTTATTAGGGTAGTTTGGAATAGAAATGGTAATGTATGGTAGTGTTTTGTAAAATTAGTGTTTTAAAATACCTATGGGTTTTTAGAATTTGGGTTTTGTTTTAAATGGTATTTTGGGTTTGATTGAGTTTTTGATGGTTTAAATGGATTCTAATAGCATTCTTAAGTATTCTTAATTATATTGCGACCTAGGGGATTAAGAAAGAGGAATATTACACACCTAAAAGTGATTCTAACTCGGATGAAATCTAGGTTTTACAAGGAAATGAGAGTTTCAATGGGGATAAGGTGTGTTTGATAATTGATTTAGGTAATTAAAAGTTTATTAGGGTAGTTTGGAATAGAAATGGTAATGTATGGTAGTGTTTTGTAAAATTAGTGTTTTAAAATACTTATGGGTTTTTAGAATTTGGGTTTTGTTTTAAATGGTATTTTGGGTTTGATTGAGTTTTTGATGGTTTAAATGGATTCTAATAGCATTCTTAAGTATTCTTAATGATATTGCGACCTAGGGGATTAAGAAAGAGGAATATTACACACCTAAACGTGATTCTAACTTGGATGAAATCTAGGTTTTACAAGGAAATGAGAGTTTTAATGGGGATAAGGTGGGTTTGATAATTGATTTAGGTAATTAAAAGTTTATTAGGGTAGTTCGGAATAAAAATGGTAATGTATGGTAGTGTTTTGTAAAATTAGTGTTTTAAAATAACTATGGGTTTTTAGAATTTGGGTTTTGTTTTAAATGGTATTTTGGGTTTGATTGAGTTTTTGATGGTTTAAATGGATTCTAATAGCATTCTTAAGTATTATTAATGATATTGCGACCTATGGGATTAAGAAAGAGGAATATTACACACCTAAACGTGATTCTAAGTCGGATGAAATCTAGGTTTTACAAGGAAATGAGAGTTTTAATGGGGATAAGGTGGGTTTGATAATTGATTTAGGTAATTAAAAGTTTATTAGGGTAGTTTGGAATAGAAATGGTAATGTATGGTAGTGTTTTGTAAAATTAGTGTTTTAAAATACCTATGGGTTTTTAGAATTTGGGTTTTGTTTTAAATGGTATTTTGGGTTTGATTGAGTTTTTGATGTTTTAAATGTATTCTAATAGCATTCTTAAGTATTCTTAATGATATTGCGACCTAGGGGATTAAGAAAGAGGAATATTACACACCTAAACGTGATTTCAAGTCGGATGAAATCTAGGTTTTACAACGTAATGAGAGTTTTAATGGGGATAAGGTGGGGGTTTGATAATTGATTTAGGTAATGAAAAGTTTATTAGGGTAGTTTGGAATAGAAATGGTAATGTATGGTAGTGTTTTGTAAAATTAGTGTTTTAAAATAACTATGGGTTTTAGAATTTGGGTTTTGTTTTAAATGGTATTTTGGGTTTGATTGAGTTTTTGATGGTTTAAATGGATTCTAATAGCATTCTTAAGTATTCTTAATGATATTGCGACCTAGGGGATTAAGAAAGAGGAATATTACACACCTAAACGTGATTCTAACTCGGATGAAATCTCGGTTTTACAAGGAAATGAGAGTTTTAATGGGGATAAGGTGGGTTTGATAATTGATTTAGGTAATTAAAAGTTTATTAGGGTAGTTTGGAATAGAAATGGTAATATATGGTAGTGTTTTGAAAAATTAGTGTTTTAAAATACCTATGGGTTTTTAGAATTTGGGTTTTGTTTTAAATGGTATTTTGGGTTTGATTGAGTTTTTGATGGTTTAAATGGATTCTAATAGCATTCTTAAGTATTCTTAATTATATTGCGACCTAGGGGATTAAGAAAGAGGAATATTACACACCTAAACGTGATTCTAACTCGGATGAAATCTAGGTTTTACAAGGAAATGAGAGTTTTAATGGGGATAAGGTGTGTTTGATAATTGATTTAGGTAATTAAAAGTTTATTAGGGTAGTTTGGAGTAGAAATGGTAATGTATGGTAGTGTTTTGTAAAATTAGTGTTTTAAAATTCTTATGGGTTTTTAGAATTTGGGTATTGTTTTAAATGGTATTTTGGGTTTGATTGAGTTTTTGATGGTTTAAATGGATTCTAATAGCATTCTTAAGTATTCTTAATGATATTGCGACCTAGGGGATTAAGAAAGAGGAATATTACACACCTAAACGTGATTCTAACTTGGATGAAATCTAAGTTTTACAAGGAAATGAGTGTTTTAACGGGGATAAGGTGGGTTTGATAATTGATTTAGGTAATTAAAAGTTTATTAGGGTAGTTCGGAATAAAAATAGTAATGTATGGTAGTGTTTTGTAAAATTAGTGTTTTAAAATAACTATGGGTTTTTAGAATTTGGGTTTTGTTTTAAATGGTATTTTGGGTTTGATTGAGTTTTTGATGGTTTAAATGGATTCTAATAGCATTCTTAAGTATCATTAATGATATTGCGACCTATGGGATTAAGAAAGAGGAATATTACACACCTAAACGTGATTCTAAGTCGGATGAAATCTAGGTTTTACAAGGAAATGAGAGTTTTAATGGGGATAAGGTGGGTTTGATAATTGATTTAGGTAATTAAAAGTTTATTAGGGTAGTTTGGAATAGAAATGGTAATGTATGGTAGTGTTTTGTAAAATTAGTGTTTTAAAATACCTATGGGTTTTTAGAATTTGGGTTTTGTTTTAAATGGTATTTTGGGTTTGATTGAGTTTTTGATGTTTTAAATGGATTCTAATAGCATTCTTAAGTATTCTTAATGATATTGCGACCTAGGGGATTAAGAAAGAGGAATATTACACACCTAAACGTGATTTCAAGTCGGATGAAATCTAGGTTTTACAACGTAATGAGAGTTTTAATGGGGATAAGGTGGGGGTTTGATAATTGATTTAGGTAATGAAAAGTTTATTAGGGTAGTTTGGAATAGAAACGGTAATGTATGGTAGTGTTTTGTAAAATTAGTGTTTTAAAATAACTATGGGTTTTAGAATTTGGGTTTTGTTTTAAATGATATTTTGGGTTTGATTGAGTTTTTGATGGTTTAAATGGATTCTAATAGCATTCTTAAGTATGCTTAATGATATTGCGACCTAGGGGATTAAGAAAGAGGAATATTACACACCTAAACGTGATTCTAACTCGGATGAAATCTAGGTTTTACAAGGGAATGAGAGTTTTAATGGGGATAAGGTGGGTTTGATAATTGATTTAGGTAATTAAAAGTTTATTAGGGTAGTTTGGAATAGAAATGGTAATGTATGGTAGTGTTTTGTAAAATTAGTGTTTTAAAATACCTATGGGTTTTTAGAATTTGGGTTTTGTTTTAAATGGTATTTTGGGTTTGATTGAATTTTTGATGGTTTAAATGGATTCTAATAGCATTCTTAAGTATTCTTAATTATATTGCGAGCTAGGGGATTAAGAAAGAGGAATATTACACACCTAAACGTGATTCTAACTCGGATGAAATCTAGGTTTTACAAGGAAATGAGAGTTTTAATGGGGATAAGGTGTGTTTGATAATTGATTTAGGTAATTAAATGTTTATTAGGGTAGTTTGGTATAGAAATGGTAATGTATGGTAGTGTTTTGTAAAATTAGTGTTTTAAAATACTTATGGGTTTTTAGAATTTGGGTTTTGTTTTAAATGGTATTTTGGGTTTGATTGAGTTTTTGATGGTTTAAATGGATTCTAATAGTACTCTTAAGTATTCTTAATGATATTGCGACCTAGGGGATTAAGAAAGAGGAATATTACACACCTAAACGTGATTCTAACTTGGATGAAATCTAAGTTTTACAAGGAAATGAGAGTTTTAATGGGGATAAGGTGGGTTTGATAATTGATTTAGGTAATTAAAAGTTTATTAGGGTAGTTTGGAATAGAAATGGTAATGTATGGTAGTGTTTTGTAAAATTAGTGTTTTAAAATTCTTATGGGTTTTTAGAATTTGGGTATTGTTTTAAATGGTATTTTGGGTTTGATTGAGTTTTTGATGGTTTAAATGGATTCTAATAGCATTCTTAAGTATTCTTAATTATATTGCGACCTAGGGGATTAAGAAAGAGGAATATTACACACCTAAACGTGATTCTAACTCGGATGAAATCTAGGTTTTACAAGGAAATGAGAGTTTTAATGGGGATAAGGTGTGTTTGATAATTGATTTAGGTAATTAAAAGTTTATTAGGGTAGTTTGGAATAGAAATGGTAATGTATGGTAGTGTTTTGTAAAATTAGTGTTTTAAAATTCTTATGGGTTTTTAGAATTTGGGTATTGTTTTAAATGGTATTTTGGGTTTGATTGAGTTTTTGATGGTTTAAATGGATTCTAATAGCATTCTTAAGTATTCTTAATGATATTGCGACCTAGGGGATTAAGAAAGAGGAATATTACACACCTAAACGTGATTCTAACTTGGATGAAATCTAAGTTTTACAAGGAAATGAGTGTTTTAACGGGGATAAGGTGGGTTTGATAATTGATTTAGGTAATTAAAAGTTTATTAGGGTAGTTCGGAATAAAAATAGTAATGTATGGTAGTGTTTTGTAAAATTAGTGTTTTAAAATAACTATGGGTTTTTAGAATTTGGGTTTTGTTTTAAATGGTATTTTGGGTTTGATTGAGTTTTTGATGGTTTAAATGGATTCTAATAGCATTCTTAAGTATCATTAATGATATTGCGACCTATGGGATTAAGAAAGAGGAATATTACACACCTAAACGTGATTCTAAGTCGGATGAAATCTAGGTTTTACAAGGAAATGAGAGTTTTAATGGGGATAAGGTGGGTTTGATAATTGATTTAGGTAATTAAAAGTTTATTAGGGTAGTTTGGAATAGAAATGGTAATGTATGGTAGTGTTTTGTAAAATTAGTGTTTTAAAATACCTATGGGTTTTTAGAATTTGGGTTTTGTTTTAAATGGTATTTTGGGTTTGATTGAGTTTTTGATGTTTTAAATGGATTCTAATAGCATTCTTAAGTATTCTTAATGATATTGCGACCTAGGGGATTAAGAAAGAGGAATATTACACACCTAAACGTGATTTCAAGTCGGATGAAATCTAGGTTTTACAACGTAATGAGAGTTTTAATGGGGATAAGGTGGGGGTTTGATAATTGATTTAGGTAATGAAAAGTTTATTAGGGTAGTTTGGAATAGAAACGGTAATGTATGGTAGTGTTTTGTAAAATTAGTGTTTTAAAATAACTATGGGTTTTAGAATTTGGGTTTTGTTTTAAATGATATTTTGGGTTTGATTGAGTTTTTGATGGTTTAAATGGATTCTAATAGCATTCTTAAGTATGCTTAATGATATTGCGACCTAGGGGATTAAGAAAGAGGAATATTACACACCTAAACGTGATTCTAACTCGGATGAAATCTAGGTTTTACAAGGGAATGAGAGTTTTAATGGGGATAAGGTGGGTTTGATAATTGATTTAGGTAATTAAAAGTTTATTAGGGTAGTTTGGAATAGAAATGGTAATGTATGGTAGTGTTTTGTAAAATTAGTGTTTTAAAATACCTATGGGTTTTTAGAATTTGGGTTTTGTTTTAAATGGTATTTTGGGTTTGATTGAATTTTTGATGGTTTAAATGGATTCTAATAGCATTCTTAAGTATTCTTAATTATATTGCGAGCTAGGGGATTAAGAAAGAGGAATATTACACACCTAAACGTGATTCTAACTCGGATGAAATCTAGGTTTTACAAGGAAATGAGAGTTTTAATGGGGATAAGGTGTGTTTGATAATTGATTTAGGTAATTAAATGTTTATTAGGGTAGTTTGGTATAGAAACGGTAATGTATGGTAGTGTTTTGTAAAATTAGTGTTTTAAAATACTTATGGGTTTTTAGAATTTGGGTTTTGTTTTAAATGGTATTTTGGGTTTGATTGAGTTTTTGATGGTTTAAATGGATTCTAATAGTATTCTTAAGTATTCTTAATGATATTGCGACCTAGGGGATTAAGAAAGAGGAATATTACACACCTAAACGTGATTCTAACTTGGATGAAATCTAAGTTTTACAAGGAAATGAGAGTTTTAATGGGGATAAGGTGGGTTTGATAATTGATTTAGGTAATTAAAAGTTTATTAGGGTAGTTCGGAATAAAAATTGTAATGTATGGTAGTGTTTTGTAAAATTAGTGTTTTAAAATAACTATGGGTTTTTAGAATTTGGGTTTTGTTTTAAATGGTATTTTGGGTTTGATTGAGTTTTTGATGGTTTAAATGGATTCTAATAGCATTCTTAAGTATTCTTAATGATATTGCGACCTAGGGGATTAAGAAAGAGGAATATTACACACCTAAACGTGATTCTAACTCGGATGAAATCTAGGTTTTACAAGGAAATGAGAGTTTTAATGGGGATAAGGTGGGTTTGATAATTGATTTAGGTAATTAAAAGTTTATTAGGGTAGTTTGGAATAGAAATGGTAATGTATGGTAGTGTTTTGTAAAATTAGTGTTTTAAAATACCTATGGGTTTTTAGAATTTGGGTTTTGTTTTAAATGGTATTTTGGGTTTGATTGAGTTTTTGATGGTTTAAATGGATTCAAATAGCATTCTTAAGTATTCTTAATTATATTGCGACCTAGGGGATTAAGAAAGAGGAATATTACACACCGAAACGTGATTCTAACTCGGATGAAATCTAAGTTTTACAAGGAAATGAGAGTTTTAATGGGGATAAGGTGTGTTTGATAATTGATTTATGTAATTAAAAGTTTATTAGGGTAGTTTGGAATAGAAATGGTAATGTATGGTAGTGTTTTGTAAAATTAGTGTTTTAAAATACTTATGGGTTTTTAGAATTTGGGTTTTGTTTTAAATGGTATTTTGGGTTTGATTGAGTTTTTGATGGTTTAAATGGATTCAAATAGCATTCTTAAGTATTCTTAATTATATTGCGACCTAGGGGATTAAGAAAGAGGAATATTACACACCGAAACGTGATTCTAACTCGGATGAAATCTAAGTTTTACAAGGAAATGAGAGTTTTAATGGGGATAAGGTGTGTTTGATAATTGATTTATGTAATTAAAAGTTTATTGGGGTAGTTTGGAATAGAAATGGTAATGTATGGTAGTGTTTTGTAAAATTAGTGTTTTAAAATACTTATGGGTTTTTAGAATTTGGGTTTTGTTTTAAATGGTATTTTGGGTTTGATTGAGTTTTTGACGGTTTAAATGGATTCTAATAGTATTCTTAAGTATTCTTAATGATATTGCGACCTAGGGGATTAAGAAAGAGGAATATTACACACCTAAACGTGATTCTAACTTGGATGAAATCTAGGTTTTACAAGGAAATGAGAGTTTTAATGGGGATAAGGTGGGTTTGATAATTGATTTAGGTAATTAAAAGTTTATTAGGGTAGTTCGGAATAAAAATTGTAATGTATGGTAGTGTTTTGTAAAATTAGTGTTTTAAAATAACTAGGGGTTTTTAGAATTTGGGTTTTGTTTTAAATGGTATTTTGGGTTTGATTGAGTTTTTGATGGTTTAAATGGATTCTAATAGCATTCTTAAGTATTATTAATGATATTGCGACCTATGGGATTAAGAAAGAGGAATATTACACACCTAAACGTGATTCTAAGTCGGATGAAATCTAGGTTTTACAAGGAAATGAGAGTTTTAATGGGGATAAGGTGGGTTTGATAATTGATTTAGGTAATTAAAAGTTTATTAGGGTAGTTTGGAATAGAAATGGTAATGTATGGTAGTGTTTTGTAAAATTAGTGTTTTAAAATACCTATGGGTTTTTAGAATTTGGGTTTTGTTTTAAATGGTATTTTGGGTTTGATTGAGTTTTTGATGGTTTAAATGGATTCTAATAGCATTCTTAAGTATTCTTAATTATATTGCGACCTAGGGGATTAAGAAAGAGGAATATTACACCCCTAAACGTGATTCTAACTCGGATGAAATCTAGGTTTTACAAGGAAATGAGAGTTTTAATGGGGATAAGGTGTGTTTGATAATTGATTTAGGTAATTAAAAGTTTATTAGGGTAGTTTGGAATAGAAATGGTAATGTATGGTAGTGTTTTGTAAAATTAGTGTTTTAAAATACTTATGGGTTTTTAGAATTTGGGTTTTGTTTTAAATGGTATTTTGGGTTTGATTGAGTTTTTGATGGTTTAAATGTATTCTAATAGCATTCTTAAGTATTCTTAATTATATTGCGACCTAGGGGATTAAGAAAGAGGAATATTACACACCTAAACGTGATTCTAACTCGGATGAAATCTAGGTTTTACAAGGAAATGAGAGTTTTAATGGGGATAAGGTGGGTTTGATAATTGATTTAGGTAATTAAAAGTTTATTAGGGTAGTTTGGAATAGAAATGGTAATGTATGGTAGTGTTTTGTAAAATTAGTGTTTTAAAATACCTATGGGTTTTTAGAATTTGGGTTTTGTTTTAAATGGTATTTTGGGTTTGATTGAGTTTTTGATGGTTTAAATGGATTCTAATAGCATTCTTAAGTATTCTTAATTATATTGCGACCTAGGGGATTAAGAAAGAGGAATATTACACACCTAAACGTGATTCTAACTCGGATGAAATCTAGGTTTTACAAGGAAATGAGAGTTTTAATGGGGATAAGGTGTGTTTGATAATTGATTTAGGTAATTAAAAGTTTATTAGGGTAGTTTGGAATAGAAATGGTAATGTATGGTAGTGTTTTGTAAAATTAGTGTTTTAAAATACTTATGGGTTTTTTAGATAGGCGAATTGGGGAGTGTTTGGTTGGCAGGTTTTTTGGCCGGTTTTAGCTTCATTTTGTGGCTGTTCTTGTTCCTAAATCACTTGTTTTCTTTTGTCACGACTAATTCTCCTTATTTTCTTCATAATCGAATTCATTGTTGCTGTTACTAATCGGTTTAAGGGTTTCGATTTTTCATTCTTTTGCTGCTGTATTTGTGGCTGTTGGAGTGATTAATCCTTGCTTTAGAATTGGTTTAGTAGTGGCGGATTTCGGTTTTGATTGAAGGTTTGGAGATTTTTTGATTTTCCGGCGAGTAGCTAAGGGAAGGTGGTTTAGGGTTTGTTTAGGTGGTTTAGGGTTTCTGGACTGGTTGAATACATTCGTACGGACATACTTCTATTCGTACGGACCTCCCTTTGTTCGTGCGCTTAGGAAACTCATCCGTACACATTCTGGTCCGTATAGAAGTTCTTCATCCGTATATAGGGTTGTCTCCTTCGTACGTCTAGAGGCTCATCCGTGTATCTTTCATTCGTACGAATAGAGTGTCACTACATATTCATCCGTACGTATAGCCATAGTAGTCTTCCGTATTCATTTGTGTTCATCCGTTCATTCTATTGTTCCATTCGTACGTATACCATTGATCCGTACGAATTGGAATTCAGTAATTTATTGCACTCTGAGTTATGGAGGGGGGTTCTAGTGATGCTAATGCTACCCCGACTATGGAAGGAATTGCAAAACGTTTAATGAACATGTCTGGTAAGATTACTGTTTCGGATATTGAGTCGATGACCACTCCGGGTAGTGGTAATATGGTGGGACTGGTCAATGACCCCATTTCCGCAGATGTTAACTCTCCAGAGGGTAATACGGGTCTAGCTAACTTGGGTCTTACCAAATCCTATGCTAGTTTGTTAGGCTCAAGTGTCCCGTGTAATAAGAGTAAGTTTCGTACCATGGTTAATGAAGAAAAACTTGATGCATTTGACTATGTTCTTCCACTTGATGTAGCTGCAAAAATCAAGAGCCGATATGAGAACTCCATTGTGGGGTTTTTTGTTGGTAAAGATCCTTCATTTCCAGTGGTTAAACAATATGCGTCGAATGCATGGCGAAAGTTTGGGTTTGAGAGGATAACTAGGAATGATGCGGGTGTTTATTTGTTCAAATTTGCCTCTAAGGGGGGTATGGAGCAGGTGTTGGAAAAAGGGCCTTGGTTGATACGCAAATCTCCTATAATTCTCAACAAGTGGTCTTCTACAGTGACATTGACGAAAGGAGAAGTTACTAAACTCCCAGTTTGGGTAAAATTGTACAATGTCCCTATTCTTGCTTACTCGGCGGATGGTCTGAGTTTGATTGCTACTCAAATTGGGAAACCTGTCATGCTGGATTCTTTTACTAGTTCTATGTGTGACGATTCCTGGGGTAGAATCAGTTTTGCTAGGGCTTTGATTGAGATCGATGCAGCGGTAGATGTAAAGCAGGAGGTTACTATGGCAATCCCTATTGAGGATGGAGAAGGTTATATCAAAGAAACTATTCGTGTTGAGTATGAATGGAAGCCTCCTCATTGTGTTGATTGCCAATGTTTTGGACATGAAACTAGTGGGTGCCCTAAACGTGTTCCTGCGGAGATTATTCCTAGCATAGGTAGGGATACTAGGGTTACTGACAGGGCAGAAACTGATGATGGTTTTGTGGAGGTTAAGCACCGTAAGAAAAAGAAGGGAGCTGAATAAACCTAATTCTAAAGTACTTTGGCAGCAAAAGAAAGGTGGAAATACCAATGGGGGTTCCAAACAATCCAATGGCGTTAGCTCAAATGTGCCTATCGCGAATCCGTTTGATGGTTTAACTGTGGATCATGTGGTTTCTCAAACTAAGGAAAGTAGTTCTGGTGTTATTGCAGAGGGTAACAAGGATAAGGAGGTTAGTAGTTCTCAGGAGCTACACAGGAAGTGGGATAATTGCTTCAATCCGTCTTATGCTTCTGATGATGAATATGATGGGTATGATGGGTATGAAGATATTGCTGATCACTTTCAGAGTTCTAAGAAGGATCGTGATTACAAGCCTCAAGCGAAGAATAAAAAGTAGCTATAGTTTGTTAGTCTAGTTTTTTATTCGTGGTAGTTTATAAGGAAGACATGTCTTTCTTATATAGGGTGTTTTTTTGTTCTGGTTTTTTTTTTGCTGGCTGTTGCCCATGTTATGGGTTGAGGTATAGGACTTCACTTATACCCGTTGTACTTCATCGCTTTTTTTGGTTATATAATTTACAGGGGTAGAATTCCCTTTTACCAAAAAAAAAAAAAAATACTTATGGGTTTTTAGAATTTGGGTTTTGTTTTAAATGGTATTTTGGGTTTGATTGAGTTTTTGATGGTTTAAATGGATTCTAATAGCATTCTTAAGTATTCTTAATGATATTGCGACCTAGGGGATTAAGAAAGAGGAATATTACACACCTAAACGTGATTCTAACTTGGATGAAATCTAGGTTTTACAAGGAAATGAGAGTTTTAATGGGGATAAGGTGGGTTGATAATTGATTTAGGTAATTAAAAGTTTATTAGGGTAGTTCGGAATAAAAATGGTAATGTATGGTAGTGTTTTGTAAAATTAGTGTTTTAAAATAACTATGGGTTTTTAGAATTTGGGTTTTGTTTTAAATGGTATTTTGGGTTTGATTGAGTTTTTGATGGTTTAAATGGATTCTAATAGCATTCTTAAGTATTATTAATGATATTGCGACCTAGGGGATTAAGAAAGAGGAATATTACACACCTAAACGTGATTCTAACTCGGATGAAATCTAGGTTTTACAAGGAAATGAGAGTTTTAATGGGGATAAGGTGGGTTTGATAATTGATTTAGGTAATTAAAAGTTTATTAGGGTAGTTTGGAATAGCAACGGTAATGTATGGTAGTGTTTTGTAAAAGTAGTGTTTTAAAATAACTATGGGTTTTTAGAATTTGGGTTTTGTTTTAAATGGTATTTTGGGTTTGATTGAGTTCTTGATGGTTTAAATGGATTCTAATAGCATTCTTAAGTATTCTTAATTATATTGCGACCTAGGGGATTAAGAAAGAGGAATATTACACACCTAAACGTGATTCTAACTCGGATGAAATCTAGGTTTTACAAGGAAATGAGAGTTTTAATGGGGATAAGGTGTGTTTGATAATTGATTTAGGTAATGAAAAGTTTATTAGGGTAGTTTGGAATAGAAACGGTAATGTATGGTGGTGTTTTGTAAAATTAGTGTTTTAAAATAACTATGGGTTTTAGAATTTGGGTTTTGTTTTAAATGGTATTTTGGGTTTGATTGAGTTTTTGATGTTTTAAATGGATTCTAATAGCATTCTTAAGTATTCTTAATGATATTGCGACCTAGGGGATTAAGAAAGAGGAATATTACACACCTAAACGTGATTTCAACTCGGATGAAATCTAGGTTTTACAAGGAAATGAGAGTTTTAATGGGGATAAGGTGGGGGTTTGATAATTGATTTAGGTAATGAAAAGTTTATTAGGGTAGTTTGGAATAGAAACGGTAATGTATGGTAGTGTTTTGTAAAATTAGTGTGACAACCCACAAAAATCCAGGTTCACACCAACTCGACCTCTCAAACCACTAGTATATGTTTTCAATTATGTACGACCGTTAGGTCACACTATACATAAATGATGCTTAATAACTATGTCTAAACATATACGGATACCGAAATTAGGTACGGTATTCACTTTACGTAAACGTATATATATTTTTACAACTATATTTCTAGTCCAACATGAAAGGCATAAAACTCTAACCTTGCATTCATCATCTTTGCATGAATTGTTGCATGCATGTAGTATAAGTTACCAAAACTTGCATAACTCACCCACTAGACATCAAAACATCCCTAAACACCCTAGACCTTGCAAAAACCACCCAAAACTCCCTCCCAAGGCTCTATGGCCGTTCACAAGGGGCCCCCATGGGATCCTTGACTTTGTTGTCTAGATTGTGATCACTTGCTTGAATAGTAGGTTACTATGGAACTAAAAACTCCATACCAATCATGATATCACAACCATGGTAGAAACAATGGCTAACTAGGGCTAACTTCTAACCCAACCTCCCCTCTATATATAGAAAGCCCTATCATTCATTTACACTTGCTCAAAACACAAAAATCTCTCCCCCCTCCACTCTCTAGAACCGGCCAAGGCCAAAGGAAGCAAGAAAACACCAACAACTCACATACTTGCATAATCAAGGGGTTAAAAGTTAGAGATTTGAAGCTTGCATAAGTCCTCCTTTCATAATCACTTAGTAGGTAACCTAAACTCTTTTCATTTATGTATTATACACATATTTGCATATCACATATATCATGAAAACATATAACCATAAACTACTCTTGAAGAGAAACTTGTAAAAACATAGAAACCGGAAAAATGTTTTATCATAATCATGAACTAAATATATGTTAAAAGTGTAATAAAGACAAAGGGTCTTGAACAAAAGTTAAATATATGTTTCATAACAAACATACTCAAAAATGGGGATTTTTGGATGGGTAATGATACTCAAAAGTTGCAAAACTTACAAACATACCCAAACACATAACCTACTGCCTACCCGACTGTTTTTAGTGATCTCTGAGAAAACTTATTTCGAACTATAAAATGAGACCTATCCCATCTTAAAGTTAACTCAAAATCAAACGTTTCGATATAAGATTCGTTAAAAACGGATAAATATCGAGCAAGATATGCCATTTTAAAGTTTGACCTAATTTCTTGAACCACAAACTGCTTACCAGTGGACTTTTGTTAAATCTGGGAAAAACTGGTTTTGAATTGGGACAAGAGGCCTGTGGAATTTGAAAGATAGTTCAAATGCCTACATTTCCATAAAAAGAACACTAAAAACGGATAAACGACCAAGGAGTTATGATATTTTCAAGTTAACATGTACTATGAAAAAACCCTGAAACATACTGTTGGTATTTCTGTTATAAATATCGGTAGACTTTCAATCTAGTTTCAAGGCCTAAACCATTTGAAAGGTATTTCAAACGCGGTCGTTTCTATATAAGATTCATTAAAATCGGATAAGAAACGGGCGAGATATGTTACTTTAAAGTTGGGTAAAACTTAAAGACACTTGCTGAGTTTTTATAAACTTTTATAAAAACTAACTTTTAAAACCAACTCGATAATAATAGCGATAACACAATACTAGGGAGCTTTGTATGCAATGATTCCATCTCGATATTTCGTAGTGCCGAGCTTGTTGGATTTACGATTTAAAGTGTCCTAGCTCCGCATGCGATTATAGAATGGTCTTGTATATAATGGCCCGAACGGTGTTAGTTTATTATTATCAAACCCGAAGCCTAACCCTACCTTATTCATACATATACATACATTTTCATGTGCATTGGACTAGAATATAAAAACCTAAATTCTAAAACTTAATAGGTCAAGGTTAGACCTACCTGATTCTCGGATTTGAGACTCCTACGTGTTGGCTTACACACACTGCCTCATTACTTTTAGCTGGCTTGCTAAGGTGAGTTCATAGCCCCGCTTTTTACTTGTTTTATACTTGGGGTGAGATACATGCTCTTTTACTTATGGACACAAGTACTTAAAACCTTTACTAGTTGCCTAAGCTACCACTAAGCCAAAGGAAATTCCCCTATCATGAATCGTTAGTTAAGGAATTAAGCACGATTGTATTGGATAGATCTATTAGGGTTTGACAACCCTCACCCAACGGCTAGACGATGTAACCCACGTCTACCACAACTAACTCGTGGACTCGAGTAGGGTGCTTTACCTTTGAAACTATATATGTTATTTGGCTATAACATAGGAACACTTATGGGGTAAGGAACTTTGTTACGCTTCGATGTCATGAGCTTAGGTGCAACTGTAAGACTTTACTTAAACGGAAATCTTGTGGTCCACTTTATTACTAAACTAAACCTATGAATTCACCAACTTTATGTTGACTTTAGCATGTATGTCTCAGGTGCTTAGTCGAAAGGGCTTTCGACGGAGGGATTTTGGGATATGACAGAGTCGCATATTTCAAACTCACGCTTTTGGGAGATTTCCCTTGCATTACTTATTTTCTTTTAAGTTATGTAATGTAAATCTTTGTTTTGTGAACTCTGGTAACACTTTTCCTTAATCATGTAAAACTATGATTTTCAATATCAATTAATGTATGTTTTTCTTTAAAACGACTCATATAGAGGTCGTTCGCCTATATATCATTGCTATCTGGGACCCATGAAGTCAACACCTCGAGTCTCGAGAACACGAGATTTGGGGGTGTGACAGATTGGTATCAGAGCTCTGGTTATAGCGAACCAGGTTGCATTAGTAAATATCCTGGTCTAGAACTGAGCTTTAGAACTTACTGCTTCCGCACTACTTACTTATATTTTACATAGAAATGCTTACACTTTTGGACCTTGTCACAGTATGTCGACTCCCTACTACGTTATACTTTCTGATTCTGAGGATGACTATCCTCCACATACACCTACTGCTCCAGATGCCGACTCGAGCGTCGATATGGACATCTCTTCTACCTTAGGATCCCCAGTTATACCATACGACGGATACGATGGCTTCGAGAGCGAGCATACCACCACCATTATCTACTTATCCGACACGGATTCGGACGAAGAGATGTATACCCACACGTCCGTGCTAGGCACACCTTCTACTCAGTATGATGGATTCATCCCGGAGGACGAACCTTCCGTTCTTACTCCTATTGTCGAGCCTACTATCCATGACACTCCTACTCTCCGAGCTGACTCGGGGTACACTCCTACTCCCGAGGGATTTGTCTACCCTGAGACGGAGGAAGAGGAGGAGGTGGAGGAGGAGGATCCCCCGGAGGATGACTCCGACACCGCCTCTTCCGATACTTTCACTACACCTCCTGCCACTATCCCAGCCATGGAGTCCCACCGCTACATTCATGCTCACATCTCCGGGGGAGGAGGAGCCCGCACTCGTTTGACCGCACGGAAGTCAGTTCCCATCCTTCCTACCGCACCTCACAGATACCACCCTCACGTCGTTGCAAGACGGACTCCACCTACTCCCGACAATACTGTCGTCAGAAGGGACTACCATGATGTGGCCGTAGTTACTACTACACCTACCACCACACCCATTCCTACTACTACTACTACCACTCCCATCATCACTCCCATACCCACCACCACCACTACACCTCAGCAGGACCACGACTACCAATATCAGGATTGGATACGTTCTACCCTCCAAACTTGGAGGCAGGCGGAGAGAGTACCCTGTACCTATGAGATAGGGGAGTCATCTACTGCCCCCGGTCCAGTCCCGATTTCTTCCATTCTGGTAGCGAGACTAGCGCGCTTAGAGAGAGAGCAGAGGATGCTTGAGCAGGATTTCGGGAGTTATAACTCTTGGAACACTGCTAACATCAGACAGAGCTTCGACATGGTTCGACATGACGCATCCTTAGCGGAGCGGGCAGCAGAGGCTACACATGCGCGTGTCATGCATACACGTGGCGACTTAGCCACTCTGACATCTCGTCTTGAGTCATCAGAGAGGCGCATTGCCGAGTTAGAGGAGATGGTTCGGCGACTGAGTGGTGCATCTACCAGCACGAGACCTGGTCATCCACCTACATATGATAGTAGCATTTTAAACCTTCCATGACAGGTTGTGTCTGGGTTATTTTCTTTTGTTCTTGAACTAAAATGGGTGTTCTATAAACCCATTCTTTTGTTGTATTTCCTTCGAAATCAATGTATTCAAGTTATATAAATGAAATATTGGTTTTAATCTACTTATTCTATTGTATGACTTGTGTTTGGTGTGATTGCATATTTATTACTGCTTATATGTCGTGTATGTGTGGTTGATGCTATGTTTGGTTTTTATTATTTGTTTTGAAGAATTATGGCGCCAAAGAAAAACAAAAGGACCACAAGGAACTCACAAAACCCAAACCCTGATGACACGGAAGCTATCATAGCTCAGCGAGTAGCTGACGCAATTGCTGCTTATGTAGCTAACCACGCAAGCACCAATGGTGGGGCGGGAACCAGCAATACAGCTGGAGGAGACGAGAACGCCCACCGTGGATGTTCTTACAAGGAATTCATGAACTGCAAACCCCAGTACTTCAATGGTACAGAGGGAGCCGTCGGACTTCTCCGATGGTTTGAGAAGCTAGAATCCGTATTCCGCATTTGTAACTGCAATGAAGCCAATAAGGTCAAGTATGCTACTTGCACCCTCCAAAACAATTCTCTAACATGGTGGAATGCCTACGCTCAAACTGTAGGGATTGATGCGGCATATTTATTGCCATGGGAGGACCTGAAGCAAATGATGAAGGAGGAATACTGCCCCAGAAATGAGATCCAAAAATTGGAATCCGAATTTTGGAATTTGTCAGTGAAGGGAGATGACATAACTGGTTATACCACCCGTTTCCAGGAGCTATCCCTACTGTGCCCAGGAATGGTAACCCCGGAATACAAAAAGGTTGAAAGGTACATCTGGGGATTACCACCCCAAATTCAGGGAAATGTTACTTCCTCCGAGCCGGCAAACAGCCAGGGAGCCATCCGCATGGCGCATAGCTTGATGGACCAGTTTGTTCGTCGAGGTTCATCTGAAAAGAAACCATCTGATAACAAACGGAAGTGGGAGGATACTTCCGGGAAAAGCTACAATCAACAACCCACCAAGAAGCCTGAAACAACAAAGGCTTACACGGCTGCCCCTGGTAACTATCAGGGAAACAAACCACTTTGCAACCGATGCAAGCTCCATCATACCGGCCAGTGTACTGTGGTTTGCAAAAACTGTAACAAGACGGGCCACCAAACCAAAGATTGGAGGAAAGCTGCCCCTGTAGCTAATGTGAAGGTTCCTAACGTCTGCTTTAAATGCGGAGAACCGGGACACTTCAAGAAGGACTGCCCTCAACTAGCAAACCAAGACAACAATGGCAGAGCTCAGGGCAGGGCGTTTGTGATTAAAGCAGGAGAAGAACAACCAGGCTCGAACGTCGTGACGGGTACGTTTCTCCTCAATAATCAACACGCAACTGTTTTATTTGATACTGGTGCTGATAGGAGCTTTGTATCTACAAAATTTAAAACTTTGATCAATAATGCCCCAACTACCTTAGAAGCTAAGTATACAATAGAATTAGCAAACGGGAAATTGGTGACTACAAATAGTATCATTCGAGGTTGTACCTTAACCTTAGCTGATCACCCATTCAATATCGATCTAATACCTATTCAACTCGGAAGTTTCGACATAGTAATAGGAATGGATTGGCTATCTCTAAATCAGGCCGAAATCATATGTAACGAGAAGATTGTCCGTATTCTCCGCACCGACGGGAAAACTCTCTTGATCAAGGGAGATGGGAGCCGATCAAAGTTAAGCATCACATCCAACTTAAAAACGCTGAAGTGCTTACAGAAGGGATGTGACGCCTATTTGGCTTACATGACGGAGACGGAAACGAAGGAGAAACAACTAAACGACGTACCGATTGTTCGAGAATTTCCCGAAGTCTTCCCAGAAGACTTACCCGGACTTCCACCTCCAAGACAAGTCCAATTTCACATCGATTTAGTGCCAGGAGCCGCACCAGTGGCTCGAGCACCATATCGACTCGCTCCATCCGAAATGGAAGAGTTATCTAACCAACTCCAAGAGTTACTAGATGGAGGATTCATTCGTCCAAGTTCCTCACCCTGGGGAGCACCAGTTCTTTTTGTCAAAAAGAAGGATGGATCCTTCAGGATGTGTATCGACTATAGAGAACTGAACAAGCTAACCGTGAAGAATCGTTATCCACTTCCAAGGATTGACGATCTTTTCGATCAGCTTCAAGGATCAAGTATCTACTCTAAAATTGACCTACGGTCAGGTTATCACCAACTTAGAGTACGAGAAGAAGATGTTCAGAAAACCGCATTTAGAACTCGCTATGGTCACTACGAATTCCAGGTTATGCCTTTCGGTTTGACCAACGCACCAGCGGTATTCATGGATCTTATGAATCGGGTGTGTAAACCGTACCTGGATAAGTTTGTGATCGTATTCATTGACGACATCTTGATATATTCGAAAAATAAGAAAGAACATGAAGAACATTTGAGAAAAATCCTCGAATTACTGAAAAAGGAGGAATTGTACGCAAAATTCTCTAAGTGTGAATTTTGGATCGAGAAGGTTCAATTCCTTGGCCACGTTATCGACAGTCAAGGCATCCACGTAGACCCAGCAAAAATTGAATCCATTAAGGATTGGGCTGTCCAAAGAACCGCAACGGAAATACGCCAATTCTTAGGTCTTGCCGGTTATTACCGACGCTTCATTGAAAATTTCTCCAAGATAGCTAAAGCCTTGACGAAGTTGACGCAGAAAACTGAGAAGTTCGTTTGGGGTGAAGAACAAGAGTCGGCATTCCAATTATTGAAGCATAAGCTTTGTTGTGCACCGATTCTATCATTGCCCGAGGGAACAGAGGATTTCGTGGTATATTGCGACGCATCACACAAAGGATTAGGTTGTGTGTTAATGCAAAGGGAAAAGGTTATCGCCTACGCCTCACGACAGCTCAAAACTCACGAAGAAAACTACACAACACATGACTTAGAGTTAGGAGCTGTAGTGTTCGCACTCAAGATCTGGAGACACTATTTATACGGCACTAAGTGTACAGTGTTCACAGATCACAAAAGTCTGCAACATATTCTTGATCAAAAAGAATTGAACATGAGGCAGCGTCGTTGGATCGAACTACTCAGTGATTACGATTGTGACATCCGTTACCATCCTGGAAAAGCCAACGTAGTGGCAGACGCTCTAAGCCGAAAGGAGCGAGCTAAACCATTACGAGTTCGAGCTTTGGTTATGACGATTCAATCGAATCTACCCACACAAATCCGCGATGCTCAAATCGAAGCACTTAAAGATGAAAATGTAAAGGACGAAAACCTGCGAGGTATGGACAAATCATTTAAAACCAAAAGTAATGGAACCAAATGCTTTGAAGACAGAAGTTGGTTGCCCCACTTTGGAGGACTAAGGGAGTTGATCATGAAAGAATCGCACAACTCCAAGTACTCCATACATCCTGGATCAGACAAAATGTACCAAGACCTTAAAATGCTATACTGGTGGCCAAATATGAAATCTGAGATCGCTACTTTTGTGAGCAAATGTTTAACGTGCTCAAAAGTGAAGGTTGAATACCAAAAACCTTCTGGGTTATTGATACAACCCGAGATACCTCAATGGAAATGGGAAGGAATAGCAATGGACTTCATCACGAAGCTACCCAAAACCCCGCATGGTTACGACACAATCTGGGTAATAGTTGACCGACTAACAAAGTCCGCGCATTTCCTACCCATCAAAGAGACTGACAAAATGGAAAAATTAACACGGTTATACCTTAAGGAAGTCGTCTCTAGGCATGGGGTTCCTGTTTCGATCATATCTGATAGAGATAGTCGTTTCACATCTAGATTCTGGCAATCATTGCAAAAGGCTCTAGGAACGCGTCTGGATATGAGCACTGCATATCACCCACAAACCGACGGCCAAAGTGAAAGAACAATCCAAACATTGGAGGATATGTTAAGAGCATGTGTCATCGATTTTGGAAAGCGATGGGATTTACACTTGCCCTTAGCAGAATTCTCCTACAACAACAGTTATCACACCAGCATCAAGGCTGCACCATTTGAGGCACTTTACGGAAGAAAGTGCCGATCACCCGTATTTTGGATCGAAGTTGGGGATAGCCAACTTATTGGTCCAGATATTCTTCACGAGACCACAGAAAAGATCGTGAAAATTCAGGAGAGACTCCGAACGGCGCGCAGCCGACAGAAGAGTTACGCAGACCGAAGGCGTAAGCCACTAGAATTCCAAGTTGGAGACAAGGTGATGCTCAAAGTCTCACCATGGAAAGGCACCATTCGCTTCGGAAAGCGAGGAAAACTAAACCCCCGATACATCGGACCCTTCAAAATTCTGGAAAGAATTGGACCGGTAGCTTACCGACTCGACTTACCACAAGAACTAGACGGAGTACATAACACGTTCCACGTTAGTAATCTGAAGAAGTGCTTGTCGGATGAAACTCTAATAATCCCACAAGAGGAACTTCAGATTGACACCAAACTAAACTTCATCGAACAACCCGTCGAAATCATGGATCGTGAGATCAAACAACGTCGACAGAGTCGAATACCCATCGTACAGGTTCGATGGAATTCCCGTCGAGGACCTGAATTCACTTGGGAACGAGAGGACCAGATGAAACTCAAGTACCCTCATCTCTTCTCAGACACCCAACCTCCAGAACAAGCCAACTAAATTTCGGGACGAAATTTCCATAACAAGGGGAGACTGTGACAACCCACAAAAATCCAGGTTCACACCAACTCGACCTCTCAAACCACTAGTATATGTTTTCAATTATGTACGACCGTTAGGTCACACTATACATAAATGATGCTTAATAACTATGTCTAAACATATACGGATACCGAAATTAGGTACGGTATTCACTTTACGTAAACGTATATATATTTTTACAACTATATTTCTAGTCCAACATGAAAGGCATAAAACTCTAACCTTGCATTCATCATCTTTGCATGAATTGTTGCATGCATGTAGTATAAGTTACCAAAACTTGCATAACTCACCCACTAGACATCAAAACATCCCTAAACACCCTAGACCTTGCAAAAACCACCCAAAACTCCCTCCCAAGGCTCTATGGCCCTTCACAAGGGGCCCCCATGGGATCCTTGACTTTGTTGTCTAGATTGTGATCACTTGCTTGAATAGTAGGTTACTATGGAACTAAAAACTCCATACCAATCATGACATCACAACCATGGTAGAAACAATGGCTAACTAGGGCTAACTTCTAACCCAACCTCCCCTCTATAAATAGAAAGCCCTATCATTCATTTACACTTGCTCAAAACACAAAAATCTCTCCCCCCCTCCACTCTCTAGAACCGGCCAAGGCCAAAGGAAGCAAGAAAACACCAACAACTCACATACTTGCATAATCAAGGGGTTAAAAGTTAGAGATTTGAAGTTTGCATAAGTCCTCCTTTCATAATCACTTAGTAGGTAACCTAAACTCTTTTCATTTATGTATTATACACATGTTTGCATATCACATATATCATGAAAACATATAACCATAAACTACTCTTGAAGAGAAACTTGTAAAAACATAGAAACCGGAAAAATGTTTTATCATAATCATGAACTAAATATATGTTAAAAGTGTAATAAAGACAAAGGGTCTTAAACAAAAGTTAAATATATGTTTCATAACAAACATACTCAAAAATGGGGATTTTTGGATGGGTAATGATACTCAAAAGATGCAAAACTTACAAACATACCCAAACACATAACCTACTGCCTACCCGACTGTTTTTAGTGATCTCAGAGAAAACGTATTTCGAACTATAAAATGAGACCTATCCCATCTAAAAGTTAACTCAAAAACAAACGTTTCGATATAAGATTCGTTAAAAACGGATAAATATCGAGCAAGATATGCCATTTTAAAGTTTGACCTAATTTCTTGAACCACAAACTGCTTACCAGTGGACTTTTGTTAAATCTGGGAAAATATGGTTTTGAATTGGGACATGAGGCCTGTGGAATTTGAAAGATAGTTCAAATGCCTACATTTCCATAAAAAGAACACTAAAAACGGATAAACGACCAAGGAGTTATGATATTTTCAAGTTAACATGTACTATGAGAAAACCCTGAAACATACTGTTAGTATTTCTGTTATAAATATCGGTAGACTTTCAATCTAGTTTCAAGGCCTAAACCATTTGAAAGGTATTTCAAACGCGGTCGTTTCTCTATAAGATTCATTAAAATCGGATAAGAAACGGGCGAGATATGTTACTTTAAAGTTGGGTAAAACTTAAAGACACTTGCTGAGTTTTTATAAACTTTTATAAAAACTAACTTTTAAAACCAACTCGATAATAATAGCGATAACACAATACTAGGGAGCTTTGTATGCAATGATTCCATCTCGATATTTCGTGGTGCCGAGCTTGTTGGATTTACGATTTAAAGTGTCCTAGCTCCGCATGCGATTATAGAATGGTCTTGTATATAATGGCCCGAACGGTGTTAGCTTACACACACTGCCTCATTACTTTTAAAACTTAATAGGTCAAGGTTAGACCTACCTGATTCTCGGATTTGAGACTCCTACGTGTTGGCTTACACACACTGCCTCATTACTTTTAGCTGGCTTGCTAAGGTGAGTTCATAGCCCCGCTTTTTACTTGTTTTATACTTGGGGTGAGATACATGCTCTTTTACTTATGGACACAAGTACTTAAAACCTTTACTAGTTGCCTAAGCTACCACTAAGCCAAAGGAAATTCCCCTATCATGAATCGTTAGTTAAGGACTTAAGCACGATTGTATTGGATAGATCTATTAGGGTTTGACAACCCTCACCCAACGGCTAGACGATGTAACCCACGTCTACCACAACTAACTCGTGGACTCGAGTAGGGTGCTTTACCTTTGAAACTATATATGTTATTTGGCTATAACATAGGAACACTTATGGGGTAAGGAACTTTGTTACGCTTCGATGTCATGAGCTTAGGTGCAACTGTAAGACTTTACTTAAACGGAAATCGTGTGGTCCACTTTATTACTAAACTAAACCTATGAATTCACCAACTTTATGTTGACTTTAGCATGTATGTCTCAGGTGCTTAGTCGAAAGGGCTTTCGACGGAGGGATTTTGGGATATGACAGAGTCGTATATTTCAAACTCACGCTTTTGGGAGATTTCCCTTGCATTACTTATTTTCTTTTAAGTTATGTAATGTAAATCTTTGTTTTGTGAACTCTGGTAACACTTTTCCTTAATCATGTACAACTATGATTTTCAATATCAATTAATGTACGTTTTTCTTTAAAACGACTCATATAGAGGTCGTTCGCCTATATATCATTGCTATCTGGGACCCATGAAGTCAACACCTCGAGTCTCGAGAACACGAGATTTGGGGGTGTGACAATTAGTGTTTTAAAATAACTATGGGTTTTAGAATTTGGGTTTTGTTTTAAATGGTATTTTGGGTTTGATTGAGTTTTTGATGTTTTAAATGGATTCTAATAGCATTCTTAAGTATTCTTAAAGATATTGCGACCTAGGGAATTAAGAAAGAGGAATATTACACACCTAAACGTGATTTCAACTCGGATGAAATCTAGGTTTTACAAGGAAATGAGAGTTTTAATGGGGATAAGGTGGGGGTTTGATAATTGATTTAGGTAATGAAAAGTTTATTACGGTAGTTTGGAATAGAAACGGTAATGTATGTGTCACACCCCGCTTGGAAGCGGAAACGCGAGATGTTCCAGTTATAATATCAAAGTCAAGATTACAACAATATAACCGATAAACAAAACATTAAATTAAATTGATCATGCCAAATGTTACAAAATACATCAATAAGTCAAGGCGATGAGACGCCGAATACGAATACAATTCCAAAAGAAATCAACAAAAGGATCGTCATGGAAATTACAATAAACAATTCAAATTCAAATTTCCCAAAAGCAAGCGATCCAAAAATAAACTATGGCATGATCACGGAAATCCTCAATTTCCTGCAAAGCGTTAAAACGACATCAACAACATGTTGGTGAATTATTCGCAATTTATAAGTAAGAGTTGACCCATCGACAAGTTTCGATAAATTTCAAAATCATATTTCAAATCATAACATAATCATCATATCGTATCTTGTTTTCAACCCTAGTGAGGATACCATGCTTAGATTAGTCATACACCTCGATCCTTACCACACAATAAAGTCCCCTCTTCTAAGGTGAGTCAATCCAAAGGTAATCGAATAATATACCGGTCATAACATCCACCCATAGGAGCATCCTACCGAGCGATGAGGGTTAGGTATAGTAACCCATATAGCTATAAATATGAAACCGTTGGGCATAAAGCTTAACGAGTGTATTAGGGGTGCCACCAAGGCAATAAAGACTCCTAATCTAAAGCAGACCTATTCAACTAGGTAAACAAGATAATCAACAAAGTCCCGCATACAAGCAGACAATTTTATAAAATACGCTTTACAGCCCAAAAATATTTAAGACAAGGGCTACGAATAACTCACAGATAAAGCTTTAGCAAACAAATATCGGGTGACCAAACACAGAGCTACAACTCCACCGCCTAAGTGCCTTAAACAATAAACAACATAGTCTCAGTATCTCTATAAGTCTAGGTCCGGTTTAGCCTTGTCGGTTAAGATTTAAATTAATATAATTATTCCAACGATTAATAAGTCGATTAAGGATGACGAATTAAGAAGACGATGTTCCGCGCCTGAAAAGGGCCGATCGGCAAGATATCGATCTTTCACGTCAACAGCGACCATTGGAAACGAATGATAACTCCGAGTCGAAAGAATGTTAATACAAATGTTCATTATGTTGACCAAGATTAAAGATGTTGACTTATGAAAGTCATGGGTCAATTATGTTGACTTATGAAAGTTAAAATCAAATTAAAAGTCCAATTGACACTTAGAATAATTTGAAGTCTTTTCACACCAAAATGTTTTGAGTAAAATGTCTTTCAAAACCATTTTATAAAATTTGCCGCAAGACATAATTTGATGACTTAAAACGATGATTAAATGAGACGAAGTTTAAAGTATCGCGAAGAGGTTTAATATGTTCGTTTTAAGTAATATTATGACATTTGTGATTGCGTTGGTGTCCTTGAGTCCAAAGACAATGTTATTGTAAAATATGTTACTTTTGTACGCAATTGATTTATGTAAGTGTTTTAAGTCGCAAAAGTCGTGAGATGAAATTTCGGCAGCGCTTCCGCGTCATAAAATATTCGTCCAAATTTTCAAACACTTTCCCGCTTAACAAAAATTGCATTTTACACCATTATTCATAATACATAATACAATAATAAGTTTAAATGCGATACTTGGTTAACTTATCTTTTAACCTTTTTGTCCAACTTTAGTCCGATTCAAACAAACGCACGAGTGTTGGTCTAATAATTTATCCTAACCGTTTTCAAGGCTAACACCGAATAATATAATGAAATCGAAATATTCACAAGAGTAACAAATTATACCGATAACACTCGCTTGATTTGACAAGAATCTGGAATCAACACTTCAGTGGTGTAGTGATGAGAATACCCGCCTCCAAAACACAAGACAACCACCGAAAATTAGCAAAACGCAAGATTTGAACGAACAGACTGATTCAGCCGCCGGCTGAGATAATCCAGCCGCCGGCTGAGAAAAGCCAGCCGCCGGCTGAGATAATCCAGCCGTCGGCTGGAGGCTGACAGACAGCTCCAGATTTTCGTTATTTTAACGTTTTTAAGCGTTTCCAAGTATATTTTCAATAGATCTCGACATGCAACTTAAAAACTTTTAATAACATCCATAGATTTCTTTGAATAACAACTTTTTATATCAAGATTTTTGTAAAAAGTTTATAAAACTTAAGTTCTTAAATAAAACACCATAAAAACTTTTATAAAACCTTTATTTGATGTTAGTTTCAACATGCATGTATAAAAATGAAATAAAAACAGTGAAAGAAAGTTATTATACCCCAAGAAAACCGAAAGAAAGATGATATAGCTTGATTGATGAAGATTTAGACCCGAAAATGATGAAGAACTTCAAGAAATACCCCGGATAATCACCACTCCATGCTCCTTATGATGAATAAACTTGATTATTGTGTTGTTTATGATGTTTTTATGGTGGAATAAGCTGGAAATCACAGCCAAGGTGAAAGGAAATGAAGAACAAAAGGGAGGGTTTGAGAGAAAACACTAAGGTGTGTGTGTTTTGTGATGATAAAAATGAAAGGAAAAGGAAAAAGGAAATGATATAAGGCATTGGAACAAGCATTCTGGCAGAAAAGGGGGTCGAATGGGGCTTAGCCACGTGTCCCCAATCGTTTTACATGCAAAAATGAGTCATAAAATACCTGTACAGACCATTCCAGCCGTCGGCTGGCTGGATTCAGCCGTCGGCTGAATCCCTGCCAGCTGTTGGCTGGTCGGTTGGCTCTGCAGACTTGTTTTTTGACCGTTTGGGAGTTTCGTTCATCGAAAACTCCCGATTCTTTTTGCGTTGAACTTAGAATTGTTCCTACTTTGATTTACTTTATATTAGGTTCATTTAATATTAAAATTTCACTTTTGATTCCGAGATTCGCACGATTTCGGTAAAAGGGTACGCAAGAGTAAAAGTGCGATAACTCGCGGATAAAGGATCCGATGACCGACAAATTTGGCATAAACCTTCTAACTTATATTTATGAGAATACTAACTAGTTGGCCCTTAGATAACATAATATTATTACGTCTCGAGGGACAAATCAGTAAATACGAAAACCCAATACTTAATAACAGTAAATTGTGAGCAAAACAAGGCGTAATACAAGGGTCGAAATCAATTGCGAATAATATTAAAATAATGACGGTAACTCAAGTACCTCAAATTGACGGGACGTCACAGCCTCCCCCAGTTAAAAGAATTTCGTCCTCGAAATTACTATTGAGCATCACTACTAGTAAAGAGGTGGGGATATTTCCGCTGCATTTCATCTTCCCGTTCCCACGTAAACTCAGCTCCAATCTTAGAGTTCCATCGGACCTTAACAATAGGAATCCGACTCCGCCACAAGCGCTTGACCTCTCGGTCAACGATTTCTACCGGCTCCTCTATTACGTGAAGCGAATCATCCAAACTTAGCTTCTCCAAGGGCACCATTAACGACTCGTCAGCAAGACACTTCTTGAGATGCGATACATGAAACACGTTGTGCACACCGCTCAACTCAGGCGGCAACTCAATACGGTAAGCCACTGGTCCAACACGAGACAAAATCTTAAACGGACCAGTAAAACGTGGACTTAGCTTGCTGCGCTTCTCAAAACGAAACACGCCCTTCCAAGGAGAAACTTTCAATAACACCAAATCGCCGACCTTGAATTCCAAAGGTTTCCGACGCAAATCCGCATACTTCTTCTGGCGATCTCTCGCGGCTACTAGACGATCCTTGATCCTAAAGATCTTATCCGTCGTCTCCTGGATCAACTCGGGACCCGTAATCTGACTATCACCAATCTCAGCCCAACAGAGTGGGGACCTACACTTACGACCGTAGAGAGCTTCAAAAGGCGCGCAATTTATACTGGAGTGGTAACTATTGTTGTACGAAAACTCGACCAACGGCAAATGTCTATCCCAACTCCCGCCAAAATCTAAAACACACGCGCGTAGCATATCTTCTAACGTCTGAATCGTGCGCTCACTCTGTCCATCGGTCTGAGGGTGATAAGCCGTACTCATATCTAAACGCGTGCCTAAAGCTCGCTGCAACGTCTGCCAGAACCTCGAAGTAAAACGCGCGTCGCGATCAGAAATAACAGATACCGGAATTCCATGCCTGGCCACGATCTCATCAATATATAACCTAGATAACTTCTCTATTCGGTAATCTTCTCGAATAGGCAGAAAATGCGCTGACTTAGTCAGTCGATCAACAATGACCCAAATAGTATCATAACCTCCTGAAGACCTAGGAAGTTTCGTAACAAAATCCATCGTAATATTTTCCCACTTCCACTGTGGGATTTCCGGTTGCTGAAGAAGGCCAGAAGGCTTCTGATTCAGAGCCTTAACCTTAGAACAGGTCAAACACTTGCCTACATACTCGGCAATCGCCCTCTTCATACCAGGCCACCAGTAAAAATCTTTCAAGTCGTGATACATCTTATCCGCTCCGGGATGAACGGAGTAATTCGACTTGTGACCTTCATCCAAAATTAACTGCCTAAGACCGACGGGAACCCAAATACGATCCAAGAAATACAATACCCCATCGTCTTTCGGCTCCAACTGACGTGCCAAACCAAATAATCCTTCATCCTTCAGACAATCCTCGGTAAGAGCCTCCTGCTGAGCCTGAATAATATGAGTCTTCAAACTCGACTGGATAGAAACCATCATAGCTCGAACTCTCACCGGCTTAACCGTTTCCTTGCGACTTAACGCATCGGCTACTACATTAGCCTTTCCCGGATGATAACGAATCTCACAATCATAATCGTTAAGCAATTCCACCCATCGGCGTTGCCTCATATTCAACATCTTTTGATCAAAGATGTGCTGTAACGACTTATGATCGGTAAACACAGTGCACTTAGTACCGTACAGATAATGGCGCCAAATCTTCAAAGCAAAAACCACCGCGCCTAACTCTAAGTCGTGGGTTGTGTAGTTCTTCTCATGAATCTTTAACTGACGAGAGGCATAGGCAATGACCTTTCCGTTCTGCATCAGCACGCACCCGAGTCCCTTATGCGAAGCATCGCAATAAACCACAAAATTTTCGGTACCCTCGGGAAGACTCAAGATAGGAGCATCACACAACCGCTTCTTCAATAATTGAAAAGCTTCTTCCTGCTCGGCACCCCAAATAAACTCCTCGTTCTTCTGAGTCAACTTCGTCATAGGCGAGGCTATCTTCGAAAAATTCTCGATAAAGCGACGGTAATAACCTGCTAGACCCAAAAATGAACGGATATCGGTGGGCGTCTTAGGAGCAACCCAATCTCTGACGGCTTTAATCTTGGCAGGATCAACGTGGATGCCTTCCTCGCTAACCACATGGCCAAGAAATTGAACCTCAGATAACCAAAACTCACACTTCGAGAACTTAGCGTAAAGTTGTTCCTTCCTTAGCAACTCCAACACTATTCTCAAGTGTTCCTCGTGCTCCGCACGACTACGAGAATAAATCAGAATATCATCGATAAACACTATCACAAACTTATCGAGATAAGGGCGGCATATACGGTTCATCATTTCCATAAACGCTGCAGGCGCATTCGTAAGACCGAATGGCATAACTAAAAACTCATAATGACCGTATCGCGTCCGAAAAGCAGTCTTCGGAACGTCCTCCTCTAGCACTCTCAACTGATGGTAACCGGATCGTAGATCAATCTTAGAAAAGAAACACGAACCTTGAAGCTGATTAAACAAATCATCTATACGGGGTAAAGGATAGCGGTTCTTTACTGTCAGCTTATTCAGCTCTCGGTAATCTATACACAACCTCATCGAACCATCCTTCTTCTTCACAAAGAGTACCGGCGCACCCCACGGAGAAAAACTCGGCCTAATGAAGCCTTTATCCACTAACTCCTGGATCTGCTTAGAGAGCTCTAACATCTCCGAAGGTGCTAACCGATAAGGAGCCTTTGCCACCGGCGCTGCTCCGGGAACTAAGTCGATCCTAAACTCTACCTTTCGTCTAGGCGGTAAACCAGGTAAGTCCTCTGGGAACACATCCGGAAAATCACACACTACTGGCTTCTCTTCCAGCTTCTCAGTGTTATCCTTCTTCACAAGATGTGCCAGAAAGAGTGAACAGTCCCGTTTAATGTACTCCCGGGCTTTCATACACGAGACGATCTTAAGGCGCTTCCCTGCCTTATTTCCTTGAACTAATAGCGGCTCTCCATGCGGTAACGGAATACGGATCATCTTCTCAAAACATACGATCTCCGCACGATGCGTCTCTAGCCAATCCATGCCGATGATTACGTCGAAACTACCTAACCTAATCGGAATTAAGTCGATAGGAAAAGAGTGGTCGTCGAAACTAACACTACAGTCGGAAAGTAACTCAGTCGCATGCAAAAACTCGCCATCAGCCAATTCTATCTCAAAGGAAGGTACTAATGGTATAGACTTAGAGGCAATCATAGTCCTAAATTCATCAGATATAAAACTTCTATCCGCACCAGAATCAAATAAGATAAACGCAGGTCGACCACAGACAAGAAACGTACCCGTAACGACGTGTGGATCCTGCTGAGCCTCCTTGGCTCCCACAACAAACGCCCTGCCTCGAGGAGCATTAACTTAGGACATCTGTCCTTATGATGATCGGGAGAACCACATTCATAACACTTACCCCTCATGGTCTTGCAGAACCTATCAGTGTGGCCCAGCTTCTTACACTTTTTGCATTCCCAGCAAGCAATCTCTCTGGAGTGGTGATTACCACACCGATCACATTTCGGATGCCTGTTCTGGGGACCTGGAGCCACTGCAGCGAATGCCTGCACCCTTTGAGGAGCATCCTGCCTCCTCGACTTCTTCCTCGAGTCATCATAACGGTTTCCACCACCCCGTTTTGTTCCGGAGTTTTGCTTCACTATCATCGGGGGTAACTCACCATCCCGGACCGCATTCTGAGTCAAGGTAATCGCAATCTCCACCGCGCTCTGGAATGTG